>VXAB01012028.1:794786-846756 GCA_013399175.1 Odontophorus gujanensis
TCACGATTGTGCGATTCTATTCACGTTGGTGCAAAAGTTTCGCAGTTTGCGTAAAGATCAGCTCCCCCTCCCTCCTCAGCACCGCCCCGGCCGCCAGCCTGCCCGCCGGGCTCAGCGGGGCGGGGCCGCGTCCCGGCGCTGAGGGCGGAGGCAGCGGCAGGCGGGTGCCCACGGGAGAAGATGGCGGCGGCCGAGGCGGCGGCGCGGCGCGTGCTGCGGCAGGAGCAGGAGCTGCGCCGGCTGGCGGCGGAGGTCGGGCGGCTGAAGGAGCGCGAGCCGCCGGGCCGCGCCGAGAGCTGCAGCCCCGAGCTGCAGCGGCTGAGGGCGGAGAACGAGAAGCTGCGCTACCGCCTCCTGCACCTGCGCCGCAGCCTGGCGGCCGAGCTGGCCCGGGCGGCGCCGGAGGAGCCCCGAGCCGGCGGCGAGGTAGTAGCGCTCGGGCGGGACGGGCCGCGGCCGGGGAAGGGGTCCTGGGTGGGGCGTTTGTGTGTGAATGGGCTGAGTGCCCTGTTGGCCCGACACCAGGCTGGCCTGCTTCACTTGGTTCGGGGGCTGCTTGGGAAGGCCTAAGAAGCACGGTGGTACGCTTCACTTCTTGTTCTGGTTATTTTCAGGGAGTGTCTGCAGTAGGACCTGCTGTTGTGGCAGACCAAAAGGAAAAGGAAGTTATCAGGGGACACAAGAATGAAGTAAGTGGATTTTAAACCATGAAAATGCAAAGGTGTGCTATTGTTTGGTTTGGTTCAGGAGAGATGCTGAAATCTGAAGTACCTTGCTGTATCCTGAAATCTCAGGAAGAAGGCATGCATACATGATGTACGTATTGACAAAATGGATCATCTGAGACTTTCAACTTGCATGCAGAGTGCTTACACATTCACAGCTCTCTACTTTCTATGTAACAGTAGTGCATAGGCTTTTGGGAAATAAGGATCAGGGTGTCGTGGTTCCTAAAGAGAACTGTGTTTCATGGATAGCTAAATAGTGTGTATTGTGAAGGAAGGTGTTCGCAGCAGTAGCTGTTGTTTGATAGATCATAACTTGTTTGCTTTAGTTTAGAAGAAAACTTCTCCTAAATTGTCTTTAGTTACTTGATTCTGAGTCTTTGAAAGGACCAGCAGAAGTGAGCTCTCATTGGTACAATCCAAACTTCTCTGGGCTGTCAGCCAAATGCAAACTGGGGCAGAAGTATGTGCTGTTCTCTGTGGTCAGATGCATAAAGCCATTTAGACCCAGATGGAATATTGGAAATCAACTATAAAATAGTCAGCAATTTGGGCTGGACTGTTATTTACAAATGCTTTACTACATGCTAGTATAAATTCTAGCATATTAAAATCTGGTCTCTTTTGGAACCTCTAGGGATGTATCAGTGCTGTAAAGCCCTTCCTTCTGTTTCTCTTGCAAATAATTTTTGGCTACTGTGTATGATTTCATTTCCTTCTTACAGCATGAGCCAAAATTCATAGAAGACAGACTGAAGCTTTATGAAACACTGAAGAAAGAACACGATGCTTTGCTAGCTTACAGAGCAGCCAACGAGAGAAAGCCTATCAAAATTACTCTGACAGATGGGAAGATAGTTGATGGGGAGTCTTGGAAAACCACACCTTATCAGCTAGCTGTAGGAATCAGGTAACTTGCAGTAGGAATTGTACTTTTGAAGTGATAAATCTGCTACTGTTATTTGCCTCTTACCTTGTTGCATAAAACATGTATGCTGTAGTTAGTTTATGGTTGCTCTTAAGTTGCTTTACTTGGAAAGCATTGCTGAGGCCTCAGCTGAGTGCCAAAGATGTAGCAGGGTTGTGCATTGTTGATATGAGTGATGCTGGAGGCTGTATGCCAGGATTGTAATACTTGCTTCCAATTGAAAAATGCAACAGTTGTTCAGACTGCCAAGAACTAAGAGACATGTAAAGGTTTGTGAGTTACTGGCTAATGGTAGAGTATTATGAGCAGATCTCTAGTACTGCAAGTTGAATTAACCTTGAAGTCCTCAAAGTTCTGTGCTTTGAAAGTAGAAAAGTGCTTAAAATAACCCACCCAAAACATAAAGACTAAAGGTCTTAATGTGCTATGAGGTGTGATTGGCATCACTGGGTGCAGAAACCTAACCACTTTTGCAAATTTGAATCTAAGTATTGTGGTCTCTTCTTTGTGTTCTTTAGTCAAGGATTGGCTTCGAATGCAGTCATAGCCAAAGTGAATGGTGAACTGTGGGACCTGGATCGTCCTCTGGAGGGAGATTGTACTCTGGAGCTGCTTACGTTTGATAATGAAGAGGCACAAGCTGTGAGTAAATCTGTTTTTTCACTTGACTGGAAGAATTGATGACATTAAATTGATTACACCATTATTCTTTTTAAATCTTAAATTACAAAAAAAATCCAAAAACTGTTCAAGGAATTTTTCCCATGATTTTATAAAGATGACTAGATATTATGCAACTAGTGTATAGGTGAAGTAAATCTTACTGTTCTTTTCTTTCTTGTACATGAACAGGTTATTTTTCAAACAGATTTTGTATGTAATGTCATGATTTGTGTACTAGTTAAAGTAGTTTGCCAAGTTGTGTGATCTGTGGTGAGTTCAGAGGATGTGTTTGAAGATCAGGAACTGAAGATGTCAGTGAGGCTGGCTTAGAATTTTCTAGAAATTGCACAATATCAAATTTGAGTCATAAATGAAATGTACACATCTGTGTATTGACAGTACTTGTTAGAAACGTAAGTGAGCACATCTTGATCAGTTAAACTATGAATAGTTAGTGACCTGCACAGGTTTCTTTTGTGGGATTCAGGTTTTAGTCTGTGTTTAAGACTTGGTTTTGTCAAATTCATGTGATTAAGTTTGTTCAAGGCACTTCACAAACCTTTGGGGCTATTGAGTGACCTGAATTAATAGGAACGTAGAACATAGGTGGGTATTTGTCTGTGGTTTCCAGTCTTATTGATGAATGTACCACACGTGAACAACAGCAACTGAATTGGTTGTATTGCTATACATGTAGACAAAGCTGCATAGACTTTAAACTGACTGGAAACTGCCTTGCTCATAAGTGAACAAAATGTTCATTGCAGTGGCTGAGTTGTGCAGAGGTATATTTGTATTTCAGAGTAAAATTAGATGAGGGTTTAATGTTACAGCTGCCACTGTATTGTCAAAGGAGTAATTGCCACATTCAGTATCACCATGTAAATATTTAGCATGGTTGAAAATGACAGCAAAAAAGTTGGCATGATTTTCATCAAATGTAAAAAGTGATGGCTGATCAGTTTCTCATCTGAAGCCATACATTTGTATTGCTTTTTTTAATTTTAATAATATAACAACAATCCCATGACTTGCTCATCTGATTTGATTTGCAGGTTTACTGGCATTCAAGTGCTCATATTCTTGGAGAGGCCATGGAAGGATATTATGGGGGCTGCTTGTGCTACGGGCCACCAATTGAGAATGGATTTTACTATGACATGTACATTGAGGACAGGTAAATACTCAGAGAGGACTTTAACACTCATTACTGTAGTGCAATACTAGTGTATTTTACTCCATAATATTTCTGTATGTTCAAAGTAAGGTCATGTGTCACTAGTATTGTCTGAATGTGAGAAGTTGGCCATCTTTTAGTAGAGATGTATAGAGAGTGGATGCTTGTCTGGTTTCTTATGTTCAGGAGCAGTGTTCAGGCAGCTGCTGCTCAGTATTTGTGGTTGTTGAATGCTCTGTGGAAAAAAAAAAAAAAAGTAGAGCGCTTCTTTTAATTCCTGGGACAAATAGGAGGAAGTTTCCTTGAGGAATCACATGTAGCAGTGATACATATGGATGTAACTCATTTTGGTGTTTACTAATTGTCTAGTCATTGTGCACAGCTTTACAATTCTGGTTGCTTTTCCCTGTTTATCTCCCTGCAGTCAGAGAGAACGCTGACTCTGTGTTCTGCATCAGCTGCTAAGCTAGCTCTTGCAGCTCGGTTTACCCTTATGTACTTGGAGCTAATGGTCCTCCAGACACTTAAATGAATCAAAGACTGTTACCTGGGTGATTTGAATGGGATTGTTTGGGGTGATACCGTTTGTGTTTCAGAGCTATGTGTATGAAAGTACACCTGGTATTAAAGATCTAAGACGTTATTGTGACAATTCACAACATGTCCCATGGTTTTCAAATTAGACCACTGTAATTCGATTACTTAAAGAATGTGACTATCAAAATAATTGCCTTCTGTTTTCTTTTGTCCTCCTCTGTTTGTTTAGAGGTGTATCTAGTACTGAATTCCCAGCACTAGAGGACCGCTGTAAAAATATCATAAAAGAAAAGCAGCCTTTTGAAAGGCTGGAAGTCAAGAAGGAGATCCTGTTAGAAATGTTTAAGGTAAATCTTTGGAGTACCCATGATTCTTGTACGATGATGTTTTATAGTGTAACTTAGAAAATACTGCCTGTAACATCAGAATTGTACCTATCTAATAATAATAATAGAAAAGAACTGTAGCATTCTGTCTCCCTTGTCCGTGTTCTTTACAGGTGTTCAGGAGTTTTTCAAGCAATAACAAAACAATTTCTTGTTGCACAAAAACACCTCAAGCTCAGTGAGATTATTGGTACTTAAAAGGCATGTGTTCATTCTGGTTAACTTGCAGAGATTAGTAAGAAAAGACTTTATTCCCTAGACGTCCAATTTATGCGGTGAATATTAACAGTCTCACTGTACTGTGTTTTAATTGCCTTTCAGAAGTCTTTTGAGGTTTTCACGTGTTAATCACCATGTTTAACACCTTGTCATTAAAATGAAGGTACTTAGTCTCTTTACCCTCTTGCTTTATAACCTTTTTGGAAGGCTGTTGAAGGTGTATGTGTATGTGACCATCTGACTTGCTAGTTGTGATAGTCATTTATTGATGCACTTGTATTATTAATACATAATTTTGGAATGGAATGCTAGTAGCTGTTGTAATGGAGTTCCTGTATTCTCATGTTTCCTCATGCAGTATAACAAATTTAAGTGTCGTATCCTTAATGAGAAGGTGAACACACCAACTACCACAGTTTACAGGTAAACAAAATAAATTAAAAGGTTTACAAAACACTTACACTGTTAAGTGTATTTCATTTTATTTGAGAGGATATTTTTCTTTTTTTTATTTCTGAATACTTGTATAATCAGGAATTTGGCTTTCAATTAGTGGTATTAATTTATAGAAAGCCAGATATTTCCTTTCTTTGTTAGGGCAGATCAGAGCTCTGTTGGTGGGCAAATGACAGATCTGTTCAGTCTTTGTCTCTTCAATAAAAATATTGAAATAAATTACCACCAATACGATTGAGTTACTAGGTAGTGGGTAAAACTAATTTTAGCTCAGTGTGTGATGAGGATCCTGTTCATGCAGTTGCAAGGAATAAAGCATATTAATAAAAAATAGGAAAAGCATATTTTTTGTTTGTGTATAGTTTGAAATTTCCTGAGTGAATTTGTGTGGCAATATATGAATTACTGTGTGTGATACAGTGGTTTTGGTAATTTGGCATCGAATGTGATGAGTGTTGATCAAGTGAATGTTCTGCTTCAAGTACAAGACACAGATTTAAGATGCACAGAATTGGCTAAGTGTTACATATATAGTTATTTAGTAATTATTTGAGCATGTAAAGCAATACCTTGTATGTCATTATAACTGTATTTTAAAATGCTGGACTGTTTTGAAATAAATGCTTCCTTTCTTTTGGTGTATAGATGTGGTCCACTGATTGATCTCTGCAGGGGCCCACATGTGAGACACACTGGAAAAATTAAGGCCCTTAAAATATTTAAGGTAAGTTTAAATAAACTGCATTTTTAAAACTTAACTACCATAAGCTGGTCAGTTAATTTATTTCTTTACCTGAAGTGACAAGATCCTTTGTATTGTTTTCTTTGCTTACTCTAAAAATAGTCCCTTATTTCTTTCCCCTTTCTCATCAAACAAGTAGAACTTTCCTCCTTCATCCGTTTCCAGGGATTACTCATTGTTGACTATTGCAGTGAAAACTGACAGCATCTTTTTTAAACTGGAGTGTTAGTGCAGTTAAGTTCATGCTTGGACTATAATGAAAAGCAGAGCAAATACACCCAGGGCAGTGGTATGGAGCTAGCTATCCCATGCACAGAGGAGAAGCTAATGTGACACTACAGCTGTCAGTAGTTGTGTTGGTATCTGCAGCAGCATTGTACTGTGTAGTGCAGATGTTCTAGTCTGGCTTTGTACTTGCTGGCACATCTTTCTGCCATTCTGTCCATACATTATGCATGTTCGCTTCATTCTGTGGTGAATGAACATCCAAGATGCAAACTGGATCAGAAAATAGTGTTTTTGACCTTATAAGGTGGGATCTTTCAGGTGTAGGAGGCAAAGTGGGCACTGGCAGATCTGTAAGTGTTGCTTTTTAAAAATGGCACTGCTGACAAGAACAGTGTAGTTTAAGTTACCTGCAGATGCTCGTTCTGGTGATGTTGTTAGACTGACCCCACTGGAATATTCGTTGTATGTGCTTCTGCTGGCTTCCTGACTGAAGTCTGTGGGGTTTTTTTAGTTACAAGGATTAAGTGTTCAACTTGTCAGAAAGCTGGGATTTAACTGAGAGGGTTACTTTCGTTTTGTCTTTTGTTTCCCTTTTGCATTGTTTTGAACTTAAACAAATACTGTTGTTTTTTCATCTTACGTTGTATCTTCTGGAAAAAGAAAACATGATTTGGGTTAAAATACGGAATCTAAGTGAAGTAGATACTGCTTGACTAGTGGCTCTTGTTTATACCTTCTGCATTAGCTATGCTGACTAAAAGGCAGTGCAGGTATCTGTAATACAAATAAATGCTGGATGACTGCATGTAATTCTTAGACCAAGTTAAAAGCCATAACATTCAAATGCATTAACATCTGTTCCTCTTTCTGAGAGTATAACAATACTTATCCTCAACTGTGGGTTTTGTGCGTCAGAATTCCTCTACATACTGGGAAGGAAAAGCTGACATGGAAACTCTGCAGAGAATCTATGGAATATCCTTCCCTGATAATAAAATGATGAAGGAATGGGAAAAATTCCAGGAAGAAGCTAAAAACCGGGATCATAGGAAGATTGGGAAGGTGTGTGCTCTTTTGTGGTGTGCTTCTCTTTTATGCTGCTATAATAGTCAGCATTCTCTCTTTATTTTTCCTTCCTTCTTTTCAGGATAATTGGGAACCTGTTCTATGATTTATCTTACAGTGTACTTTGTATAAATGAAATTTTGAAATATAAATTCAGCTCATCAGTTGCTTACAAATACTACAGTAACATTGGGAAGAAGTTAGGAGGTAGTCCCTGGGCTTGGGGAGGTATGTCTTAACATTCCTAATGGAGGATATTTTGAGATTATGTAAAACACTAAATTTCTCATAGAAGAGAGAAATTATTGAAAATTGTATGACCAAAACATTATTCATATTCCTTACAGGCACAAATGAGGAAGCAACACACGCACACCTCTACTAGATTTAAATTAAAAAAAAATAGTATTAAATTGAGTTTAACTCAGAAGAACATGGGTTTGACACAGATGAGGATTGTGACTCAACATGGGTCATATTGGTATGCAGTGATTCTACAAAGGAGTCGTGTGTTTGCAGTTACCTCTGATGTCTCTTTGTAGAAGTAGTGTAGCTAAAAGGAGAGTATTTGAAAGAAGATAAATTGCCTTGAGGTTGTTCTAAGACAGAATGGGCAATACAGTTGAAAGCAGAGAGATGTATGTTTGAAACACTGAAATGTTAAATGAAGGTTAGCATCAGTAGCCAGCAGGATGCAGGCATGGACCTCTTGTTGCTTGTTGATAGGTACCAAAGCATGAATATGGGCTGCCTTCATAAGCAGTAATGAACAACAGGGAGTGACTCATAAGGAGGAGAATCAATGAGGAATTTACAGATGAGAGGCTTACAAACTTCCACAGGTGTGGAAGAATGATCTTTGCTGAAGTATTCAAGTTTGTTTCATTTAACCCACGAAGACTTGAACATACATACAGAACTTGGTGATTGCTTACTTGCATTTTTCAAAACCAAATGATCTACTGTCAAAACATTTATCTGTTATCTATATACCTAGTATCTAATAAATGTAAGAGGCCAAGGTTCTCTAAAGATGTAGCAGAGCCACCCTTCTGAGATTGTATTTGAGATAATTGTGATGAAGAATGACCAGCTCATAAACTTCAGCTGTCAACCTTCAGATCTCAGTAAATGCTTTGTTGTTTTGGTTACTAATGGTAAGATTACTTAAAGCTTCAAGATTCTGAGGAAATGGTTATTTAGATAACCACTGAGTCCAGTGGGATTCTAGTGTTATTCAAGACTTCCAAGAGTAAGAACAGGAGAAAACAATTTCTCAGCAACAGAAGTTTAAATTAACTTCTAGAAAACTTGTAGCAGTCACCTTGTTACTGTATTCTTTCATTTTTAAAGTCTAGATGTGTTTCAGTAGTCATTTTCTACAGATAACTACTGGAGGTATATCTGAAATGATGTCACAGAATTCTGTTTTAAATTTACATAGGAGCAAGAGCTCTTCTTCTTTCATGATTTGAGTCCTGGAAGCTGCTTTTTCCTCCCCAGAGGTGCCTTTCTCTATAATACACTCACAGATTTCATACGAGTGAGTATAGTCTTGTTTAATGCTTTCTGTTGATCTTATGTGGTATGTTACTTGTAGCACTGAACTGTTTTCAGAGAGAGATGGGTCTATGTATGTAAACATTGCTATTTTCAGCAAGATTATACAGATCTAACCTTTTCCACAACAGAACAGATGAAAGTGTTCTTAACTGAGATACGTTTTAGTTATGTAAAACCTGCATGCATGGTTTACTTACCCAGTAAACTGTCAGAGTAAGAAAACAGCTTAAAAAAAGGAGGAAAATTAAAAAAAAAAAAAAAAAAAAAAAAAAAAAAGAATCAGGATGTTGCTTGTAGAAAGCTATCATCTTGTAAATGTTTAATTTGTTTTACAGGAGGAGTATCACAGGCGTAATTTTACTGAAGTTGTATCTCCAAATGTCTTCAACAGTAAACTCTGGGAAACTTCTGGGCACTGGCAGCACTACAGTGAAAATATGTTCTCTTTTGAAATAGAGAAGGAAACTTTTGCACTTAAACCGATGAACTGTCCAGGACATTGGTTTGTACTTTCAACTGAAAGCCTTCTTACTTTACTATTTTTATCTGTTGTGAAGCTGAGGAGAAATAAATGGAGTGTCAATACAGGTTATCACCTGTGTGTGCAGTAGCCTAGTAAGCAGCTAGAATGTCTAGAGAGCTCTGTGGCAGCGTGGCAGAGCAGACCAAATAAAACTCTTGCAGGAGGATCTTTCAGTGAGTCTAGAGTAAGGGAGCTAGATTTGTGTGTGTCAGTATTAGTCTGTACCAGTAGCAAGTACAAGTAATGTTGATTAGACTGAGACTTCAGATACAGCTTATCAAAAGTTCTGATTGTTATTCTTAGTGTTTTTTTATTTTTCTAGGTGGTCTCAAGCAAGGCTTTTTGAGTGCCTTGCATTCTCTATTTGCTTTCCTTTTAGAGCGTGGACAATCTGAATGAATAAATGCTTAACAATGAGATTGCCATCTCTGTTAAACTGCTAGTTTATGCACTGACTTAAGTCTTTTGTAAGGAGGATATAAGGAAGGTTCCTGTGCATTCCTTCTAGCTTGATGTTTGCCCATCGTCCACGATCTTGGAGGGAAATGCCTCTTAGACTTGCAGATTTTGGAGTTCTTCACCGAAATGAACTCTCTGGCACTTTAAGTGGCTTGACTCGTGTGAGGCGCTTCCAACAGGACGATGCTCACATCTTCTGTACAATAGAACAGGTAAAGAAAAATCAAAGGAGAGAATCTCTCCAACTCAAACTGATGTTGAAAATGTAAAACTCATGCAAGTATTTTCACACCAAGTTCTTCTATCGTGTTTTGTAGCATAATGCTCCTTTCAGTGTTTTTTTTAATTAACGCTTATGTAAAAAGAATAAAATCATATTTGAGGGACATCATTGATATGAATTACAGAACAGGATCTTTGTATAGGAGCTTTCCCTTGAGAAAGATAGATATATCAGGCAAGTAAATTACAAAAGGCAAAATATATTTCCTTTTTATTATTCTCCCCTCCCCCAAGAAAATGGCTATTGATCATGTTTTACTTACCAGACTAATGCTGAATGAATACTTCATTTTGCCATTAAAAGACAGTTAGTGGAGGTATGTGAATACATAGACTTGACAGGAGTTCACTTGACTTGTGTAATTTGTCTCCAGAAGCCAGTGCATAACATTTCTTTTTTTTCATGCTTTTTTCTTCTCTCATTTCTTTGATGTGATCTTAGGATGTATTTTTTATTTGTGATTGTTGTTATGTAGTGACCTCTTAACTCTGATTATGAAGAATTCAGCAAATCCAATTAGGTTTTGATGTAAATAAATTGTAACAATATTGTTTGTTTTTTTCAACTAATTTCTTTTGTTTACATTTAAGATTGAAGAAGAAATTAAGGGCTGTCTTGATTTCTTGAAGTCAGTTTATTCTACCTTTGGCTTTACCTTCCAACTGCATCTTTCAACAAGACCAGAAAACTATCTAGGAGAACTAGAGATTTGGGATCGTGCTGAAAAGGTAATTCATTTAAAAGAAGAAATGAACAAAATACCTTTTTAAGATCTGCAGAGTTTTGAGGAAGTAGTAGATGCTTAGCTAAATTGTTTCATGTTGAACAGTGAAATATGTGAAGCTATGTGAACTGGATGCTAAATATTATCCTGAATAGAAATGCACGTTGAAAAACTGTATAATACATGAGGTTTCTAAATAGAATGAGGAATTTCAAGGTAAGAGACTCTGAAAATCTGAGCTGATTTTTTTTTTGTCAGATTAATCTCAATTTTTTTTCTGGGAAATACTTTTATTTTAGAGTCTATCATAAGAGATTGGGTGTTTGAACATTACAAGTTGACTTCCTTAGTGTTTCATAGAAAAGTGCTTACACTTTTACAGTGATGAAGGGCTCTCATACACCTGTAAAGGTTGTGGGGTTTTGTTGTTGTTGTAATTACTCTTTCTGTTTATGATCAGCAACTTCAGAACAGTTTGGATAACTTTGGAGTACAGTGGACATTGAATCCAGGAGATGGAGCATTTTATGGTCCTAAGGTTAGTGGATCAGTATTTTAATACAACTTGGGAAAGACAACAGAGACAGAATGTAGGCAAACTGTATCAGGTTACTGTGTAATCTTTCTTCACAGATTGATATTAAAATCAAAGATGCTCTTGGCAGATACCATCAGTGTGCTACTATCCAGCTTGACTTCCAGCTGCCCATTCGATTTAATCTTACTTATGTTGGGTGAGTGATTAAACTACCTTTCTTTTCTAACTAGAGTAAGTAGAATGCTTTAATTATCTGCAGCTTCAGTAAACTGAGATATATTAATGCTCTGTTGCTCACCTAACAAATTAGTTTGCATCTAAGCAAGCTGCAGTGGTTTATGAAGGAGAACATCTCCTGTGAGTGGAGGACTGAGTCCAGAACTTGGAAGAATTTTCTCACTATAATGGTAGCTCACTTTTCTTGCCAACAGTGGCACTTACAATTAAATTTGATGACCTGTTTGCCATGAGAAAACTGGTAGACAATCAATTATATGACTCAGTTCTGAATTTCAGTCAATTCACTGTGTCCCTTTAGGGATGTTGCATTCGTACTCAGACATACATTAAGGAGATGGGATGTTTGCAATAGGAAATGCTTTGTTCTTTTTGTCAGATAAAATTAAGTAACCTTGAGGAACGTAAAATAAATCCAAGTAGTTTTTATTTAAGAAAAATGTCACTTAGACTTCAAGCTAGGAAGAGAGAGATTTTATCAGCTGTGTGAGTTAATTGTAGAACCATACTGTTTTCTGGGTTGTTTTTCTTATGATGTTTATTTTTATATAATACTAAAGGCTGAGGGAGATGTTGGTTATTTTTGGTTCTGCTGCATATTCTTCACTAGGCATCACAGTTGTTTAATAGAAAATAAGTTTTGAAACAGTAGCTGACTCTTTTTTTAATAATCACGGGTGTGTCACTTGAGGAAAGAAATGAATAGTGAGGGCAGATAAGATCCTGTGCAAGAAGATAAATTCAATAAATTCATTTTGAATTTTTAAATTCATTAATTCACTAAATTTCAATAGTGAAAAAGAGAGGAAGAACATAAAATATTAAAATACACAGAAATGGAGCTGTGTGATTTGGTGTCAAATTATTGAGCACGTCTTTTAAAACTTAGGAACTTGCATCCATGTCACAGACACTCCAATTACTGACTGTTCCTTTAAAAGCACCACTCTAAAGTAGATTATTAATAGCAAATGGCAATTTTTGCTTAGTATAAACTACTATTTTTTTCTGCCATAAGTAAAATCAAGAGAATTGTAGGATTGTGTGCATGTGATCTAGGGAAAAGTGTGGTTTTGAAATTTCCGTTTCTTTTTCAGTAAGGACGGCGATGATAAAAAGAGGCCAGTGATTATTCACAGAGCTGTTTTGGGATCTGTAGAGAGAATGATAGCTATTCTAGCAGAGAATTATGGAGGAAAATGGTACGTGACACAAATAGAGTTCTAAGAAATGCTTGAAAATGTGGTTAGAAAATATAGATCCTCCCTGATGGCTCATAAGTTACAGAGCAAAATGCTTTCCCTGGGGCTTTCTCAACATTAGGTGAGATGAAAAGAAATCTAGTTTTACAGTTCCAGTTGTGTACCTATTTATAGCTCATGGTTAGGAATTCAATTTTGTGAGATAAGAATTCCAACCAAATATGTGTGTGCTGTATTTTATTTCTTCCTTTTTACTTCGGTAATCCAGTTTTGGTTCTGGAAGATGCCTGATGTATGTAAAGTAGTTACTTATACAGGCATAATTTAGCCTAGCTATGTGATTATTCTTTTTTCATTTAAGTTGTCCTATTTAATCTCAAGTTAGTTCTGAAGATATTTATTCTTTATTAGATTGAAGGATTAAGGAAGATTGAGCTCTTACTTTTAAATGCAGAGACTACCCAGGAACTTACCAAGTTACATAATATATGAAAGTGGAAATTATGTTAAATTTATGAAATTGGTAAGAAGTGAACAGAAGGTTAAAGTTCTGTGTATGTCATTTTACTGGATTCAGTCCGTTTACTGTTCTATGTGAATTGCAAAGTGTAAATGTAACGTTATACAACAGTCTTAGCATACAGTTCTGTGGATAAGAATGAAAATGTGGAATGCTCATTTATCCTTCTCTTGCTGGGCTTGGCAGGCCGTTCTGGCTCTCTCCACGGCAGGTCATGGTTGTGCCCGTGGGACCGACTTCTGAAGAGTATGCACAGCAGGTGAGAACAGAGCCTTGTGTAGCAAGCAGTGTTAGTAGCTCCTTGAATACTCATCCTTGAGCGAACAGCAAATACTTCAGTAACATGGGAGACATTTTTGGGTCAAGTCCTTTTTTCCATACCTTCTAAAAATTATGTAAGCCTGAGAAAGGGAAATATAACTAAACATTTGGAATTTTGTTACCATGTACAAACTTCAGTAATAATTACAGAAACAATGTTCTGAGCTACAAACTTAATGTACCAATAAATGTTTCCTTATAGAATTGTCTGCTTAAAGTAGAGGTAGACCTGGTTTCTTCTGTTTCTGGGCATATATACCCTTGGCCACATTGCATTTGAGAAGAGTTCTTTTTATCAGCCTCTCACCCCCTTTTTCCTCTAGTGCAAACGCAATTGGTTTTCTTCCTTTTCTTCTTTCTGTGACTGAGCCATTTTGGCATTCAGCAGTGTAGCTGTCTGAGGAGATCAGAAAATGTTTGATATCAGTGTTAACTTGTATTCCTTCTAACAAGGAATTGCTAATCATTATGGTCTCATCGAACTCTTAAGATTGTGTGCTGTATTAATGAAGTCAACAAAATTATTTGAAGGTAACAGATATTCATATGAGCGAAGTTATTTACATATATGAATTATTTATTGGAAGGAATCTTGTTATAAAATATATGCATCTTTTTTAGGTTTGCAGTGAGTTTTTTGAAGCAGGATTTATGTCAGATGCGGATCTAGACCAGAGCTGCACGTTGAACAAGAAAATCAGGAATGCACAACTGGCTCGATATAACTTTATCTTAGGTAACTGTCTTTCTGCATATCATTTAAGTTCGAATGCTGGGCATGGTTTGTCTAGGCTCACTTTATAATGGAGGTAGTTTAATATTGCTTGTGATACTTCTTGCAGTGGTTGGAGAGAAGGAGAAAGCAAATCATGCTGTCAACGTGAGAACGAGAGACAACAAAGTTCATGGAGAAATTTCAGTATCGTCTGCAATTGAGAAACTCAAGAAATTTAAGAGTTTACGTATTCCAAATGCAGAAGAAGAATTCTGATGTTGCTGCTAAGGAAAAAACTACATATATTAACTGCCCATGTTAAATGGTGTTGCTTTCCTTCTGTGCAGCAGTAATGCTCATCTGAAAGAATTTGCAGCATTTCCACAAACCAGGCCAAGTTAGCAATGTTTGTTCTCCAAGAATAACATGAGAGAACACATGCAATGGGTGACTCCTTGACAGTCCTGTGGGACTCCACTCTGTGCTAGTTGCAGAGGGATTTGTTAAGACATCCTACACTTCTGCTAAAATATGTATTACTGTGTGAATAAGTAGAGCTGTGCTGGCTGAAGGAGCAGGAGGGGAGGTGTGCTGGCTGCTGCTGCAGCTACTGGACTACCTCAGTCACATAGCAGCTGCTGAACTGACCTGGCCTGGAATCCAGAGCTTGGCTTTTGGGTTTCTTTTTTTCTTTTTTTCTTCTTTTTTTAAACTCTGAATTGTCAAATATGTGTTCTTGGAGTTAGGGGAGTAGCCTGTTCCTTCATGGATTTGTGCTTACAAGTGACAAATACACAGCGTCTGGAAATCACAATGTAACAAGGTACTGAATGAGCCCCTGCCTCGGCTAACTGCTTGCTGTAAAGGAAATGGCCAAGAATGAAGTCGAATTAACCACCTTATCTGTGTGTGGGAAGTGTTTTATTTCTGCCTGTTTGTTGTTGACTTGCTTCTTTAAAAGACTATCCAAAAAAATCCCACTCAATTCACCGTTCAAAAAAAAATGAGCGTATAATTTATTGCTGTGGTTGCTTGGGATACTGAGTGCTGAAACAATGAGGGTGAAGTAATCTTTTTTTTTAAGTGAGTTGGAATGCAGATTGGTTCTACTTATAAGCATAAACAATCAAGTCAGATAAATGATTTTTAAAGCTAACGCTGCAGGGCATCTAATTATTGTTTTTGAGACATGATTTTTAACCGTGAGTCTTTATTTCAGTTTTACTGCTCTTTCAGTACCAGGGGATTGAGCTGTAAGACTACAGCCACCAGCTGACATCACTGAGACGGAGCAGAAGGTGCTGTGTGCTGCAGGTGGTAGTTACTACATGCACAGCACCAATGCTTCCCCCTGCCCACTGCTTGTGCAGCTTGTGATCCAGGGGCCGTGCTGTGCGTAGTGCAAGCTGAGGCTTGTGAACATCACCACCCACAGGAAAAAGCGAACTGAAGGAGGAGGGCAGGGAAGGCTTTCTGCTCCGCTTTACTGAATTCATGTTGGATGAGCGGGGTAACTTTTCTGTATTTTTAACAGTATTTGTGTGCAAAATTTCACATTTTGTGTGGATTACGCTCGCCTTCCACGACCTGTGACGTATTCAGGCTCCAGCACGGTCACGAGCTGAAGGTTTTTCCTGACACGCGTATCCGTGCTGCAGCCCTTGCAGACCCCCGGTAGCCTGCATCTTCGTGCGGGGAGAAGCGGGGCTGAGGGAGCCGACACCCAGCGCCGCTTCTCCGCGGGGTTCGGCGCCGAGCACCGCCCGCGGGCGGGCGCGCTCCGCCCCTGCCCGGGCAGCGCCGTGAGGCGGCGGCAGACAAGATGGCGGCGCCGTGTGGGCCGCGCTCGTTGCGGCGGCTCTGCGGCGTCGCGCTCTTCGTGTCTCAGCTCTACGTCCTCTCCGGCCGCGGTAAGAGCGGCGCCGCGGGATCCGCGAGGCCGGGCTGGGGATGGGCGGCGGAGCGGTGCCCCCGGGCGGTCCCTGCGGCGCTGCGTGTGGGCGTCCGTGTGCCGCAGCTCCGCGGGTGGGGGCGGCTGCGGTGCAGCGGGAAATGGGCATTCACGGCGCTGCTGCGTAATCGTCAACGGTGAAAGAATAAGGCTGAGCTCGTTGCTTGTCTGAAGGGTGTCAGTCCGTCCTGGTGCTCGGCTTGGGTGTTTAGTGTTTACGTCCTACCATCTATAAAACGGGAAACCTGACGTATATACATTTCTGTTATGCTTTTTTTTTTTTTTTATTATTCTAAAAATACCGCTTTCTCTTTTTTTTTCGTGCAGCGGGGTCTTTGATGGCCACAAAGCATTCACAGCCGCAGTCTGCGTTATCAAAAAGCCTCACTGCAACGAGCACCAGCGCTCCCTACGTTAAGGCAGCAGGTATGGTGCTGTGCTGTGCCCTTTGCTTTGCTCCCAGCGTATTGAGTTTACCTGTGAACTTGTTCCATTCTGTGTTCTTTCACAGTGATAAAGACATTGTAGAGTATTGTATCAAGAATTACTCTTAAATAACCTTAAGAAATTGTTTGCATTATGCAGTTAGAAAACTTGCTCGTATAACATCTTTAATTAGCATTGTGGTTCACGTGTTTTACACCCATGATTGATGGTGGCAGTTCTTGTGAGACTGAAGTGTTCTGCGAGAAGTTGTTACTGCTCCCAGTCCAACGTAAATGCAGCTTCTGTATGTCACTGACGGTACACAGAGGTAAGAGTTTCAGCCAGGTAGTAAGTTAAGAGATGATTCTGAACACATACAAACAATACATGGCTGAGCTAGCTGTTAACTTCATCCTGAACGAGTCCGTGCTGTTGTGCTGGGCTGTGTTGTCCTGAGGTCCTTGCACAGCTCTGCTGTGTTGTGTGTCTAGCATGGATTCTGTTTACTGCGAAGTAAAGTCCTTTATACAGTATCAGTGCACACATATGTATTTGAATATGTACACTTCAGACTATATAGCTTCTTAAAATTTGGTTCTATTTGTACATTTTGCCTTTCAGAAAGTACAGAAATTCCAGCTTATGTGACTAAATGCCCAAGCAATGGGCTTTGCAGTAGGTTGCCACCAGACTGCATGGTATGTAACACAAATTATTCCTGCATATATGGGAAGCTGGCCACTTTTGATTGCAGAGTCAAGCCACACGTTCACTGTGTTGTAAGTAACTCATTATCTTTTAAAAACAAATTTTAAGTAATTGTGACATGTTGTCATACAGATATTTTAAAATATTTCTTACGTAGGAAGATTGCTAGGCTATCATAGGCAGGTTGTCAGGTTTGTGACTGATAGAATTAATGTGATTGAACTGCAGGCTGTTGGTGGAGAGGCAGACCTAATCTGGTGCCTTTCTTGTGTTAGATCTTGTTGTCATGCAGCCACTGATTGGGTTTAATCAGTACTGACTGGTGAAAACTGAACCAGTTTGAGAATGGGGGGGCTAATATATGTTGGAAGTTGAAAGCAATCTGAAATGTGAGACTAAGTAAGTGAAAACAGTCAATTTGGCAGCAGCCTCACAGAGATTAGAAGCAGCAGCAGTACTAAAACTGTGTTTTAATAAGTTTGTCAGTTTTGTCATGCTGATTTTCTGTTGGATATGGAGGAACCGAAGAGCAACTGTCATTTTGCCCGGAATTTCTATCTCTGAGATGTAGTTTGATACTGAAGGCTGACATTTTCTTCATTGCTAATGAAGTCATAATGCTGTCCTTCTGTAGGATCAGAATAACCATGAGCAGGAGAACTTCACAATTAACATGACATGCCAGTTTTGCTGGCAGCTTCCAACAGCTGACTACGTGTGCAGCAATTCTACAAACTGCATGACGGTTTCCTGCCCACGACAACGATACAATGCCACTTGTACAGTGAGGGATCACATTCACTGTCTAGGTAATGTGCCATACCATGGGTTTTGTAAAAAGAAAGGAAAAAATTTCTAAATAGTGTTTAAATATTGAGTCAGCACAGTGGTTGTATGTATTGGTTGGATTTCTTTACACTTGCATTTTAATTTTATTTATAGAAGCGGTTGCTAACTGCAAACATCATTCCTCAAGATTTTTTATTTTTGTCAGCTTTCATGACTTAAACTATTTTGCACAACATTAATGGAGTCATTTTCTAATGTATCAGGATAATTGAAAAAATCATGCTGGTGTCACCCAGCCAGTTTAATTTTCCCTGTTTATCTGTCCAATTCTGCTGTGACACAAAGGTTGATGGTCTACAGAGGACTGCAGAACATAAGATTTTGTCAGAAATTCTTGTTTCCATTAGTGCCATCTCTTTTAGTCCCTTGATAAGAGGAATGCGGTGAATTTGACTTCGTGTGTCATCACCTGATTTTTTTGTCTCTTGCATTAAGGCTCAAATGTTTTCTAACATTTTTAGGTAATAGAGTCTTTCCAAAGATGCTGTATTGCAACTGGACTGGAGGTTATAAGTGGTCCACTGCCCTGGCACTGAGGTACGTGAGAACTACTAAAGAAATTTAAGCTAAAATATGCATTAATTATAAAGGTATCGCGTATAAAATCTTTGCTCCACATTGCTCAGCACAGTGGGTATTTTATAATGGTTTAGAATTTAGACCGTGAGGGCATACAGTACCTGAAGATTCTGTCTTAAGTAGAGCTTGAAAGGAAACCATTACCCTACTTCTGCATCGAATGTGCTTTCTTCAGAGTAAATGCCAATGATTCTGAAGCCTCACAAATGACTCTGAGTAGAGAGAAAGTGCATTCTTTGTTCTCTGTGGTGTCAGATGAGGTACAAAGCTGAAATAATTCTGTGGACTTAAGATTGTTCACTCCCTCTACGTAATATGCTTAATGCAATTAAGGCTGAAAATCATCCAGTTTGCTTCTAGAATGCCATTGTGTCTGAATTTGATGGATATTACTGATCTGTGCGTAGATGGTTTATGTTTTTTAACGCTTCTTTTCCAAGTGTTATAGATGGAAATGCTTTAAAAAGGAAGGTTCATACATTTTAGAATTATTAGGGCAGAAAGCAGCATAGCAGTTTTGAAATAAACTATGAAATAAATATTTAGGTAATTTTTGATGCATTAAGCCTTGAAAGTACGTGGAGTTCTCTTGGTGGCAAGACATTTTTCATTAAATTTTAGTGCTTCAAAGATGATGAATTACATAGTGAGAATCTGTATTCCCCAAGACAAGTACAGAATAAGGCTGTGACTAAGGACGTGATGTTACACAGTTGCCTTTGCAGCAGTTGTTCTGTCTGCCTTCAGCTGGAGAAATCAGCTCTCGTGGGGGTGAGCGTACTGCTGGCTGTTCCTGCAGCCTACTTCGTAAGCTTCTGCGAAGTTAAAAATAAAACATCTCTACTTTTCTATTTCTTGCCGTGAATGAAAAACTGTCGAGTCTCTGGGGGCTATAAATATAACTATATGATAACATAAAAGTAATGAATTGTTTTTATTCTCACAGCATCACCCTTGGTGGATTTGGAGCAGATCGTTTCTATTTGGGCCAGTGGCGGGAAGGTCTGGGAAAACTCTTCAGCTTTGGTGGCCTTGGAATATGGACGCTGATCGACGTGCTGCTCATTGGCGTGGGCTATGTGGGACCTGCAGATGGCTCTCTTTATATTTAAATGCAGTTGTAGTTTCAGAGAGGAGTAATTGCTTGGAAGGGGTTCCCGATAGAAGTATGTAGAAGTTTGAGCCCTTAAGATAGAATAAAGAATGGTTGTTCTTTCTGTGTGGATACGTTTTAATGTACAGTATCTGTACTTAGTTTGCCTTTAAATAAGGTAAAATAAAGGAGTGGATCACTAAGTTGAAATTAATTTCCCTTCCTTTATGGACGCGCTGTTTTTCTGTGAGGGGCTGACGGCCTGCAGAGCTCTGCACTGTCCTCTGTGATCTGTCTTCACCAGAAGAGCTGTAATCTGAGGCTTAGGGAGTTGTTTTCTCCATACTTGTATGTATCGATTTAATTTTAAAACTGGTATACCCAAACATGTCAGTAATGTTTTTTTCTGCTGCCTTCTTGTGGGAGGTTAATTTATTTGCCTGAGGTCACCGTGCTTTGATGGCATTCATTGCATTCATCTCTAGCGTTTGCTTAGTGGCTGATGGACTCGGGGTTAGAATTAGACTGCGCTGAAGCTCAAAGCTAAATATGGAATAACCGCAGCACTTTTTAGTGCCCGGATGCCGTGGTTTTGGTCGGGTTTGACCTGCATACGAGTGAAATACGCTCCTATTCCTGTGCCAGCCAGCTGCAAGCTCATCTCTGTGCCGGAGCTGTGGCAGCGCGGTGCCGGTCAGGCTGGCGGGAGCGTCCGCCATGCGCCGGGGCGCCGAGGGGCGGCGGTCGGACGGGCGTTTCCTCGGATAAACTTGAACTTGGAGCGGTAATTGAGTTTCGCGTACCGTGAACTCCCCTCCCCGGGACGTTCCCGAGCCCGGCCCTCAGCAGCCGCCGGCCCCGCCCTCCGCGCGCACAGGCGCCGTCATGGCGGCGGAGCGGGATCGGCGCTTCTACCGGGAGCTGCCCAAAGTGGTGAGCTCCGGGGCGGCGGCGCGGCCGCGGGAGGGGCCGGGGCCGGGAGCTGCCTTGAGGCGGCTGGGGGCTGCGGACGGGCCCTCGGCGGTGCTTCCGTCCGACGTACGGCCGCTGGGGTGCTCTGTTGTGCGCTCGTCGATGCATAATGAGCTGGCTGAGGGGATGGCCCTGCTTAGTATCTTCACTGACGGTCTGCATGAGGGGATTGAGCGCACCCTCGGTGAATTTGCAGATGATACCGCGCTGGGAGGGCGCGTCGATCTGCCTGAGGGTAGCAAGGCCCTGCAGAGGGATCTGGATAAGCTGGGTCGCTGGGCTGAGGCCAATGGGATGATGTTCAGCGGGACCAAGTGCCGGGTCCCTGCTTTGGTCACAACAACCCTGTGCGTTGCTGCAGGTTGGGGCAGAGCGGCTGGAAAGCTGCGTGGAGGAAAAGGGTCTGGGGGTGATAGCTGACAGCTGGCTGAGCATGAGCCAGCGGGGTGCCCAGGTGGACAAGAAGGCCAACAGCATCCTGGCTTGTAACAGAGAGTGCAGCCAGCAGGAGCTGGAGGAGATCGTCCCTCTGTACACAGCTCTGGTGAGGCCACATCTGAAATAATGTGTACGGTGTTGGGCCTCTCACTACAAGAAAGATATTGAGGTCCTGAGTGTGTCTGGAGAAGGGCAACAGAGCTGTGAAGGCTCTGGAACAAAAGTCTAATGGAGAGCAGTGGAGGCAACTGTGATTCAGTCAGTCTGGAGAAGAGGAGTTTCAGGGGAAACCTTGTAGCTCCCCACAACTCCTGAAAGGAGGTTGTAGTGAGGTGGGGGCAGCCTCTGCTCCCAGGTAATAGCAACAGGGTGAGAGGTGATGGCCTTAAGTTGCACCAGGGGAACGTTCAGGTGTGATACTAGGGAACATTTCTTTCAGAAAGGATGGTGAGGTGTTAGAATAGGCTGCTCAAGGAGATGGTGGAGTTGCTGTCCCTGGGAGTGTTCAAGACAAGGTTAGATGTGGCACTGAGGGTCATGGTCTAGAACAGTCACAGGCGTGGGTTGGTGGTTGTACTAGGTGATCTTAGTGGTCTTTCCAACGGTAATGATTCTGTGGCTCTATGATTCTGCTCCATACACTGGGAGGTGCAATGCTTGTTGGCCTTCTGGTTTATTTGCAGCTTCTGTAATCTGTTTGTCCAATTAAAACAGTTGAGTGTGAGCTTTATTTTCTTTATTTTGTCCTGTTTACCCTGAATCTACCCCAAGAAGTCTGTCCCTGATAACATGTTCTCCATGTTCTGAAGGGTGTGTTTTAGTGCATCTGTGCTATCTCTGGGTGCGTGCTGCTGCATCTTATCAGTTCTGGGTTTCCAGAACAGCCAGGAGCACGTACTCACCGCAGAGCTCGCACAGCAAAACCAAGCTGCACGCTTTGTGTGTTCTGATATGTAGAAATCAGTCACCAGCAATGGAAGGCAATTAGTCCTGGTGTACTGTTAATGGGTAGAGACAGCACCTTGCTGGGTTTCTGGCATGAGCTAAGATTTCTGAGCATTAAATAAAGTCGAGTAGATATAAAAATATAGCTTGTTTTGAACAGTGTGTATGTACATCTAATTTACAACATATGAACAAAAAATTGTTTTCTCTTAATTCCGTGAGAGCTGTTCACATCCTCCTCCCTGCAGTGGCACTGCTCCACCAGCTAGCTGGGCAGCTGGGATCTGTGCTAACCACAGCCTTCCCAGTGAGAGGCAAAGAGGACAGTCTCAGCTGTTGTGATCATGCTAACAGATGAAGAGGTAGTGGTTGGCCAAACACAGAGACAGTTGTTATTTTCAAACTTGGAGCGAAACAGTAATGCAGGATAAATGAATGGTAATACACACACACAAAAAAAAAAGTGGATGCTGTCCTTCTCACTTAAACACCCACAATGTATTTCCCCTCTCTTAGGAACTTCATGCCCATTTGAATGGCTGTATCAGTTCTTCTACTATGAAGAAACTTATGGCTCAGAAACCATACCTTCAGATCCAGAATGGAATGACTGTGATTGACAAAGGAAAGAAAAGAACCTTAGATGAGTGAGTGAACACATGTGAGATCAACATTTACCACGTACCTTTTAATCAAGTTGCACGCTTAATTATGACCTTGTATACTGACTGCAGAAGTATATATTTAAATTACAGTTCATAAAAACTGTTAGATTTGGTCTTCTATTTGTACTTACAGAGACATTTCTTAAATATTTGGGAGGAAAATGGAAATCTCATTTGATGTTAATAATTTCTGTTGCAAATGTGTTAGCTTCTGAAATCAGAAGTGACTCTTAAGATGGTCTTGGTTACCTTACAGACAGAATTCAACGCTCGTTTTAAGCTACAAGCAGGTTAATTAACATAGTATGTTTTCACAGCATAGATTTTTTGGAATAGTCATTTTACTGTTCAGTGTTTATTTTCTGCCTTTTTATTTTAGATGTTTTCAGATGTTTCAGATCATCTATCAGATTACAACAAGAACTGAAGATATTTTATTGGTAAGTTAATTAAAAGAGTTTCAAACAAGCAAGTGATGGACAAAGTCAAGGTTGGTTGGTTGAAGTCTGAATAACAGTGGTGTCAACAAAGGTCTTTTCAATTGGAGGTCACAGTTGCTAGTTTAAAATACATTACTTTAGAAATACAGGATTTAAATATTTTTTCCATTTAATACTTCTTTAAAAGCAATGAGCTTCAAATATGGTGGTCCTTTTTACCATTCAAGTACTTGGACTGGTAATGTCTAAAAAATGTGGTGCCTCTTCATCAGTAGCAAAGCTTTGGTTTATTATAGTCTCTTGTTTCTTCTTTGCCCCATTATGTACTAAAGCTACAGAACCAGAACTGTCTTTTGTTTACCTCAGATTACAAAATTAACAGGAAGAATGGTTGTATGATCGCTATAGGGAGAATAAAATGATGTAGTATCTTCTTTTTTCTCATCTAAAAGGGTTTTTAGATGGCCCATTAAATTACAGAAAAGTAGAGGAGCTGTGAAGAGGTTTATAAGTGCACCAGGTGAGGAGTGTTCTTATTCAGACACGGAAATGCTCGTTTGCCATGACCCTCTCTAGTACCTGTATGGGAATGCAAGATACTTCCATGGGGAGTATTTCCAGGAGAGCTGGGAGTTCATCCATCCTGAAAATGTTTTAAGTTCCTTGCCAAAAGATAATAGGGTCTCATTTAGATGTAAAAGAGAATGTAAACTATTACAACTGTTATTTTCATGATGTTGAATGCACTGTTTCTTAACTAGATAACTAAGGATGTTATTAAAGAAT
This sequence comes from Odontophorus gujanensis, assembly GCA_013399175.1. Classification (NCBI taxonomy): domain Eukaryota; kingdom Metazoa; phylum Chordata; class Aves; order Galliformes; family Odontophoridae; genus Odontophorus; species Odontophorus gujanensis. Next base: position 818,850 of record VXAB01012028.1, read on the forward strand.
TTGCTGATGATGGTGTCAAATATCTGGAATTAAGGAGCACTCCTCGAGAGGAGAAGTCCACAGGTATAGTCTGTTCTTGTTAATTCTCAAGTCCAGTGTGCTTTAAAACTTAGTTAAGGCTAATGTTAATAACAAGGCAAGTTAAATTCAGTTGGATCAATTAAAATGTACTTTAAATATAAAAGCAAAAATTAGCAATGTAAAAATATGTCACTTTAACTGTTTACTGTCAGATTTTTTTGAGAAAAAATAAAAGATGTGTTGGTTCTAATTCCATTATCCAAGAATTTGAGTTACTGACTTAAGTAGGACATCTGAGTGTGCTAATATTTTTAGTAGCTGATATGTTTTGGTTTTATTACTCCTTCTTTTATTTTTTATGTTATTTAATAGAAATGCATGAGAAAATTTCTCCTTGATGCTTAGCAAGAAGCTTAATCCAAATGTAGGCTTCAAAGTTAAACTGTATTTACAAATTGAATTAGAACTATGTAAATTAGAAAACTGTGGAGTAAAATCAAAGGTGCAAAATAAGCAATGATGCTAGAGAGCTGGGTCTGCAGCGTAATAAAATGAATTCAAATATGTTGATTCCAAATGTGTACGTGTGTTTGTAGGTATGACCAAAAGGATGTATGTTGAAACTGTACTTGAGGGTATAAAGCAGAGTAAAGAAGAAGGCTTGGATATAGATGTAAGGTAAATGAGCCCATGGAGTGCCTCTGGTCAAGGTTTTGTTTAGTCTGATGGTCAGTCATGGTTTGCAGAGATGCTTATGAAACAGGAAAAAAGAAAATTGTCTAAACCAGAAAATACATTGATTTCTGTATATTTTTTAATTAGCATGCAGTCTGACTAATAAAATTTTTTTTTTTTTTTACAGAAAGTCACCTTTGTAATGGAGTAGAAATATAATTCATATGCAAATTTAATTTTTCATCTTCACTTTTACTGATAGAGAATGAGGCTGGAAGCAACTTTTCCTCTCTAAGGCTGTGCATTCTCTGCAGCGTTTTCAGGAAAATCAGTGTTTTGAAGGAAATTGCATTGGAGACTCTTTTTCAGGGCCTACATTCATTGCAAATGTTTTTGCTGGATTAGCTCTACAAGCAGCCTGCAGTAAAGGAGAGGTAGTTAAAAGGAACTGAAAGATTTTAGAGGTTGTCAGTTGTTGCTTACGGGCAATGAATCTATGTGCCTGTGTAACAAATTCTTAGTAGCAACCTGTTAAATTTATTTGTGAAAGTTGCAGTTTCTTATTTTTCATGTGTGCTTCTCCTGAGGTTGCTCTCCTGGTACTGCAGGCAGCAGAAGAGCAGTATATTGTGCCCTGCCCTCCCTCTCTCCATGGCTGCTGCATTTCACATTTTATTGTATTTATCAGATTCATGTCCCTCTGCACTTTAGTACCTTCATTCTTCGGACAGTTTTCTGTACAAATGCTCTCTGTAATCGACCATGATGGAGATGAAGTGCCATTTGTGTTGCTGTGAGATTTGTTGGTCTCTTGATACTATGGCTTGTGTTTTACTTAGCATGTACATTTCTCTCCAAGATTATTAATAGCAATAAATAGAAGAAGTGGCCCGACAGTTGCTAAACAGACTGTTAAACTTGCTGAAGAATTCCTTCTTTCTACTGATGGGGTTGTAGTAGGACTTGACCTCAGTGGTGATCCAACTGTAAGTGTTTTGTTTGATCTGCCCTTGGAGATGAGTATTTAATGTTGTCTAACAGAAGACCATTCCAAGAACACTTGCTTCTTCTAAGATTTTGCCTAGTGTTCATTGCTTGTTTGAATAAATTATTTGTAATATTGATACTGTGCTAATCCCTGTTGCTGTAGGGGAAAAACACTCTTTACAAAGAATCAGTAGATTATAACACCGAAAAAAGTCACTGTAAAGCAGTGTTTATCTGGGAAGTGTCTCTTACTAAATTGCCCCAGTAGATTGGCTGGCTTGAGGTACATTAAATACAATGACAAGTCTACAAGTATAAATTTTGTTTAGTTGCACCAAATGGTCTTCTGGTATTAAGAAAACAAAAATATTTGAGGATAGCTGTTGAAGTAAAATGTAATAGCTCTAGATGATATTTATGGAAAAGTTATCAAAATCAAGACATGTGAGTGGTCAGTGTTGGGCATCACCTGAACTACTGAGGTATAGCTGATTTGTCAGAATTGCACTGTACAGCTGAACATTATCTGCTGTGCTGTAATGTTAAGTGGAGTAATGGCAAAAGAAAATAAGTCAGTGTAACTGTAGTGGAGCTAAGTATTTTGATATTGCTAGACTTCTTAATCATATAATTAGAGAAGTCCTGTAAAAGTAGATGTAGAATGATGATGCAGTTCTATCTTCAAGGCAGGGCATGGTCAAGATTTTTTGGAACCCCTCTCAGAAGCAAAAAAAGCAGGTCTGAAGCTGGCATTGCATCTTTCAGAGGTAAAAGTTTTCATTATTTTGGTCCTCTGTAATTCCCATTTCATAAAAACCTTGGTGAAGCTAATGGTCGCTTCTGTGGGTTTTGAACTTCTCATGAGAGAGCAGTAATGGTTTTGACCAAAGAAAAGAAAGATAAATCTTCATCAGTCAGTTCTGAGTAAGAACTGTGGAACTGTTTCTTACTGTGTTATATGTAGTGAGGGGGACAAGAGGAAGGGCAAGCATGAATTTGAAAATTAAAAGTACTCTAGGAGGTCCACTGTTCTTTTCCTGGTATATTGTCAGAAGTCATGTATAGTAAAAGTTGCACGTTTTCATGATTGAAATTTTAATTTTGTTTTGGCTGTGCTTATTTCAGTAGAATGAGTTGGACCTCTTCATGTGATCTGTTGAAGTGGTGGCAGATGTCTACTCTGAGTCTGATGAATGCTGAAAATACTTTTATTTCTTTAGGAAGTTCATTCATACTTTACTATTTCATTAAGGAGGTTTTGTTTTTTTTAATTGCAAAATATTCCCACATGCTTATCTGAAAATATATATTACTTTGTAATCTGGTTTTGGGGGTTTTGTTTTGTTTAGGGCTCTTGCAGTTAAAGTTCTTCATGCAGTGTTTTTAACAACTGTGTAACAGAGGTTGAAGGACACCTTGACAGGGTAGTTCTGAAACTGAAGAATTCAAAGCTGATTCGATGCCTCTGACTGAAAGTACTTTAGAATTTCAAATACTGATTATCTGTTACATATCCTTTTAGGATTATGGCTTCTTTGTTTAACAGTTCAAAGTTGACTGTCACTTTCATGCCTTATTTCTTTCTGGAGAGGTTAGCAGTGCAGATATTTAGCTTCATTAACACTCCATTTTGATTAAATGTGCTATGAAAATAGACCTTGAACTAAGTTGTAATTATTTAGGATGTTATTTTGTTCTGCTTTGATGGAGTGTAAAATATATCCTCCCTAGATACCAAATCAAGAGGAGGAGACCAAAGTTCTCCTGGGCCTGCCTCCTGACAGAATTGGACATGGAACATTTCTCAACTCTGCAACAGCTGGTTCAGAAGAATTAGTGCCACTTGTTAGACAGAATCACATACCTATTGGTAAGGAAACAAGTTAAAAACTTGCTTGGTAATCTCTGAACTTAAGAATTTCATGCTTACTGCTGATTTAACAACTCTGATTTGTCTTTGATCAGAGATGTCTTACACTGCCACGTTAATCTTTGTCTATATGAAAGAATGACCTGTACAGGTATGCTGGTGGCACTTGTATTTTTGACATATTTGTGGCAGCAGACAGTTGATGTCTTAGATGAAAACAAAACTAAATTGTAACCCTAGGTTACTGTGAAAGGCTGTGTGGTGTTTGTGTTTGTGGTTTCTGAGCTCCTACATCTTACAAACAGTCAGTAGTTAAAAAGAAAAAGAACTACTGCACATTCATCAGAGGATCTCACACAACATTTGAAGCATTGAAAATTAAGAGAACAACAATTGATTTCAGTTTTCATTTAGAATGGAAGCAAGCCCATCAATGTGTAAAAAAGCATCTTTTAGTCTAATATATATCCTTGTTTGTTGTATTTTTGTTCCTTAGAACTTTGCATGACATCAAACATCAAAACTCAGACAGTGCCTTCCTGTGACAAACACCATTTTGGATACTGGTACAGCATTGGACACCCTGCAGTGCTTTGTGTAAGTTTTTAACCAGGTATTTAGAGAGGGTAAAACTAGAGCAATACTGGAATGTGGCTCCTTTTACGAATTAAAGCTGAGTTACCAACAATTTCTGCCACTCCGTATCTGCTTAGAGCAAATCACAATATTCCATTAGAGAAATGCTTGCAGTTAGAGGAATGCTTGAATGGGAACGCTTAATATTTATCTTAGCTTTGTTGTAAAGCTGGACATTTTCCCTATGTAGATAATATAATCAGCAAAGTATGCAGTGACATTCTTAACTATATACTTAATAGACAGATCTTACTTAAGCAAGGGTCGAATCAATATGATTTAAAGCTTGTGCTTACATGAGTATTTATTATGTTGAATAAGGCTTCTCCAGTTCTCTCGGGTTCTCTTGCCACCTCATGAAGGTTCCAAGTGCATGGCAGGATTGTATGCTCTACCATCCTGTTGGTTTACCCCTTGGAATTTGTAGCACTGGGCAAGCACATATGTATTCTTAAGCATTATGCTTACCATTCAAACAAGCATCAGCACTTTATTTTATTATATATCACTGAGTTTCAAAAAATAGTTCGCAATCGGAGATTATTTCTGAGATTTTGAATTCTGAAAAGTCTAGATCAGACAGTGATGTCATGTCAGAAAGCAATTGCCCCATTAATGCCTATAAAAAGAACAGCAGAGAAAGAGATGCTGTGGTGTCTGAAATTTAACAAGATACAGCTAGCAGTCTTCTCTGAGGGAACACAAGGGCTCTGAGTGAGTAATAGGAAATCTCAGCAATGCATCAATAATCCTAACTTGTTTCTTTTAGACAGACAATCTTCAGATTGCTTTCAGTCGTATGTGTAATGTGCTACCCCAGCACTTCAGTCAGTCTGAAGAAATTATTTGAGCTGACAGTGTCTGAAGGCAGAGGGTGAAACAGTTTCTTCCCTGAAAATGTAGCAGAATAGAGTTTGATCTAGTTCCCAAATCTGAGGAAAAGACAAATAAGGAGATGATGCGTGCAAAGTATGTAAATATGTGCGTATTTGATGTGCTTAACGGACCATTTTTCCAGCTGTTTTTATAGGAAATACTGTTTTCTGGACAATTTATGGTACATGTTATAATTTTGTTTAGGATTTCATGTGTATTTAAGTAATTTATTAATTGTAAGTTGAAAATAGGGCAAAGTAGGCATGAACTGATACTCAATAGAAGGAAGAACTGGAGTAAAATGTGGAAAATGTTAAAGTAAAACTGGTTTGTATGTGTAGACAAAACCCTCTAACTAATTTAAACTTTCTTTCTTTCAATTCAACTCCAGACTGATGATAAAGGCGTATTTGCAACAGATCTGTCTCAAGAGTATGAACTGGTTGCAAAAACATTTAATCTGACTCGATCGCAGATGTGGGATCTTTCCTATGAATCAATCAACTACATCTTTGCTCCAAATGTAGTAAAATCAAAGCTAAGGGAACAGTGGTGTAAACTGAAGCCAACTCTGTTTGGTTAGTCAAACTATTGTTCTAAACAGCTTAGGTGTATTAGCTTACCTTGTTTTTAATTTTATTATTTTTTAGACAAAAAGCCCTGGCTTCAGCCTTTTCCAGACATGAGACTTATAAGTCCATAAACCATGCCATTGTAAAAAGCAGATGGACATGCATCCTTTGGTAGCAAGGGCAGAAGTGAATGTCATTTTATTGTTGGGAAGGGCCCTAAATCAGTATTTTAAGTTCCAAACATTACATCATGTAGAGTCTTTACTTGACAGGACATTAAAAAAAAATAAAATACTTGAATGGAATATGTCATCTTACTAGAAACATTTGAAACTGAGAGTAAAGGTACAGTTGTTAGGGTTTAAAGGCTGCTTGTTGGCAGCATTGTGCCAAGCAGTTTGGATATGGGTTCTGGATTTGTTTCTTTGTGTTGTTTTTAATCAGAAGTTTTAAACAATCGATTGAATGTGAAAACAACCTCAGGGAGAAGGAAACACTTGTCTCAAGGGGCTGGAGTACTGCATCTGCTTTCGATGGCATACCTGTGTGACTGAATCCTGCTGTGGGTTCTCCAGTGTATTGAGGGTGCCTATGGGTACACTCAGTATTGATTGTATTTAGACAGAGATTTTGAAAGCCTTAGCAAATTGTGACCTACTTGGAGGAAATGGTCCAATTCTTGAAATGCTCTTGATATCTTCTATTTGTTTATTGTAAAAAGCAATAAAAATACTTTGAGTGTGCATGTTTTCAAAACAACTACCTCAAGTGTGTATGTGTGAATACATTTGAGATCTATAGGACAAGAATGTGTCGCATGGCAGCCTGTCTTCCCAGCAGCACCGTGTGTGTTCTGACAGCAGAGGGTGCTCATGTACATCTGCATATGTGTTGTGATACTGAGATATCAAAATATGTGTGAACAACTGTGTGCAGCTATGTTATACAGCATAGCGTTAATTCCTGGTGAAGGTAGGAAGTATGTCAAGAGAAGGTATTTTCTTCCTAAAGGGTTTTTGTATTGATTAATCACACAGGGAAACTCTCTGGGCTCTGCAAGGAGTCCTGAGTACAAATGCAACACAGAAGCTGTATATGACTTCTGTTTTGGACTTTTTATTGTTTACACCAAATTTATAACAAAATGATCACCAGGTATGATGCTGACAGGAGATACAGGAGGGGCTCTTACTCTGAAGTGGAAATTAGAAATGCCACACACAAAAACATAAGGGAAAAAAAAAAAACCACTGGGAAAGGTGGGGTAAGGGGAGAGCATCAGAGTTGTTCTAGAGTCAGTGTGGTTACCTGAGGTTTCCATACAATGTTTTCCAAGCACAGAATATTCCTTTCAGAGATGGGAGGAAATTATGTGAAGTAGAACTGTGGTTTTGTGTTATCAGCCTCACCAGAATTCTCAGAACCACATGCTTACTTATTCATAGACACTATCTTAAGTTACTGAAGTTACTGTCCAAATAGATTTGCTGATTATGTTATCTTCTGGTACCTGCTGTTTGTATGACTTGGTTCTTTCCAAGAAAATAGTTGCCATGGTACGAGTGTGTGGGTTTTTTTTCCTTGTTACAAAAAGGAAAACCTGTTTAAAGACAGGTTATCCAACTCTCTGAAATGTGACAGTTAAATATGTCCTAGTCCCAGGATAAATGGGCCTACCCTTATGTGAGATAACACTATTCTGAGTTTTCTAATATTTTTGAGGTTATTGCCTCCTAATAACTCCTCTGTAATGGTATTTGATTTATTTGCTAAGAAAAACAGTCAACTAGAAGTTCCCTTTAGAGATGTTGTCCTTATTCAGTGTTCTCTGTCAAGTGTAGAACATCCAAACACAAAGCAGGATTTGTAATCAGTGTCTGATGAGAGTTTAGTTTGAAACTGTCAAGTGTTACAGAGAATTGTCTGATTTTCAACGTTCAAATGTTAAATGTCACACATCTGTGTGTTCATTCAGAGAGAATATCCCTGGAAAACACTGCTGCATTCAACGTTTATTTTCTCCTACTAACATACAGTACCTTTGAGATTTTTATCTTTATGAAATATTATGTACATTATGTATGTTATGTGAAAGAAATAGATTTAGAGTGAGTTAATGTTTAGTTTATTTGCATCTGAGTACATGAGATAAAATGTACAAAACAGTCTTCAATGCTCAGAGTCTTCACATCCCAGGATAACAACCACTTTGGTCCTATTGAACAAGTGTCTTTGGAGATACATGCAAGCAGAGAGCAAGTGCTCACTGTAGCACGTTTCTCAGAGATAGAGACAAATCCAGAAAGTCTTCAAAACCTCTGTTTATTATGATTTAACAGGAATTTATACCAAGCTTATGGTAGTACAACTGCTGAACAGTAAACACTGACACACTGCTCTTCAGGTTTGCAAATAATGTAACTGTGTTAATGATTTTAGAAGCCTGCTTCAATATTGAGGCATTTTAAACACAGAAGAAATGCAGGTGAGGGTACTGCAGTAGGTGAGTGCATAAAACAGTTAAAGTGCTGGAGCATCTCTCATAGGAGAGGATGAGAGCTGAAGCTGTTTAGATGGAAAAGGCTGAGGGAGATGTCATCAGTGCATTTAGGTACCCAAGGGGAAGGAATGAAGATGTAGCCAGGCTGTTCCCAGGGTTGCCTAGTAAATAGAAAAAGGGGCACAAACCAAACACAGCAAATTCTATCTGAATGTAAGGAAACTATTTTATTGTGTGAGTGTTTGAACACTGGAATGGGTTACCCCGAGAGCTTCCAGATGCTCAGAACCCAATTGGACACAGTGCTGAGTGACCTGCTGCAGCTGACTGTGCTTGAGCGGGAGTGCCTTCCAATCTTAACTATTCTGTGATTCTATAAAGTGAAAATACAAATGTACAAGTGATAAAGTCTCCATATGAATATAAAATGTTTAAAAATTAAATACTGACTTAACTCAGTCACTTAAGTGACAGTCTTTCACCAGGCTTGAACATAAGAACTTGACTGACTTGTGAAGTTATTTTTGACGAAGGATTTATTCATTCTTCATAGCTTTCCTTCTTTCACAGCCACTGTGGAATCCTTTAGTTCCATCAGGACCTTTAGGCAGGCGCAGCACCCCTACAGGCAGACCATCTGCATTTTGTATTTTCCGAGCTAACATGGGGCTACTGACCGGACTCTTCTCTTGTGTTACGGTTTGAGCTTTTCTTCTCTGTACCCAGGGACTACCAGAAGGTGTGATACTGCTGTCTGAAGAATAATCTGTACATTTTCTTGGAATTTCAGGGCTAGTACTCGGGTTAAGTTTGCTGTCTTCAGCCAGTGGAGACTTTCTGGTCACTTTTCTTAGAGAGGATGGACTGTTCCAAGGACTTGATCTGGGTGATATGTTAGGACTCAGATGATTGTTTGGGTGAATGACAGGACTCAGCTTACTTGTTGTACTTGTCACAGTACTTCTGCGTCCTGACTGTGGTGATGTAGGATTACTCTCTGGCTCAGAAGAGCTATTTGCTGACAATTCATCACCAGTAAACTGAAGTTCCTCAACTCTCTTATTAAGTGATCTGACCTTCTTAAGACTCTTGCTGGTATCCTCATCACGGTTCTTGTCTTTAGGAACTTTTTTCTTTGGAGGTTTCATGCCTATCAGGACAACTTTCATGCCAGTCTCTTTCTTTTCAGCACACATGAAGTCATGAGCCCGTACAGCAGCATCTACTTCTTCAAATTCTATAATTGCACATTCTTGTGTTCCCATTTGTGTATACCGACTGCTGAACCTCCTGATATCAGGTGGTAGATCCTTGCCAGGCTTGAGAATACGAACTGATGAAATTACACCAAAAGTTACAAAGGCTTTGAGGAGATACTCCATTACCCTTTCTTGTATACATCCATTTTCTTGTTTGTTAAGACCCTGCAATTCAGGAATCATGTGGATATCATACACGAGTAACATCCTGGTAGGGAGGTTTTCACTTGGAAACACTGGAACTGGCGTATTTCTTCTAACCTTTCTGTTATCATCATTGAGCTCAAGCATGTGTGAGTACTTCAGTGCATGGGCTGTGGTTCTCCAGTCACGGGTAAGGTGTTTCACCTTGAAGACAGACACAGGTTAAGCAGCACATCTGATCAAACCCACCCAAACAACTTCCTGAATACCCAAGGCAGATGCAGGCTCCACTCTGCAAACCTAGATTTCCCACTGCAGTAGGCAGCACAAGCTATGATTTTCTGAAAGCTTGTGTCCTATTAAAATAGGAAGTGACAGAAAACCTGATTGGAAATCATTACTTCAGTGTAGAGCGTGCTGAAGTGATTCCACATCTAATGTAAACGTGGTCAGAATGCATGTTGTTTGGTGGTTTGGTTTGTGTATTACTTTTATTGAACTTATTTTTCATTTCTCAAAAATTTTTGAGAAAAAGCAAAACAAACAAAACAAAACCAATAACAACAAACCAACAATGCTCACAGAAGGTCTTCCTTTCCAAAGAGGATTTTTGAGAGTTTAACTTTTTCCACTGAAATGTTTGAAGTAATCTGAAGAAGCTCAGATTGCCTTAACTTCTGTAATGAATAGCTCTGCAAGAAATGTCAGATTTACATTTTAAATACTTTGTGTCAGGATTGTAATTTAAAAACTGCTACATGCATGTAGGTGGCAGTTCCCAGTGTGAAATAAAAACAAGCCAAGAACTGTGAGTAGAACCCACCTCAACTTAAAGTTACTTTAATTGCTTGATGACCTCTTGTCCTTTTCTTTGTTTTTGGGATCTCCTTGCTTTGACCAAGGCCCTCCTTAGAGACAATAAAGTAACTTTACCAGGATAACTTGTTACTCATGCGTAACTGATCTAGAAGTTAATCTTATCAATTGTTCCATTCAGGAAGCTCTATGCCCCACAGGAAGAGAGTTTAAAAGTGTAGTTCCATAAATGCCTCTGTCTTCCTCAGGCAATCATGAAAGAGTTCAAAAATCTATGTCCTGGATGAGAGCAGACCTCATCATTGCATCAAAACTGAGGCAAGGCCTCAGAGAGGCAGGTAAAGAGAAAGACTATGGAATGGCCTGTATGAGTTCTTTTCATCCCTCCTATGTATATATTTTTTTTGTTAAAAAAAAGTCACTTTAAAAGGTTAACTTACTTTCTTAAAAGACGTGAGGAGTTTAACACTGACGTAGCCCATCTTATTTCTTCTCACGTGCTTTAGGAGGAAGGCATCTTTCTCAAGGTTCTCATCTGAGAAATAATATTCAATCTGTGCTATCAGCTTCTGGATAAGGTCGTTTTCTGGTGGTTTCCAGTTCTGGTCAGGCTCATCATCATTTTCCCCACCACTGAAAAACAGTCAGATAGTTTGATTAACAGGACTCCATCTCACATTAATGGTTTAAAAGAACGAAACAGAAAAGAAAGTGAAAGTGAATACCCATAATGTCGATTCCAGCTTCTTTTATACACAGGCACTGAATAGGTAGAGCCCCATCCATCTGAGGCAGGAGGCTGGCTCAGATGATGCTTTCCAGTTAGTGTAAGGAATCAAATTCCTGAGCTCAAGCCAAACGCTGATCTCAGTGTGGAACAATGACACATGTTTACCACTGTCTTGAAAACAGAGCCTGCTCAAATCTTACACCAAAACAAGAAACGCAGGTGCACAGGAGCTTAGTCTCCATTGTGACAGCATTCAGTTTTTCAATGTGAAGGTGTTATCGTTTCTGTGCTTCATGAGTAGAACTGCATAATAGGGAATTCATATTCCAGACTAAGGGAACCATATTTTCTCAAGCATCTTCACTTTATGGTCAGGAGCCAGAATCCAGAGAGTAACGCAGACTGACAGGACTGCTGAATTTTTTACAGCTCAGTTCTACACTGACAGAGTAACTTCACTGGCAGTTTACTGAGGGATTGGAGCTCTCCATAGGGGTCACATTTAAGGCTGTGCTGTGGTAGCAGCTCACGTGCTATGCCTCAGGAATAGCTGTATGCTGTAGATACACAGGCAGGTTGCTTAAGAGATCACACAAATTTCTTGTCTCCCCCTCCCGTGCTGCTATCTACGTATCTCTGCAAGTAGAGCACTGCTGAGAATCCTGTCCTGAAAAAATATCTTGGAGCCCTGGAACTGAGACCAACTTGTTGCCACATCCCATTACAGCCACGTGTTTGTTGCTGGAATACAAACAACCATTTAAGCTGTCATCCAGCACTGAGGCAAGTAGCTCACCCACACACTGCAGCCACAGATGTTGTTATAAGAACTATAATGGCAGTCTTAAAGCAGTCTGGGTCTTTTTCCAAAGCTGTCTAGTTTTGCTGTGGGACCATCACAAAAGTTACTATAAAAAAAATTAAAAATCCACTATGTTCCCCAGTCCTTAAAAATCATATAATTGCTGTTGTTCATATGGTCTCCCATATACTTCAGCAATAAAAAGGAGGAGGCATTTTCTCCTAATTTTTTTTTATTCTTTTGAAGTGACTTTAGCAGAGCTTGTGAGTTCACTGAACAAGAGGGAGAGGGCTAAATGCTAGGGTGCCCCGAGGGCAGCACTGCAGGCAGGCAGAGGTACTGACTCACCTCACCTCACCATGCAGTCATTTCTTGGGACAAGCTGGAGAGCACGGTCCTGCTGCAGGCTGTGTGGTGCTGGGCTGCCCACGCCATTGGGTTGGCAGCAGAGCCCACACTTCTGGTCAGCAGGATCTGCACAGGGAACACACTGCACTCCCAGATGTGACCGGTCACTGCAGACTTCTGGAAGCCAGCTATCTGTGGCTCTTCTCAGGCAACAGCTACACCCAGGCAGTCCTTCACACAGCCCTAGAAACCTCCTTGTCAGAATCTCTGTAGCCACTTAAGGAGGTTGGGCTTCAAGGAGTGACAAGAGTTAAGAGCAAAAGAACCCAAATTTCAGTCATTTGAAGGTGCTAGAAGTAGAGGGTAACAGATGAAGTTGTTATTGAGACAGTAAAAAAAACTTCAGTGGCCTGCAGTTGTTGCTGATTTGAGAAGGAAGGAAAACAAGGTAAAGTGATTGTTTTTCATTCTCTCACCCCACAACCTCGTTTTCCATTCACTACTAATTGTGAGTAGTGTGTGCAGAAGAAATCATGAGAGTATGTGAGCACTTCAACATATCCACACTTCACTAAGTAAAGCTTACCTTAAATTCAGGATGGAGCTTACAACTTTTACAGGTTTTATTAGTACAGACATTTGCAGGTATTTTGAAGCTTCAGATGGAAAGAAAATGCAGCATCATGCTTGGGAAAAAAGAAAATGGACTGCATCAGTTCTGTTCTTACTTCCAGTGTTAACACACCGAGTCAGGGTGACACATTCTCATTTCACCTCTCTAAAACATTAAATCTCAATTTCCACTGCAGAACTGATGTCATCGTAAAAATCTTTCATCTTTGAAGGTCAGATTCTTCCCGTGTCTGCCTGTATTCAAAAGACATTTAAGTTGGGCGAGAACAATTTTTTGTTATGCACAGAGGAGCAACTTACTTGTCTTTATGAAGTCTGTATATTTTTCTAAAGTACCTGGCAGCTAAGAGGCTCAGGACTGAACACCCAGAATAATCACAGGGCTCCCCTAGAACTGAAGTGTCTTGACCACAAGGAATAGTTTTCATTTTGTAAGCAGTAAAGAATAGAGAAAGAAAATATAAGTTGTCTCATAGCTTAGCTGAAATGGTTCATTCCCAGAAGTGTTAGACCAGCCCTGACAATTTTTGTAAATGCTTGGATAAATAATTGCCTATCCAATGCTTCATTCCCAAAAGTAAATCCTTAGCTAACGCTATATGCAACTGGCAGAAGCAGTGTGAATTCCTCTCACTGACTTCTGGTGCAGAACCTTTATAGTGCTGTCCATAGCAATGCCTCTGGCATTCCCTGGATCAGGGAGAGGCCATTTACCAGAAGGCCGCCCCCACCAGAACTGAACACATCGGCATTGTCTGCAAACGTTTTGAAGACAGTGCCTACTGCAGAGGGATAAACAAGTGGCATTTAAGAGTTAGTTACTACGTGTGACAAGACCTGGAAAAATAACTGTGCCTTTTTCCAGTGTTCATTGGGGCTAAAAGCTCTTACACATACACAACAAGCTTGCTGAAGTACCACAGTGATGCTCTAATTTTAATGCTGGTATTGCACTGGCCTTACAGTTACATCCTGTTTTAATGTTACATGGTCTGTGCCAGCTCTGCCCACACAACACAGTAAGTGCCAAGCAGTGTGCACTCCAAAACCAGATAACTGAGGCGGCTTTGAAGTCATTACCACTCTGAGGAACTAGTCCTCATTCCGGAGCATCCTTACTCATTTGGTCAACTCACGCAATAAAAAAAAAAGATAATCCCATCAGTGAACAAATTGACCCCAGTGTTGTGTCCCCGAGTGCATCTATATACGCACTGCTTTTCTGAGGGCAAGCTCTGCGATCCCTTCCGTGTGAACCCGAACGTGCGTTCTGCAGGCCCTGCCAAGGACGGATGTTCAAACGGCGCACTGCCACAGGTCCGCGCGAACGGCCGCGGTGATCTCAGCACACCGACAGCACTACTGGCGTCACCGAGGACCGTCCAGCCCCGCTCCGCATCAGCCGCGGCCCGGCTCACCTGGAGCGCCCGCACCGCCACGAGTCCTCTTCGCTATAGCTGCCGCCACCCCGCACCGCCGGGCACGGCGCGCCTTCCTCCTCCTCCTCCTCCTCGTCCTCCTCCTCCGCAGCCACGCGGATCCGCACCGGGCTGACAGCCCCGCGCTGCCGCTGTGCCATGGCGCTCCGTCCCGGGTAGAGCCGCAACCGGAGCGGAGCGCTGCGGGGATCAGCGGGCGGAACGCGGCGAGAAGGACTGCGACCGACAGTCCCCGTGAGTCAGCGGCGCTCGGACGCACCCAACGCCGCCGCGGCTTGGCCGAGCGCTCGCGCGCCTCGAGCCGAGAACCGCTCCGTTTGCGCGGAACGCCCACGCGGCCGCAGCCGGCGCTCCGCTCCGTGGCGGGGCGGGGAACGGGCGCGGCCTCCCTCAGCCCGCAGCCCCGGAAGCGGCCGTTGCCGCGGTGACGGCGGAGCCATTTCCGCCAGGGGCGGCGGCCATGGTGCCCAGCAAGTGCCGGCCCGGCAGGGGCCCGCGCGGCCCGGTAGGTGCTCCCGAGGGAGCGGCGATGTGGGGCGGTGGGGTTTCTCGTCACCGCGCGCGGGCGGAGCCGTGCCTGTACGCGGCAGGATCGCTCGGGCTCGGTTCTGCCCTCCTCGCAGTGTTGTGGTGCTGGATGTGCCGCTGTGGAAGCATAACCCTGTCTTTTTGTTTTTCTCTCCCCGTGCTCAGGCCGGTGGCTGCGGGCTCCAGCTGCTGATCCAGACGTCCGCAGTAGGCAGTAAAAGCAAACCAGTAATTGCTGTTTTCTTGCTCCGGTAGATAGGTGGATTCACGCGGTTGTGTGCCACATGTCTGTGCTTTCGGACGGGGATCGCTTTTTCCAGCAGTAGCGCGTTGGTTTTGAACTCTCTGCCTCGTGTAGCCTGTAGGCTTCTCGTGCTGTATATAAGATGTGTGAGGTGAAGCTACCGGGCTGTCCCGCAGCCTGCCACCAGCTCCGTGTGTGACCTCTTACGCTTCCTTCCACCCCCCTCCTCCTCCCTTGGTTGCAGTGCTCCTACAGGGCGCTGTGTGTGTGGGTTTGCTCCCCTTTGTCTCGTGAGAGCTTGGCCGTGTTTGTCTGTGTGAGGACACCGTTTACCTTTGAAGAGCTCAGTGTTTCTCTCACCCATCTTGTTACAGTTTGACTTCAGGATAAATAAAGAACCATCATCTCTCCACAACAGACTTCTGCAGCACGACCTGGAAAAGAACTGCTCGGGAAGGCAAGGTGATGCTCAGTGGGCTTTGGGGTTTTTTTTGTTTTGTTTTTTCTTTCGTAGGTGGGGGAATGGGGAGCGGGAGGCTTTTAGATCTCTTTTTATGAGCTAAACAGTAAAGAGAGGCTTTATTATGAGTAATATTCCTGTCTTTCATACATGACTGGGTTTCTTAACTGAATGCGTTATATCCTGAAACTCCTATCTGTTCTCCTCCTCCCTCATGCAGATGGCTTTTCTCATTGTGTTTTATGTTTTGCTCTTTCTGATCACAGGGGAGCATTCTTTCTCTCACCTACAGAGCCACAATCTTTGTGAGTGCCACACTCAGCTCTGCCTCCTGAAGCCTCAAGTTCTCAATCATAAGCTCTTACTGGATGTCTCATAGCTTAGTATATTTGTATACAAAATGCATTTCTGAGATACGAAGAAGTAGTTTTGCTGTTGATGGCTTCTGGCTTTGAAAAGCGAGGTGTTTGGTGGCATCACTGCTAACTGGAAGAGCTCTGGAACACAACTGGAGTGCTGCTGCTTGCCTGTCATATCAAAACTGGCTGGCTAGGATAGGAGATAGTTTGGCTCTAATGGCACTGAAATACCTGTGCTTCTTTATTCACCCCAGTAAATAGTAAAGACCAACAGCTGTTCAGAGTGGGTTGATTTTTAAGGCTGTTATGCAGTTTATTTTATTATGGAGTATATTTAAGCTCAGCAGTTTTGCTTTGTTCATCCCACAGGAGACTCGAGAGTGCTGAGTCCTTTGGTGCGCAATAAGCAGCTGTATCTGCCAGTGCCATCCACTCTGACAGAGCTTTCTGGCTTGGAGTTCAAGCAAAGCACAGGTTCTTTATCTGGATTTGGGGAGTCTTCTATGCATGCAAAGCCCAGATCCCGACAGAGCAGTCACAGTATTACTTCACATGCTTCAGGTAGGAGCTTAACGTTCTCACCTCTTTGTATTTATTTACTTATTATTTGAACTAGGCATTTAATTGGAAAGTCGTGGCCTGTAAGACGTTTCTCCTGACTGATGGACTGTATAATTGCATAGCATGTGTTGTCTCCTGTTCCCATGGTGTATTAAGAGATGGTTGTCAGGAGACTGCTACTAATATCTTCCAAGTTTTAATGAAGGTGTTTAAGCATAGGCTTTTTATATACCTTTCTGTAACAAAAGGACAATGATAGGGATCTATTATGACATTCAGAGTAAAAAGTAATGTCTTATTTAATTCCTTATGTTTATTGGCTTTAAAACCTGAGGCACAAGTCTGAACTTCTGCAGCAATGCTAACTGATTATGTTTCAGTCTCAATGTTGGGTTGTTTGTTGGGTTTTTTTTTAATGTTTTTCTCCAGCGATTCATTTCACTTTATAGGATACGTAGAGAATGTTGATCGTTATGTAATGATTTATTAAGGCAGCTACAAATGAAAAGTTAGAAGGTAGCACTGGAAACCTTCTAAATCAAATTAAATGTGAACAAACTTTTGTATTTGTTTAGCTGTTTTTTTCTAATGACATGATTTACACAACAAGGAAGTTGCTCTCTGTAAATTAAAGAAGTTAATTCTTATGTAGTGAAGAATTCATGGTTGTTTTTTTTTTTCCCCTGTTAACATATTTTAAAAAAGAAGTGCAAACATGGAGGATGGTCCTGTGCTCTTGTGATAGCATACGTGCACAGGGATCAATTTCTGACTGGTATTTTTCAGTAGATTGTTCTCCAGTTAAGCTAAAGCTTGCCATACAGGTTGCTGGTTTGTTTTTTTGGGTATCTTTGGTCATTTTCCTTCTTTCTCCTTATATTAACAAAATAAACAGAGCTGGTTATTTTGTAAACATGTTTTAAAAAGTTTCCTGTTTTTTTCCTTGGTATTGTTGTGAAGCTTAAAGCAGCCACAACTTGGCAGTGCATGCACTCATGTGTGAGAGAATTTGCATTTATTTCTGGCTTAGTGGGACTGCTTCCATGTTGCAGTGCTGTGATTTTAATCGGATCAACGTCTCCCTGATCTGTGTCATTCTAGTTGTACTTAATATAGGTAGTATCCTCGTTAAGTTCAGACACTGCAATTGTTTAACTGGTATGCAGTCTTACTTTAAGACAGCTCTGGGTAATTCTGATCAAAACAAAAGCGTCTACAAACTGTCTACTTACCACAAATAATTTAACAAAAAAACCAAAAACCCTGTCATGTGTGAGCTCAATAGATGTAGGTTTGCAAGAGGGATGCACCTGTAATCTAAAAAAGGCAGAAAACTGGTGGCCAGGGTTCTGAGTGCAGGCAAGATGCATTTCATGTACTGCGTAATTCTTTCAGTAAGAAGTAATTATTAGTGGTAGTTAATGATTTTTGTGGTTGTTCATGTGTTCTTTTGATGATTTTCTGATAGATAATGCAAATTTTGGGAGCAGTTCATCAATAACATTTCCTGTCTTGCAACGTACTGCTGAAGAAAAAATACTGAACTCGGATAGGCTCACCCTGGAAAGGTGAGCACGGAGTGGAGCCCGGGCTCAGCAGCTTGCTGGCCTCAGGGGACTAGTATTCATTCCAGCAGTGCCTGCGTGGCTGATGGTAGGTGTGGGGGGCTGGGCTGTGTTTCTTGTTCTTTGTTCCCTCAGAGGAAGGACCTGTGTACCACTGAGAAACTCTGTGAGTTTCCTTCTGGTAAAAATTCAGTGATGGTAAATGTATCTATAGAGCAATCATCTAAGGCAGGTAGAGTTTTTCATTTTAAACTAAGGAGCTGGTTTAAGAGCTGAACTCAAAGTCATGCAAGAAATCTGTAGAGAGTTGAAGCCTATGTCTCCATTCATTTTAATCTGATGCATTAAATGTGAGGTTCTGTAATCTAAAGGAGCACATAGACACGGTGTGCTCTGAATTCTGACCTCAGTGGGCTACTTTACATGGTGGCTGAGTAGTGCGTTGGCATGCTGTGTCTGCTGAAATTGTAGTGTGGTCACTCTGTGAATTCTTCCAGTCATTTCCACGTGACAAGGAAATCTCTGATTAGGAGGGGCTTCAAGAAAATGCTGAAAGCACTTCTGCTATATTTTTATGTTTTTCTATAGTAAGGAGTTACTTTCCTATTCTGTAGTTGTCTAATTAGCAAACCTATTAACTTTAATCAAGATAGTACCCTTTCCTTAGTTCAGTTGGAGTGGGTTAGTAAACGGTCGATTATCAGATGATGCATGTTGTTGTTGTTGTTCCAGGCAGAAACTGACAGTGTGCCCAGTTATTGATGGAGAAGATCATCTTCGCCTTTTGAATTTTCAGCATAACTTTATAACCCGGATCCAGAATATTTCCAACCTGCAGCATCTTGTTTTCTTAGATTTGTATGATAACCAGATAGAGGAGATAAGTGGCCTTTCAACTCTGAGATCCCTAAGAGTTCTTCTTTTGGGGAAGAACAGGTACAATAATAAAACTAAGCAGCCTACTTTGTTATGACTTAGTGTCTGTAATCTGTCTTTGTAATCTATCATCTGTTACAGGGTTTGCAGATTATGATGTTGACTGTGAGACCAATGGATGCACTCCTGTTAAATGATGTCTAATAATAGCAAGCTTCCTAATAAGAAAAATAGTCTGTTCAAGAAAAAAATTAGATTGAGATGGGCATTCCCAAGAGCCATTTGGCTCTGTATGTGCTGTAACTTCACTGTGCACAGAGGAAGGCAGGAATTAGACCTGCTAGCATGTACTGTTCATTGCCTTGCCAGTTCATCTGCAGCTGCTGTGCTGGGTGTCCCCCAGGTCATTGGCTATAGGAGAGCTGCACGGCCTGCCACCAGCAGTTCTTGGCCTTCGTCTTTTACTTGTGTATACATCTTTCACTTCAAAACGTAAACCAGTGGAGAGTGATCTTTTCCTTATCGGTAAAATGATATTTGGAGAATTTTGGTGACTTCTAATAGTACAGTATTTTGCTGGAGTTTTTGGCTTTAATAGCTGAAATCTCACCTGTAGATACTCATTTTGTTTATAGCAAATCTTTGGGTTGTGGGAGTGATCATCTAAGCAGCTATAAGCAGTAATTTTCCAACCTTAGCTACAGTGAGTTCAGTATAGTTTGCTTACAGAGGTGTGGTTTGGAGACGGGAGGAGGTACACTTGTTGTAAGTCAGGCACAGTTGCTCGAAGAGACCATTTTCTGCTGCTTCTGTGCATGATCTTTAGTTTTTGAAGCAAATGCATGATGCGTGTGGTGTTTTATATAACCAGCCAGCAGATGGTGCTGCTGATGCTTCAGTAACCTCGGCCTGGAGGCTGAGAAAACGGGACAGGACAGAAGAGCGTTGTCATGGTGAGATGGTGAGGCAGTACAGGTAGAGATGAAATTAGGCCAAATGTAGAGACTTGTATTGTCTAGGAAGGGCCAGCGGCTGTCAGATTTGTTTTATTCTCAGTTCTTGTAACAAGATCTTCAAACTTGTCACTACGGTTTTGCTTTAAGCAGGTTTAGGGAGAGCTTTTGTCCAGTAATAGTATTCCTTGCCTTTTGCATAGAATGTATGTTGATTTTGTTTTCTAGCAGTGCAAGGATCCTTCCCCCTTTCATCTTCCTGAGCGATAGCATAGATTGCCACTGTTGACCAGAGAGGAAAGTGTCAATCTAAGGCTTTTTTAGTCATTTTAGACAGTTGGGAACTTTGCTTTTCTGTTCCTATCAGTAGGCAGGAGCAAACAGTTAAGTTTTATATTAGCTTGAAAATGAAAGATACATTTGATCTAACAAAAAAAAATTATGTAATTATTGAAATATTTCAGAATAAAGAAGATCTCAAATCTGGAGAACCTAAAAAATCTTGATGTTTTGGATCTTCATGGAAATCAGGTACGGTCTAATACTTGATTAATTAATTGAGTTATCTTATGTAAATAACACATTTCTGGAGGCTTTTGTCAAACTGTTGCTTTTTGAAAGGGAATTGGTAGCAAATCTTGCTAAGCCTAGCAGCACTTGTTTGTGCCAAGAAAGTAATCATCTTGCATAAGTGGTTAAAAGTAAAACATAAAGGAATTTAAGTTCCCATTGATCCCTGCATTGTTTCTTCTGTTGTTGATCTCATGGACAAAGATCAGTATATACCTGAAAAGGACTTGAATTTGTGTGAGGGAAAGGCAGAATGAGTCCAAGCTCTTTTGTTTAGGGTTCTGAATGGGCTCAAGTCACTCAGTGTCCTTTCAGATCATTCAGTTTAAGACTGTGCAGCTGCTTCTGTTTGTGATGCTCGGAACCCTAGCTCTGGAGCATCTGAGAGAAGGTTTCCTAACAGTTCTGTCAGAAACAGTACAGGGTGTATATAAGGGCAAACCAGATAGAGTATTCTTCTGTAAAATAAATCTAAAACATGTGTGATACAGAATGTTCTGTAATTGAGCTGTTTAACAACACATGGTTATTGTGACTATATAAGACCAATGTGTGATTTCATTTTATTTTTTTCTTTTCCTGGATTGCCCTTCTGACAGTTTTTACTTCTTACTGCTGTCTGTGTGTGTGTTCTTTATTGTATCATTGCTTCACAGTGGGGAATTACAATGCTATAGGAAAAAGAAATAAAGAAAAAAGAATGAGCACTTTAATGAGTCACTGTTATACGTGATGCAATAATTCTATGGCTTCTGTGAATAATGCAATTAGTGCAATAATTCCAATTAACAAATAATTTTCTGTTCATTTCAAGCTTATGCTTGAAAGTTTTGATATTGATACTCTTTTCTCTACTAGTTGAGATAACTTAAGACACCAATCTGCCATACGTATTTATTAGTTGTTTTTGAAGGTATAACAAAGACGTAAAGAAATGCTGATTTTCTTTACACTATACAATGCTAATGTCTTGATTTTGAGTCTAGTGGTTTTGTTTGTTTGCTTGCTTATTTATTAATGTGTTGTCTGTCTCTCATATAATTTCATTAAGATTTGTAGGGCTTTTGTGAAGATACTCTTCTATCTAAAGTTACACTTCTTATCAGATTTCCAAAGGATCCACTTCGTCTAGAGAACTGGATTTGAGAACTTGGAAGGATGTATTCCAGAACATAGCAATTTCTACAGCAGATCAGTAGGATCGAAAGTCAAGTGCTGATGCATAGCTTAAAACAATGGACTCTGGTCAGAGTTCTGTTGATACAGTGTTCTCCAACATACGAGATTTTTTTTCTTTGATTCTGTTGGGAGTAATGAGAAACAACAGTGCAGAAACAGAATCTCTCACTGATCTGTCAGTATGAAGAACAATGGGAAGTATGATTTGCATTATATTAAGTAGGCATGCATACATCTGTTTCCTCGAATGGATTGTGGCATTTTGCTCCACCCAGTTCTCACAGGAAGGTAAAAAGTCTGTTGTAAATATGATCAGTTTTACAACTGGGATCAGTTGTGGACAGCAGTTTTCCTTTGTTAGAATGGTTTTCATTCCAGCTAGATCTGATGACGCTGCGATGGTGTGCATCACTGCTGTCATCCTTTCTCATAGCTACAGGGGAGAAAAAAGAGAAGATGGATGTGGAGTGACTCTAGCAAATAGCCACAGATGTGTAGGGGAGGCTGTTGTCTGGAATAGAGACTGCTCAGGGAAACTCTGCTGCAGTGTAAGATCGAGCCAGAGGCTTATTGCAGGGGTGCCAGCAAAGGGGCAGGAGTCACTGAGCACAAACTGAAGTAGAGGAAAGGTGTTAATACTTGAGAGGAGTGTCACTTGAGATGGCCAAATGCTGGAGCAGGTTGCCCAGGCAGTTTGTGGCATCCGTGTCTGTGGAGGTGGTCTGAGGCTGGCAGCACATGGTGCTGTGTTGCCTGCTGGGGCTGAGCTGGCCGTGGGCAGGGGCTGGACCAAGGGACTCTGGAGCTCTCTTGGATCTCAGCTGATATTATATATATATATTTTAATAACAATAAAAAAAAAGAGGAGTTACAAATCTATGGCCAAAACGTCCCCTTGTAAAGCCACAAAAAGCCTCTCTGTTGAATGAGTGAAAGGTGCTGTGGAATTAAGCTGCAGAGCACTGTATCAACATCCTATTACAGCACTCACTGAAAGGCACTCAGTGTTCAGGATTAGGATAGAAGTGTTTCTGTGGTTTTGATGTATATAAATCCCACACATTTGGTGGCACCAGGCAGAAAATCTGTTGGTCTTTTGGGCGTTTCCTGGGCAGTGTGTTCTTATTGCTTCTTTTCATCTATTCTGAAACTGCTTGAGAGTAAAGGTTCACAGCATTTTGGTGGTTTGGGTTTTTTCTAAGAGCATTTTGGTTAATTTTTTTGAGGTGTAACACAGATGACCAGTATTACTACCTTTTTGAATAGTGTTGAAGTCTAGCTAGACGCAGTTCCTTCTTGTTGATGGAGGAGTAACAGTTAAGAGCAGAGCTGCATTCCTGATTTATTCTTAGTCTCTCTTTCCTTCATTTTTCGGGTATAAGTCAATCCCATAGATGGAATGCAGATTGTGAAACTTCTAAGTCTGTAATGTTTTCAAGAGATTGGAGGTGAGGAGAAACAGAGGAAGATTTCTTGGAAAATACTTTGATTTATTTGGGTGCACAATATTTTGGCTAATACTGTTTGGTCTGATCTTAGAGACTTTGCTGCTGCCAAGTGAGAAATTCAGTGGGAACTGGATGTGCTTTAAAGCCCTGAGGTGTAGTATTCCACAATGTTTAATGCTGAACCTTTCTTCTTTTTTACTCAAATCAAGCCTTTAAATGCAGAAAATGCTATCTTATCATAAAGATCCAAAATAAGGTTCTTAAAATAAATAAATAAAATAAAGTGTAATGCCTAATATAATGTCTCTTTACAGAAAGGACAAAATACCAATTCCTCTGTCATGCCATTATTCTTTGCTTGTTTTCCTATGTGATTTTCTAAGGCTTTCTAATACTGCACAGCAAAAACTTGTAAGCAGACGTAGTGAATTAATACCATTTACTTTAATTTCTGTGTAGAATCTGCAGTTCTGTGAGTACTAACACACTAATGTGAACATTGTGGGCTTTCTGATTCAGAGACCCTGCGTGCAATTGTGTGTGGTGTATATTTAATACATTACAATTTCTATTTAATTTCTAAATACAGTGCTTTCAAAGTCAGTCTGAATGGTCTTTGAAAAGAACAGTGGTTGATGGCTGTCTTTTCTGTCAAATAGCATAAATTTTTTATGTTCTACAGAAATGCTTTTAAAACCCTTTTTATTTTATGTAGAGTTGACGTGGTATTTATTTTGTCTTCCAGTGGAGTAGCTTGATTGGATTCCACTAGGTTCTAGTGAAGGCAGAACTTGACTAACTGTATTTAGAATGAAATTTATTCTTCTAAATACTTAGAAATTCCTTTTTTTGTTCTCTTTAAATTCTGTGAATTCTGTATGTTACTTTGCAAATAAGGCCTCCTGTTTATTTCAGTGAAAACTGCAACCAATACGAAGAGCACAGTAATAGCATTTGATAGAGAAAATTCTCAGCTACAAACCACTCTTTTTCAACATAGGCACCACCATTAGCTATGCATTTTTGCCACTGATGAACAAGAGCCTGCATGCCATGCTAGTCAGTATCTGCACCTGTGGAGGAGGCCCACTGTCAGTGCTGCTGAAATGCACCCCCTACTGCCTCAGTGTGCTCACATCCACTGTTTGGTCTCCATAAACTTTCAGAGAATGTCAGTGTGTGCATTTTGTTCCCTAGTGGAGGAATTCAGTTCCCCCCCTTTGCTTCATCTGCACTTCCATAGTGGTTTTGTTCGATGTTTGCAACTCTTTATATTTTGCATATTTTACAAAGCAACTAAAATGTCTAATAATGTATCCTATATATCCTAATAATCCCTTTCACTAGTCCCAATTCAAATGTAATTAATAGAAAATTGTCTTAAAAATGTTTATATTGGTTTTTTTATTTTATTTTTTGCTGAAAGAAATATTGTTATCTAAAAAGAGATGGCATTGCTCGTTAGCTAATGCACAGTGCAGAACAAAAGCTGATGGATTCATGTGTGTGTGTGTGACTTAAGACATAGAACAACCAATGGAGTCAGTCTTAGAGCTGAGCAAAGTGACAAACAGCAGCTCTATAACTGCTGATGAAATCTTTGTCTATTCTGCATTGTGACATGCTGTAATCCTGGCTCAACAGACATCTGCAGGGGTCTTTGCTCTTCATGCTCACCATCTGCTTGTGGCTGTGCTTGTACAAATATTTCAGTCTAAATATATTGTTCTGGACAGTAGTGTCTCCGTTCCTTAGCTTTAATATTTTGTGTCCTGACCCCCTTTTTTTTGTCCTGCATGTCATACACATAAATAGACCCTATTCATTTAATTAGCTGTTGAGTCAAGAAGGGTCTTAATATGATTTAGTTACTGTTTTTGCTATCTACTTTTCTGCACTTTTTATGGGCAAAATTTCCATAATACTTTTTACAGCAGTATATTCAGGTCATACATCACAGAGTTAGGTGCGTATAGACGTGGTTTGTTTGCATGAGAATTGTCAATGACATTGTGCTCTCAGACTGTTCAAGACCAGCTGCCTTACCTCTTCTCCCATTCCAGGAGTTGCTAGACACTTTCTGGAGATTGGCACAGCTGGATTTGTACTGATGTATATAAGCAGAAAGCTCAGTATTGCTGGGGAGGAGCATGACACCAGTCTCTATGCTGCTTGCCTGCATCTGATTGCTGTTGGCAGTGCAGAGGAGGAGCAGCGTGGCTGGGTATGGGTGCTGCAGGGAGCTTCAGTGGTCCTGCAGGGTAGGACAGGCTGATGTTGGTATGGAAAGGAAATCTGTCATACTTGTCAAGTCTGTAAACTGCCACGTGCTAGACACACAGCCACATGCTGTGGAAAGCCAGTCTTCTCCACAGGAAAGCCTGCTGCCTTCTTTCTGCTGTAGGATGTGGGTTACAGTAAGAACATGATACAGTGGCAGTTGTTTATCATCTCTGTGATACTTAACTATATTCAAATTCTACATAAATGTCTGGGTAAGTTCTGGAGGACAGTTTCCAGACCACTCTGAGAAATAAGTACCTCAATGAGGGTCATGGAGTACATCACTGAGAAATATAGACAGCGGGAAATAAAAAAGCCAGATTGTGTCAGAAGAGCAATAATTAATATCTTTTTAAAACACGGTTGCATCTCCAGGAGTAACAATTAAATTTAAGAGGCAGTAGCTGTTGTTATTCTCTTGATTATTATTATCTTTCAGTATCACCTGTTTTAATTCCTAATGCCTTGTTTTAAACATACAAATGTAGGGCAGCTGACTTCCCACCGCAGTTTACTCATGTTGTGTGAACCTTCCATTTTCTAAGCACAGGTAGCTGTGAGTTGGCAAGGAATTGCTGGGGACTTTTGAGCAAGCATGCTATGGATCCAAATGAATGACACTGCTGTTTACCAATTTTTGAGTACATCTCCCAGAGTCAAAAAATTATTTGCTTGCAAAACTTCCTTGCAAGTTCCAGTGTGACAGTAACTTTGTTCTTCTCCAGAGGGTTGTAGATACTTGCTTCTGACTCGCAGCAGGTTCTTGTCCTCGTGACCTGCTGGAAAGCCTGTTTGTAGAGCTTGTGTAGCTAGAGCTGTGAGGCTGCTGCTGGCTTTTTAAGAGTCATGAGGCAAAATTGACAGATTTCTGTGATAATATGAAGATACAATGCCACATAAGTCTTGCAGTAGAAGTACTACAAGATTCAGATGTGAGTCTTGAGTGCTTTTGCAGTAAAACTAAGCATCAGCTGTGCACGTGATTTCCCCATTTTGACATAGTGTGATCCTATCAGTGATGTCTTAATTGTGTGATGTCTTAAAGGTTGCTGCCTTAGAACAATGCAGCTGAAATAACCTAACTTCTGTTGGTAAGGAAGAGAGGGTTGACTGATTTTACTACTGCTTGACTAGAAAGATATTACTGATGTGAATACTAGTACTCAGTTTCTCAAAGGCTATAGCTTTTGTTCAGCTATTTATAGTTAGTAGAATACATAAGCACACTATTAAGTTGCTTTTTTAATTTATATGTATTTTAAAAATGTATAAACTACATATATCTAGATAAAACACAGTGTATGTGTTTATACCTCTTTCACAGATAACTAAAATAGAAAACATCAACCATTTGAGTGAACTGAGAGTGTTAAACCTTGCCAGAAACCTCCTATCCATTGTAGAAAATCTTAATGGGCTGGATTCACTCACGGAGCTCAACCTTCGTCATAATCAAGTCTCTGCTATAGTAAGAAATAAAACATCTTTCTCTCTCTTTTTTTTTTTTTTCCCTTCTCACTTTCTTTCTGTCCTTCCTTTTTTTCAGGTACACTATTACTATAACTTATTGAAAGGACACCAGCATTTCAAATTTGTCAGAACTCAGATTTTCCCATACTCCTCTGTTTGTGTTATTTTCTTGCAATGCTTAATTTTACAACATGAAGGTAGAAATAACATTTTGGGATTTGGTGTTACTTTGTGATCACTTGTAGTGATAAAAGCCTTGGTAGCTCTTGGTGATTCTCCTGAAAAAAATATTCTGATCCTTTTTGATTCTAACATACAAATTCAGAGACTTTCCTTCCATACAAACTTGTTTCTAGAAACAGATCTTAATTTCTGTAGCTCAGCTAAGCAGTGTCTCAGAAGATGTTGATCTATTCAGGGATGCAATTTATTTGGGGTATAATTTAAAACGTAAACGTTGTTACCCTGGTTAAATTCTAATGGAGTGATGTTTTGGTTGTGTGTGGTGGTTTGTGGGCTGTTGGTTTTTTTTTCTTTGGTTTTTGTTTTCTTTTTAATTGGATGGGATGCTATATAACAACATAGCAGATCAGATGGAGGGAGGGAGAGCTGTAGATTTGATTTGTGGCTAGAATCAAGGTGATGAGCTCTGTGCCACTTGCATGTGCTGTGGGTGATGGTTTGATGTCTTCTGGACACAAGCTGGAGTATGCTCCTTTGTAGGATAAGGAGATACACACTTAAAACTGGTGGGTTTTGATTTGCAGCCTAAGTGGTACATTAATCAATGCAAACTGTGCTGTCTGGCCATTATGGATTTTTATTACATAAATAAACTTTGGTTATGCTTGATGTGTTTCCTCTTAGATAAATTCTGTGCTGTTTTAAGGTTTTCTGCAAAGTTCTATTATATAATACATTAAATTCATGATTACTCATTCTGAAAATGTGTTTCTTTTTATAAAACTGTAAAGGTGATAGAGTCCCTCAGATTATTCTTGTTCAGAGCAGCTACTGCTGCTAGATAGTGCTCATTGCACTGCAGCATTGAACTTCAACAACCTTATTGCTGCATGGTCTATTTCTTTTTTTTTTTTTTTTTT
>VXAB01012028.1:846767-894745 GCA_013399175.1 Odontophorus gujanensis
TTTTTTTTTTTTTTTTTTAAGCACCGTATTTATCCTGCTGCTTAAATGCTGAGACAGCACCTTGGCTTCTTTCCCAAAAGCTTGTTCAGAAACCAGCAGCAGCCTCATCCTCTTTCCTTTAATATCATTTGCTTTGCAAGTGATGCAGCTTGTTCTGCAGAGAAGATATCTGCACTGAAACACTCCCTTGCAATCTGCATTAGGGAGAAATGGATCTGCACATTCATAACAAATCAATGTTGCAGTGAGGTTATAGTATATAGAAATGCAAGTATTTCATCAGGCAAAGTAGAAAGGTTGAAAAGATGTTACCTTGCAGCTACTGAATTTATGCCTCTGTCTTTCCTTCTAGAAAGATGTGGATACTTTGCCCCGTCTCCAACGTCTGTTCCTCAGCTTCAACAACATATCTAGGTAAGGGGAATTAACACTTTGTTTCCTATAAGTAATTTGAAATATCCTATTGGGACTGTATTTCATTAAAATTTAAACTCAGTGAATGCAGATTGAGGTTTTTATTTTTCCTATGTACAAGCATAATGAAACCATTCTGCATTTTCTACTTTAAGCATAACTTGTTTTAACCATTTGCATTTGAATGTCGTACTATGAGGACTCTACTTAAAAAGTTAGATTTTTAATTTAAAGATTATAATTTTCTTTCTGACAATGCTAAAAATGAGAAATAGTTCAGTAATTATTTTGTTTTACTGTTAAACTGTATCTGGTAATCATCACTGTGTTTATAGAGTTACACAAACTGCTGAGTCAGATTCTGCTCATGGGAATTAGGTAATATCATGCTTATATTTTACTTGTCCATACGTTAGTCAAGTTTGAAGGGTATATTCCTGGTTTCTCTTTCAAACTAGAGGGCAGAAACAGAGTGGCTGAACTTGCAAAGCAGGGTCTCTATTGTTTCAGGTAACTAAGTGCATTTTGGTATAAATAGAAAAGTTAAGTACAACATATTTTATGTTCATATATTTTTGATGTTGCATTTGTACTGGTGCCAATATTAAAATAAGCAATGATAATAGTTTAGGCACACTTGTTTTGATTTTATCTCCAGTTAGGTATGTGCTTACTTTTATCCCTTAATCATCACCAGCCTTCCTTGTTGCCTAGAATCAAATATTTGAATTTTAGACAGGGAAAGATGCCTCACATTCTAATTATTGCAAATAGCATGCTATTCTTGTGGTACTCACTTTCTCTGTAAAATGTTATATGAGCTTTTATTCTAAGAGTTACTTGAGTATTTTAATTTGACCTCCATTATGCTTTGTATAGATAGTTCCAGCTTACTTGTATGCATTCTTTAGGCTTTTTCAGTACCAGTATGGTGGATATCCCTAAATACTCATGGGATTTAAGCATTTAAACAAAATCAGAGATGAGCTTGCAGGAACAGTTAGTATGCTTCTCTCTTAATTAACCCCTTTATTTCATTTTTTAGCTTGACATAACCAAGAGAAAGGGCTAGCACTTTGCTTTCCTTATGTAATTTCTGGCCTTGGAACATGCCTTTTGCGTCTGTTTTTCTGAAAAACATGTTAGCCTGGCAAGAACAATGAGGGGACTGCAGTAGCTGGCTCCTGAGCCATGAGGGAGCATCACTGCAGTCAGTGGAATTTCTGTGTGCTTTATGTACTCGGTATATTTCACTTAGCTGTCTTACACTGCTATTTGTGCTGCATTTTGCTGTTTGTGCACATTCTTAAACTAGATTTATTGAACTTTATGTAAGTGGTAGCTTACTTATTGATACTTCTTCATTTATCCATTGGAGTTTCAGCTGAACTGTTGACAGATCTAGTGTTAGCTTTCATGTAAGTTAGAGATGATTAATTCAAATATTTGTGCAAATATCTATTTAGGCTTGTAGTTACTTTAGGTATAAAAATAAAATTTTATTGTCAGACAACTGTAATATCTATATACACATGTGGGTAGCTAGGTGAGTTGAATGTAACTGTTTAATTCTTTATTTAAAGTACATATCTATCTATGTAAATCACTTGTAGTTTTTGCTTGTGCGTTTTGGTGGTTTTTTTGTTTTGTTTTTAAGTTAAAAAGGCATTCAATTGGATTCAGCAGTTCTGGAAGCTAAAAAACTTTTTCAATTCCTCATTTTTAAATTTGTAGTGGATGTATCTCCTTACAGGAAAAATTATTAAATATAAAAATGTATTCTTGACCCATCTGTGTTATGACACTTGACTTGATACTGTTGAATTGACTTAAGGTAAATGCAGCCATAGTAGTAATGAATTGCTCTGCAACTCCTGAACCTTACTAAAACCCTTCTAAATGCTTTCAAGTAGTTTTCCACGTATTTACCTGGGCTTATTATATGCCATATGGCAATTCTAAAATTATGTTTTCTAGAAACAGCTGTGCTTATACAACTGAATCTTGCTTTAGACAGTTAGTTACACAAATATTCTAATCGATTTACTCATAGATGTGTAGAGAACCTGCAAGTGGAAACAAGTAACAAAGTACACTGTTCAATCCTGGGTATATTGCAAGTTCATTAAAATATTTTACTAATGCTCATTTAAGTAGTATTTTTGAAGCATTGTTTCTGTGTAAAGTTTTGTTGGTACTTATTTTTGATCAGCAAGATTCCTTGAGTCTTAAATCATTACATACCAACATACGTATGTGAAATCAAGTGTCAGTAAAGGATTTGAGAATGCCTTTTAAAAATGTTCCAGTTTTAAGATAGTAGATTCTATCCTGGATTGCATCCCTGAACAATTTTTCCCCATTCTGCTTCAGAGGAGGCCTCACAGTGCTACTATTTCTATATTATATTATATTTCTATATTGTAGTTAAAAATCGAAGTGTTAGCAAGATAACAAGGTAAAACCAAGTGATGTAAAAGTTGATTCAGATCTGAAACAGAAGATGCTTTATTTCTGTCTTCAGTCACCCCAAAAATTTAGTTGTTAGATCTGGAGACTTTCATACATGACATCTGACGATAGTGTGTATCATAAGTACTGATTAAATAGAGGAGAGAGAAATCCCACTTTGGAATTCTCATGTGGTATTGAGAAAAGATCAATAAAGCTGTTTTCTTCAGAGAAGGTATTCCTCATCAGAAGAAGAGTTGTTACTGCTCATAGTTCTTAATAGGAGGCCAGGAAAGACCACTTTTAATTGTAAGAACAAAATATGTATTTTCACTGTTAAAGTGCTCTCCAGGTCAGTGTGATGTTGGTTCTTAAATTTAGTCAAGTATATTATATGGCCACATGGGAACAGGATACCAGCTCAAAGGACATATAGTTGTTTTTTCTTCAATTGATTACTGAATTGGAAACCTGAGGGAAGGGATGTTTTTAACCAACGGGAACAAAGTACTTTCCTCAGTAAAATGAGGAATGTTGAATTGAATTAAAACATTATACATACGTGGTTAAATATCTGACTGAAAGCAATACAACAAGAATGAAAGGTTGGCAGTGGTAAGTCTGGTTTCATCAGTAATATAGTTAAAAATATGGAAAAGACCAGGTTTTCTACTTTGAATGTTTTTTGAACGTGCAGTGCTACCTTAGGTGTTCTGCCAGACTGTAGCGTGTTGGGTAGCGAGTCTGCCCTCTCCAGAGCTCTTAGCAGAATGTGCTTTATCACTGATGCATCAGTGATGCAAATGTACATGGAAGGAGCAGTTGTCTTCCCCAGTAAGCAGGCTGTATTAGAAGACCAGTGCTGCTTTGTGCTGTTTGTGCCTACTAAATGTAAAACATGAATGCATAAACTGGTGGAGATTGAGCACACCACTCCAGAGTACTGTGCTGCTTACTGCAAGCCACATTCTTATATAAGGCTGAAAAAGTTGGTTTGTATCTCCTCTGATAGAGGGAAGAATTGGATGTAGTACTCTTATAACTTATGTGCATGCTCAAACTGACAATTTGATGAATCTGAAAACATTTTGAGGAAATATTTTTTGGTAAATTAGCCCGAAGTCACTTTTGTGTGTGTGTGTGTGTGGTACTGAAACTGCTATTTTAGCAGATGTAAATTAATCTGGGAAAAAAAAAGGCAATGGAAGGAGAGGTGGTTGGGTGGGACTCAAGGAGGAGGACTTTTGGGAAAAGGAGCAGACATTCCACTCAGAGAGGTGGTTGACTGAGTTGGTCTGAAATGGCATCATCCATAGCTGTTCTGTGTTACTTGAGTGCTTAGAGTAGAAACTTTTAATAAATGTATTTAATTTATTTGAAGGTTATTTTGAAGACCAAAATGTATTCATATTTAAAATAGTTTGTCAAGCAAAATCAACAGGAATTCACTTCTCTTTCTAAAATGTTTGAGTTTGCTTTTCTAACTAATGTGTTGTGTCAATTGGGAAAATTGTCATCGAGCTTTCAGGCATATTGAATAGGTGAAAAAATGTGCTTAAACAACCTTCTATATAGAAAGGAAACCAGATCACAAATAGAAAAAGTGTCTTTTAAACCTTGGATACGAAACACTCAATTGTTCAGAGATGCTGAGCACCTTCACTGGAATCTGTGCGCTTCACTCTGTTCTTTTTCCGCTGCATCCATGGAGTATATAATGTGGAAGTTACTTGCATGATACATTATGCTTTTTTTTGTTTTATTGAGTTCATTTATTTTATAGTTTACTACTTCTAGCTTATTCTAGTGTCCAGATCCTTCGAACATCAAGGCCTTTTTTCAGCAACTTGAGATTGATAGCTGCTCAGTTATTGGGAGGATATTTTGTGTTTTGGATTTTTTTTTTTAAATATGTATATTTTTTCCTTCTTAATTTCCACACAACAGAAGAAATAATCACTTGCCTAATCACTAGAAACTTTCAGAGATACCTCATTTTAAATCTGTCATTCTGGTAAATCTAAAGCTGTTTGTGTCTGGAGATTAGTCTCAACCAATTGTTGTATGGGTGGTATTCTTCAAAAGTTGAGCAATACCAATGGTAGTTGACATTTTATTAAACAGCAATTCTTACAGCATTTGTACTGCATATGATTTCTTAGCCATATGTTTAGGGCATTCTTAAGGTTTGATGTCCTTCCAAGTATTAGTGCTACCTTTCGAGTATTGCCTGCCACCAAGAGAGGTAAGAACCATATCCAGTTGATGCAATTGGTAAGGTCACTCATTTAAAAAGTAAAAATATTTGGAGACTTCTGAACTGGAAAACAGAGAATCAATGTTTTCTTTTTCCAGAACTTCTTTATCTAGTAAAATGATCTTCTTTCTGGATATTTTGATGTGATCTTCATTTTTAGATTTAAACATCATACTCAAGAGCACCAAGTCCAATTGTTTCATATTTTCCATTTGAACCTGCTTGTCTTTGTAACCCGGACACAGCGTTTGAGGGTCAAACTGCATAAGGATAGACATGCATTTATGTTCATTCACTATAATCAATTTGCTGTAAGTTTTTGGATATTTGTGCTTACTCTTAAGACTGTTAAATTTCTTTTGAAATTTGTGTAATTCTTTGTAAAAGAGCACTGTTTGAGTCAGTTGTTTTTTTTTGTTTGTTTGTTTTTTACACCTTTCATCTTTAATAAAAGGAACAGGATAGGGGCTGTACATGTCTAACTACATTTTACAGAGACCAGTTATTTTTGTCAGAAAACCATATCTAGTGCTACAAAAACCAGCTTGCTAGTAGTTGTAGACTGAACAATATTGTGAAGGTACGACACTTTAATAGCTTTTCTTTCAATATTTAATGATGTTGCAAACACTCAGGATCATTCTGGGGTTTTTGTACTTGTCTTTTTTCTTGCATTTCGTGTTGTCTTCATGCTAGTTTTGATAGGTGATGTGTTTTTGGTATGTGTTGTTTTTGACAGGCATCCTATTTCACTGGTGCTTTTTTTCTCTTTGAGTACAGGTGAACTTTAACATTGATTCTATCCTTAAGAAATAAAATCTTCCATCTCTTAATTATTCATACTCTGTGGCATTAAAATTTTAAACTTTTTTGGTTACAGTTTTGAGGATATTCTGTGCCTTGCTGATTCCTCATCTTTGTCAGATATCACCCTTGATGGCAATCCAATAGCTCAGGAGACATGGTACAAACACACTGTTCTCCATCATATGATGCAGCTTCGACAGCTAGATATGAAGAGAATCACAGTAAGAAATTTCTGTTTTCATCAAACTTTACTAGTTTCTTAAATTTAGGAGTGAAATGTAGGGCTTTGTGTGTATATGTAGGAAAAAATAATAATTTAGTGGTTTTAATAATTCACTATTCAGATTAATTGACTGTTACATAGACATTCTGGTATTTAAAACTTCTTTCATTTTGTGCAGCATTATGTAAGGGTCTGCTTCTTAATTTCATTTATAACATGTTTAAAATAAACGTTTAAACTTGTCCTTAGTAGATACTGTGTGACCAATTGCCAAGTAACATGAGAAACTGCAAAGCATTTTGTTAGAATCTCTTAATGTGGTCTTTACTGGTTTGATGTACAGCTGAAAAATAACAGAATGTTCCTTCCAATGAAAACAGTATTCTGTTTTCACAAAAATTGGCATTATTTGTATTCTTTCATGTGAAAATTATACTTAGTCTGACACTCCAAGGAAACCTGGTGATCATGCTGTTTATGTATCTACTTTTCTCCCTTCCATGCCTGTCCCCTTTCATTTCTGAATCTGGTGGTAAAGTTCAAGTGAGCTTGATAAAGAGCAGACATGAAGACAACTAAGTTCCTACAGACTTCTTGAAAGTATATGGTGAGGTAGAGTATGAATGGAAATCACTGCAGGTGATTTACCATTAAGTCAACCCTGTTGTTTCTTAGTGTAAGAATACTCATGGTGGTACTTCTATGTCTGCTGAAAAGTGAAATGTAACCACGACCTTCTTATAACATATACCCAAGCCAGCAGGGCAAGGACACTAAGGGATGTGGCTTAGACAACTGACTTTGGGAGGTCGGGCTGATGGTTGGGCTTGATGATCTTGCTGGTCTTTTCCAGCCCAAATGTGTCTATGATTCTGTGGGAAATGTAACCTGCTCTAACAAGCAGTGGTATTGGCATTACCATTTTTGCCCAGGTGCTCATACACGTGTGTTATTGTAAATGCTCATTTGCTTTGTACAACTGCATTAAGCATTGTGGCTGTTGTTTTACCATATATCCTCTTGTCCTGTAGTCAGTATGCTGCATTTTTTTTTCCCCCAGAAATTCTTTAGGTAGGTTCCTTTCCTTCTGTGAATTTATACTGTAAATTAGCTAATGGCGTCACTTTTCAGAAGAATGCTTTCTCAGTATTATTTCAGAAACTTGGGTTGATTTAACAAAATGCCTTTTTTCTTCTCCTACTTGAGAAGAGACAGATCCTGATAGAAGTCAGTGATGGCAGACCTGTAGGAAAAGCTCTAATCCCTTTGTAGACTCTATAGGATCCATATGGGAAAAGGCTATTAGAAATGCACAACTTTGGGAAAAACTTAATCCGCGTTCACACCTTGTTAACCATAAGAGGATCAACCCACAAGACAAAAAGCCATAGAAGGCCAGGCTACAGCAGTTGTGCTGCTCATAAAAGTACTTGTAAAAAAATGTGGTTTGCATCCTTTTTATTTGCCTTCTGGTTTTTGAGCCTCAAGAAAATGTTCTTAAATCTTTCCTCAATGTAGATGGTGCTGTAAGCTTTTTCCAGTAAAAACTGTGCTGCTCGGATAATCACAGGACTTAAGAATCTATTTTTTTATTATTATTTTAAAAGAAAAATAGCAAGTAGCATGAGGTTTGTGATTAAATTAGACGAGTGGCAATGCCAAACTCAGGTATTCTGCATAGTAATACAACATGCTGTTGCTGTCGGCTGTGGGGTCAGATGTAACTTAGTGAGGGAACAGGCATGCCGTTTTGGTTACATGATTTTTTCACTTGATTAATATACCTAAGGTATTAAATGCATAGGATCTTTCATCCATTAGCCTGAAATGCATCCAGACTGTTTTGCCTTTGAATACTGCTTTGTCTTGCACAGAACTGAACGCTGGACCAGGGTGTTCTGAATATTCTTCCCTAATTGTTTCAGAAATTCTTCTACTTGAGAAATGGAAATTACACAATTCTTATTCTTCTTTTATCCTTCTTTTTACTTGCTGGTTTCACTGGGGCAAGAAAATCATTTAAAGAAAGAATAAAACATAAAGGATATTTTCAAAAGCTTGTAAGAGCCTTTGAAACTGGTTTTTAAGAGAACACACGCTCTTTAGTGCCAGGCATTTTCCATAGAATCCTCTGCAAAAAGAGGACATCTGAGGAAGAATTCTGGTGGCAACAGCCTTAGGAGACTGTTGAGAAACACAGCTGCTGCAAATACCAGATACTCTGCAGTTGCAGCTAGTTGTTCTAGTATTTCATAAATTGGAGCAGATTTGCTTTAATTCAGGGAATTCTATCACATCATGACAGTCTATGAATCATGTTCCCATGAGGAAGTTGGTGTTTGCTTGAGTTATCTCATTACTAAGCAGTTTTTATAAACAAATTTTAAGCTCTTTAACCAGTGAGGCATGGTGAAGTCAGTGGAACAGAGCTACCTGTAACAAGTTAGGACTTTGTGTATCTGAAGAAAAAAATAATGTAAACTTTAAACAATTATTCGGTGTCTATAGCAGAAGATAATTCCCAGCTTAAGAAACCCATCTACTTTTGTGTTATGTATGTAAAACGTTAACACAATGGGAATCTTCTGCTGTGTGGTAGATGTAACAAAATCAACAGCAGAATAGTCTGCCTTCTGCAAGTGTGAGTGGAACAAACTTGTGTGAGTAGCAGTAAAGCAGCAGTGAAGAAAGAATACGTGCATTCCCCGTGTACCCTGTTCAAGATCCTTCACAGCCCTGGCTGAGTCACCTCATGAATGACCGCCAGCATGATGAGTTTGGCCCAAATCCGTGTCCCTGTTAGGGTAGAGCTGATGGGCAGCAGGGGGAGCTATCGCTGTGACCAAGCTCCAGGCAATTACGTTGCAGGGTAATAGCTTTAATGTGCTGTATTCTTTTTGGCATTCATTCACTGCTGTAGCTTCACACTGAAAACGTAAATCTGCATCCTCAAAATCTCAATGGCTGATGGGTTGCAGAAAGCAAGACTTCTGCTGGGTGAGTGCGTGAAGATGACTCCCTAGCTGTTCAGTAAACGGAGAACTTACTGTGAATGGAGGTGATTGCACATAAAAAAGAGCATCCAGCTCGGTTTGTAATGATCTGCCACTTTCACCTCCCAGAAAAACATCCCCCCAGCATGGAGCTTACAGATTTGGTTTCTTCCATGGGCATAGGATTAGCAGACTTCTTAGTGTGATGGTATTTTCTTTCCAGGCAGGTTACTGCAGTAGGAGCTTTGACTTATTCCACTGATGCCCAGCTTGCTTGTCTGAGCCCTCCAGCTGGGATTTAAGTTTTTCTAAGGTGTACTGGAAATCCTTTATCGGTAGTGGGTCCTGACAGTCTGGAATTAGAATTTAGGAAAGAGTGCAAAAGGATACTTGGCAAGTTTTGGAGGATGACAAAGCTGTCAGCAGCTCCTTTACTATTTAAAGATTCATTATTGTTAGCCTAACTATTTCTTTTGAACACACAAAAAGAGAAGATGCAGAAGATAGGATTTAAAATAGCTTTAGTTCATCTGGCAACTATCAAAAAGACACGAAGTTATGGATGAAAGCAGCTGAATAATGAGGGGAAACAAAAGGAAATGGAGAATGAAAGAATTTCTAAAGATCTGGAGCTAAAAGGGAAGAGTGGGTGATAATGAAACTGAATTGTAGCAGGGTTATTAAAGGCTTTGTTTTATAGCTGTCTGTGTTTTGTTCGTCAGTGGTTTTTTTTTCTTCAAGATTGATTACATGTGTTCTGTAAGATTAATCAAGGAACGTAAATAGACTTGTGTAAAAAGTAGATTTGGCCTTTGAACTTCATTCAGATGTTTTCTGTATCATTCTACCTCTATAAATACTGATAATATCTAGTTGTTTGGGGAGTTTGGTTTGTTGTTTTCTGTGTTATTTATTGTAGTTTGTTTTATTTCTTTGAGCTAGTTTGTTTTGTACAACTATATAAAAGATGTAGTACTTCTTAAATGTCTCAAATTATGGTAATCTGTTGGTAAAGAAAAAGAGATCCACCTCCAATAGGAATAGTGTTTGCATTAGTTCATCTCAGTACAAAGAATGAGACTTGGGAAAGTACTGGACAGACTGAATGTGGGCAGCAGACCTTCATGGCTGGCAGGTAGCGTCATTAAGTATGGATTTGATGCTGGATTAAGGGAAGGCTTTGAGATGGAAGATAGAGTGGGAAGGAATATCTGTGGAAGCTACAAGAACTGTATTAGGAAAGCTTGTGGATGTTTGTCTTAAACTGAAGTTGTTTTCAATGGAGGATAAATCATATGGCACATTTTTTTTGCAGATCAGTGCCACTTTGTTGTGCAACTTTCACCTTCTCCTGTGCTAAAGGTAACAGTAGTTCAGGTAATTTGAAGCTGAACATGTGATGACTAGCCAGCTGTTTCCTGCCAAATAGGATGGATAATTCCTGCTCCCTCTCCCTTGGTGGGAAAACTGGTTTACATTTCTCTTCTTTCTGCATACCAATTTTATATAATCAAATGTTGGAGGGAAAAAAACAACCTTCATTTCAGACTTCTGAATGTACTTAATTCAAACTTAAGTTACTTAATGTGTTTGATGCATTCAGAAGTTGAAGATGAGAGGAAAAAACCTTTTTAACAATGTTAAAAAG
Source organism: Odontophorus gujanensis (assembly GCA_013399175.1). Classification (NCBI taxonomy): domain Eukaryota; kingdom Metazoa; phylum Chordata; class Aves; order Galliformes; family Odontophoridae; genus Odontophorus; species Odontophorus gujanensis. The sequence continues at coordinate 857,561 of VXAB01012028.1, forward strand.
CAGAAGTGCAATATCAAATAAAGAAATTCAAAAGCTAAAAATCAACTTCTAATCCCTTTTCTTTTGAATGGTGTCACTAATCAATGCTGTTTTAAGACTTATTTTAAGACTTGTTTCAAATTTTCAATGCAAGATGGGTACAGTTTGAGATAAATAGTTGCCAGAAGAATCATACTTGTCATTCTTAACGTTCTGTATCATATACTGAGGAACGGTGCATTTGTATTTTGCATTATTTGTATATTCATTTTTGTGATGTATGCCTGCAGGCTTTTTATTTCTTGGTGGTTTTTTTTTTTGTTTGTTTGTTTTTTCTTAGCCTCCCCCAGAGCCTTTCCATTTATGTACTGGGCTTCGTTGTGTGGTATTCTGTTGTAGTGGGGTCTGTAAGGCTGTTAGTTTTCTTTTGTTTCTATCTTTTTTTCTTATTTTCATTTATTTTTGATCTTCCCTTAAGCAGGACTAGTGACCTTCCAAGCTCCAATCTAATCTGAATTATGCTGTAATTCCATGACACCAACTTTTTGGTAATCCCCCATTTAGGAAGATCTGGAAAATTTCAGGAGCAGATGAGTCTGCCAGCAGAACTTAACCTTCAGAAAGCCAGAAGCCTTCTAGGGTGATAAAGTGTAACGTAAATAAATAAAATGAGGCTTTTGATTTCTGCTCCAGGGAGGTTGTTTCCTAGGGCTGAGTAAGGGAGGTGTATTTTACCCAAATATGGCTTAAGGTAGGCTTCTTATTAAGGTATGTGTGTTAGGCTGAAGTCATAGGACAGTTTAGAAGTTCACTGGCCTTATGTCAGAATCCAAGGCGTGTCATTAGTCTTCATGGGGTATTATACAGATACAGGTTCACCTGTTACGTGATCCTGACTTACTGGTTTATTTATTTATATATTGTTATTATAAATTGAGATTATTTTCTTAAGGATGTATTAATGAAGCCAAGTGTCAAGTTTCTTTTCTATTTCATCTTCCAGCAGGCACTGATCCATGTGCTTAGGGATTCTTATAGTGCTGTAAACGTAGTATGTTTGCATTGTGTCAGAACTTTGTCCTATCAGTATCTTCCTGTTCATCTCTGTTGATGTTCTTCGTGTGTAACTTATTGGAAGGTGGAAATGAAAAGCCTAGGACAGGAGCTCTCTACTTTGATGGAAACCAAAGCACTTTATGTTCTTGGAAGATATGTTAATAGAAACACCCAAATGGCATATGAAGTAAATGGAAATAAATTTAAGTATGCTTACTAAATATTTTTGTTGGAAGAACTCTATGCTTTTTACTTCATAGGGAACGTTTCTTTTGTTACTTGGAAAATGCATGTTCTAAAAATACTGTACTGCGAGAATATTTAGACTTCTGTAAACAAAGAACATTCAACCTAATATGGTTGTATTGCAGTATTAAATTGCTGGACCAGGAGAATTAAATATCTTCAAATAAATGACTTCCATTATTCAGGAAGAAATGAGAGACTTTCTTCTCGAACATGAACAGGCAGAAATATTGACAAGGCATAATTATTTGTGTAATATAGTTTATTTTGGAAATATTCTTCACAAGTTCTGATACTTATTGAGGAATAACAAACTCTGTAAACAGTATATAATTATATAATTATTATTTGGGCTTAAATCTAGATATGCCCACCTATCCTGTGTATTTTCTTACCAAAAAAACAAAAATTCTGTCCTATTTTGAAATGTTTGTCATTGTTTTACTGATCATAAGCATAATATGTTTTCAAATAACTGAACAAATGCGATTATAAATATTCATCTTCAGTATTTCAATCTAGTAGATATTTTTGTATTTCTTCCTTTATTTATAGAAACATATTATTGTTTTAATGTTCAAGTATTTGATTATTAAAATTCATAAATTTTAAAACCAACACAATGAAACATATTCATAATCAATATTAATTCATTTCCGAACCTGTTTATTTCATAATTTTATAAAATTGTTATCTTTTTTGCCTTCTAGGAAGAAGAAAGACGCATGGCATCTGTTGCAGCTAGGAAAGAAGAAGAAAGGAAGCGTGAAAGTCATAAACAGAGCTTGCTTAAGGTATTTAATGTGGCTGTTCTAAGCCTAAGTAAAGTGAGATAAGTCTACTGTAACTATTTACAGTATTCTCTAACCTAACATTTTTAATCTAGTTCTTAATTATCCCATCGTGCCTCTATATTCTAAAACTTTTTACAGCTTAAACAGTTTAGCCTACAGTTGAAGTTCTTCATTAAAGTTGCCAAACAACCCAAACCAACCAACCAAACAAAAAAACAGCAATTGAATACGTGAGCATGGTGCCTTATGTAAAAGGATAGCCAACTTTATTTTCCTAAATGCAGTAATAAAGTAAAAACAAGAGCAAAGGACTTTTTGGTGATTTCAGGTTCCTTGAATGTTCTTTCCTGTTGAAGCTATTGCTCTTTGTAGAAGGAGCGAAACAGTTAGCAGAGCAGCAGCTAGGCTCCAGCTGTCTTTTTTGGAGTTATGTACCATAGCAATATGGTTGGCTAGTGATTGTTCTCATTAAATGGAATAGTTCCAAGAGGGGAGACTAGGGCACACTCCAGAATACTCCTGCAAGCTGGTGACTAGATGACTGACTGCTAGCAGGAGACCCATGTTCCAGGATAGAAGACTATCAGCATTCTCTTTGTTACATTAATTTGTTCACAAATAATTTTCTATTAATAGAGGTGCCTTAAAACCTTTGTTGGGAATTAGACTATGTGAGTTGCATGAGTCTGTAAGAAGTGTAGCAAATTTACTTAACTCTGAAAATAACAAGAGAAAAAACAATGTTATCAACATTGGTTGATGGTTAAATATAAACAGAATGGAAAAAAAGAATTATGTGTTTAGTGCCATGTCAAGATCAACAAAGTAGTCTTAGTGGGTTTTTTTGTTGGTTGTTTTTTTTTTTTTTTCCCGTTGCTGTTTGTATTTTTCCCAGTATAAACCCTATTAAAAAAAATGGCACATCTGAAATCAATTCCAGTTTGACATTTTGATGCCTTGTCTTGGTAAGGTAAAGAAATGGGAAATTAGGAAATAATTATTATACATAACGTTTTCTGCTGTTGACAGGCTAATTGGAAGGATGGTTGTGTTTATTTGTAGTTCATGTTCTTAACCACTGATGTAATGTTTTCTTGTAGTTGAGGGATTGTTTGCATTGGTGGCACAGATTTCTCAATGCATCTTGCCAGTGAAAACTTCCTGCAGAGGGAAAAGCATGTTTAAATATAATGCCCTTAGTGCTCAGATTTCAACGTTAAGTTGAAGGTTTTGTTGCTTAATTGAGAATTCTTGCTGTTCTTAGTATAGCTGAGTGGAATAGATGTCAAATGGCAGAATATTCTGCTTGATTCAGGGAGATGATTTGTATCTCTTTCCTTTGTAGAATAGGTTATTGTGAGCTTGGATTCTCTGTTGTGTATTGTCATCATCAGCTCCCCTGGAATCTGTTTGAATTGAATGAAGCAAATCTCCCAGTAGATAACATATCCAGTTAAAAAAAATCTCTGGACACAAGATTTTAATGAGTTACTTTTGAAGGAAATACCTAAAGAATGACATTCTAGAATAGTGTTGTTGTCACTTTGCTACAAACCTTTGTAAACTATGTGTTGTGTAAAGGAAATCACAGACATTCATTTGATAGCAAGTAGTTGCTGCTGTACTGTATCTGCAGCACTGAAAACGTTGATGTTGGCAGTGCTGTCTCCCCCTGCTTTTTGCAGGTACTTCTTGGCCTTGCCAGTGGAGTTCCTTTATACTTCTTTTTCTCTACAGTTTTTTTTAATCTTTCTAAAGCCCATTCTTCAGCAGTGAAAGTCCACTGGGTTTATCTCTACATTATCAGACAGCAGACCCCAGACACCAAGATCTGTGTCACAGTAGCGAGTCAATACCTGCAGCATGAGAGATTTCCTTGTTGGTATTAAGTGTTCATCTGTTTATATGCTGTTAATTTGTCAGTCTAAATACTAACTTTATGGAAATACCTAGGCTGTATAGTCGCAGCTTGTGAAGTATTTGCATTTTTTGTTCATCTCTTCTTTCAAAAGGCAGTGTTCATTTGCAAAGTGTTATACTTTCCCTCTCCTACATGGAGTTCTGTGAGGAATATTCTTTGTCAGCTTCGTAACAGTGATGTCTGCAATTTGCCCAGTGTAAAAGAATTACGTAAGAGCATAACATTAACAGTTCCATGTTGTTTTTATAGATTAAATTTAGATGCAGAGTGTATAGGCTAAATTTAATATAACACAGTGTTAATTTCAAACTATAAAATTGGGATAACTTTACTTTCCTCTGTGGGCAAATGAAGAAAGTGTTCATTTTTCTATTTGAAAAAAGAGACTATAATGAAATGTCGTTTTGTGTTGATTTGCCCTGTTTTGTCAGAACAGTAATACAAGTGAAAGACTACCAGAGCAAGATACCTGTGGTTACCCAGATCAACCAGCTTGAACTTACTGTTCTACAGCTTGTCTTGTTTCTATTATCACCACTTTTGTGAAAGTGTTATAACTGGTGGTTACGCAAAACAGTGCTTGAGTGATGCGTTGAATTTACTGTGTACCTGTGAACCAGTGCTCCTCTTTCTTCACTTTAATATACTGCTTAATCAAAATATTAACATTTTTGTTTCGCATCAAACAAGTATGTTTATACTACTGTATCATAATTTATTACAACTTTTGTTTCAGGAAAAGAAACGGTTAACAATTTGTAATATTGCTCGCCAGTGGGAGATACAGCAGAATCGAGTAGATCTTGTGGCTTCTTTAAACCAAGATAAAGATAACCAGCCTTGTCCAATCAATGGCAGTGCTGCATACGTGTTTCCTGAAGAAAGCAGGTATTTTGTTCAGGAATACTTCTTCCCATTCATGTTTTAAATTCTTATTCTCAACTCAGAGATTTCACTGTATTTCATTACCAAACATAATATATTCAAATTTATTCTGAAGAGATGTTTTACTTCATTGTAAGCTATATTGGCTGTTGATTGCAATGTATACTTAATATATTAGCAGCTAGTTGGCTAAAGGAGCTTATGTTATACTTCTGTGATTTTACTTAGTGAAGGAGGACTTAATGTTTACAAGGGATGTTAAATATGAATTCTGGAGCCTGCATTGGAGAAATAAAGCAATTATTTTGGAAATAAAAATGTTTTAAAAACCCCAGGGTTTTTAACAAAATAAACAGTGTGCTTTATTTGCAGTTGTTATAATTCAAATTGCCTAAGTGCATTATATTTTGTTGTCTGAATTGAAGATTTACGTTTGGAATTGCTTCTTTTTCAGGACTAGGTAAAGAAATGAAAGTGTGATAATAATGTTTATCAGTAATTTAGATTAGTTTAAACTAATCAATGAAGACATGGTTGTGTGTCGTAGAATAAATAAGACTTAAATAATACTACCATCTTTTATTTTATCATGTAGTCACCTGTTTTGCATTTTTACTCCTGATAGGTTAAAATTGACATGAATCTATCAATATACTATATAATAATGAAATTTTCAACATGAATAAATAAGCAATAAAATGGCAAGTGGAAGTCAGCATGGATGAGTAATGGTGTCTCAAGTAACTATTTCCAGTCAAAAGTGAAATCTTAGACTTTTGATTTATACTGTCAAGAAAATGCCAGCTGACTGATCATAATAGTAACAAAAAAAAAATTCTAGTGAGGTTATAAGGAATAAAGCAGTAACCATCGTTACACAGCTCCGTGAACCTGTGGGTTGTGTTCATCTTGAATTTCTCTGTGTGCTTCGGGCCAGCTCAGCTGTATATGTCATGTGCGAATTAAGATGTGTAGAGAGCAGTGTTGAAAATACCAGAATCTGTTGTTTAATGTTAAAATTCATATTAATTTGGAAGCTTACACTATTTTAAAGTAAATACTTAACAATCCTCATTAAAGATTAAAGAATGATGAGGTTATTTTCATCTCTAAGAAGAATAATGAATCCTGATCTGGCAGTGTGACATAAGGGTTTTAGCTGAGAAGTGATGCTGTTCTTAAGAGTGGAACTGATTGTTCAGCATTGTCACTAGCTTTATCCTTGTCTGGTATTAATAATTGCCTGATCTTAATGGGCTGGATCCTACAGCACTTATTCCTGTCATAACTTCTACAATTCATACAGAGAACAGAATCTGAAGGGGTCTTAGCTCAGATAGGTATATTGGTTGAAGTTGCTTTTAGTAGCTAAAATATGATGATTTAGCATTTTGAAGTAAGATTCTTAAGCAGGTTATTAAATATAAATATAAGTGATTTTTTTTTTGTGTGCCATCCAACTCTATTGCCAACAAAGCCTTTCTGCCAAAGCAGCAGAACTTTTGTAATGTTACTTGATGGAAAGGGAATTTTCCATCCTTTAACATTTCTGAATCACGCTGGGTAAAAATGGATGAATCCTGAGAACTGCAGTCATATTTGAGTTGAGGTTTTGGTGAATGAAAGGACTATTATTCACTAGAACTATTTGACTACTATGAAATAATTTATATTACTGATTTTTTGTTTCCTCCACAGGTCTCTTGATACAATATTGAACAGTGCAGTACAAGGCTTGTCTGTCCTTGAGTCTCATCTGGTGGAACTGGAAGGAGACACTCTTTACTTGTATGGCTCTGGAGCACTGGAGTGCCTGGATCGAAACTGGAGTGTTCAAACAGCTGGAACTGTTGTCACAGTCTCCTTTATGTTCATAGAATTTGATGAAATTGTGCAAGTGTTAACAAAACTGAAGATAAAATTTCCTAATTCTGCGGTAAGAATGCCTCAAAACATCAGCTGTGTGAGCAGCTTGAGAATATTTATTGTGTAACAGGACTTTAGTTTGGCAGTCACCATTGATTGTTTTATGTAAATAGATATTGTTAGTGAACTACATTGGTTTTATCCTTTAGTATTCATTTCATTTTGGCACTTTTGAAAAACAGGATTTAATTCAGATTTTTCAAAAAGATGGTTATTTTCGTTCTAATAATTATTTCCCATAGTTCCCTTGATCTGATTATCTTTAAGTTGCAGAACTGATGTAGAAACATAGCATTGTTGTTCTACAACATTACAGATCAATTCTATAAGGAGACCTTCATTTGTATTGCGAGTTCTAAGAACAGCTAGCAGGTAGAGTAGAAGAGAGGGGTAAAATTCAAAGGGAATAGCTGGTTAATCAATGCAGCTCTTAGAATTCTTCATTTCCTTTTGAAACAAAAAAAACATAGTGAGAAATCAGTTTAGTACTTTCTTGGACACGTAAATCTGGAGTTTTTAAACAAATGATCAAGTAATGATGACATACAGATTGACTTGTCACTCACATTATATGCTTACATAGTTTGCTGCTGCTTCTTAAGGTTCTAGGTATAGTACTACTTAATGATTTCATTGAGAAATGAATTTGCGGGGAACTTAATTGTTTCACTGTGATAAACTGATTACTTTCTACATCGATGTTTTTCTACCTAAAGAATGTAAATATAGTGAGTGTTTATTTGTTTTTGTTTTCATTTTCAAGCACCTGAAGTTTAAGGAGACGAATCTTGTGACGCTGCAGCAGTTCAATGCATTAGCCCAGGCACATCGCATAGAGCAGTTGACAGTTGATCCCCAGGGAAATCCAGTTGTTAACTTTACTTTGTGGAAATACTATGTTCTGTTTAGACTGAACCATTTTAATCTACAGAAGATAAATGGAATTGAGGTAAGACATTGTTGCTTCTTTATTACTAGTGATCTCACATGATAAATTAGCAAATATTTGCAATTGCAGATAATAGTCCAAATCTGCACCTGAGATACAGGAAAATACCTGAAGGCAAGACTTGATTATAATTTTGGAATATGTTTTTAAAAAGGTTGTTAAAGTCTGTTACTCTTGATTTTAGACACGACTCGTGTAACTTTCAAAAGCATCACAGTTCTTAGCACTGGGCACTTGTACAGAAATGTGCATTTGACAGATGCCTTGTAGCTTACAGTGTATTATTTACTATATATTCCAGTGTTAGATAATATAGCTAAAATTGACTTTCCTTCAAGTGTATTAAGTGGATGATATTGGTGGTAGGTGGGTGGCTGGACTAGCTCATCTTAGAGGTCTTTTCCAACCTTAGCAATTCTATGATTGAAGAGTCTGTCAGATAGACTTTTGTTCATGTTTGCCATGTACAATATCATTATTGTTTAAGAAGCAAATTCTTTTCTTTGAGATATGTTATTTAAGATTTCCCAGTGATAGTAATCTCAGATTAATTAAAATAGCTGTCAAGGCTTGAGGTTATTAAACTTGACAAAATGCTCTGTGCCAAGTAGTATGGCATACAGTATAACAAATGTGCTACAGTTACTGAGTTGGTGCCTGTTTTCCTAATGTACTGCACTTGGCAAGAAGGCTGGGTAATGGACTTGCATTGATGTGGTATTACTGTTATAATCCTTTTGTGATTAATGGAGCAAAGAATGTATTGGCATAAGATGGAGAACATGAGTTTCTGTGAACTATAGTGTGTATTTAGCACTGGTGTCTCTGTTGACCTTGTCCTTATGCTTCTCTTAACATAAATAAATTAATTAAAATCCCTTCTTTCTCTGGGAGATCTTTTTCTGCCTGCAGTGCCCTTTGTTTCTCTCACTGCCTTCTGCACTCTTTGTTTCAGACCTTGCTTCTGTTAACAGCCTGTTTAGGGAGATCCTTTACTTTTAGGCCACTAAAAAAGATTTATTTCATTTTAAATGAAAATGATCAAAAGTAAACACTGTGAAAAGTGTTTTATTTAATTAAGAAATATAATTACAAATTACATTTCTAATTTCCTGTACTGTTTTGCTGTGGGGAGTTTCCCTGCATTATGTTATTGCATTATATGTCATACAAGGATGTGTTGTATGGTCTATAAATGTTAAATAGGAATATAGTAAATAAGATCACATGAATTTTGACTGAAATTTCATTTCATTCACACATTTGCATAATACATAAGAAAAAAAAAGTTATGTGAAAGCATCTGGTAAATACTGCAGTTACTGAAGTTTATTTAAAAATGGGATTGCTTGCCAGAAATATGTTAATCTTGTCAGAAATTAAATTTGATCCAGAAGTTAAGAAGTCCCTGAGTGAGTTTCATTGTGCTGTGTTGTACAGATAAAGATTTAAATGAACATAAAGATTCTTTCTGTGGAAAGCCAGGGTCTAGAAGCTGTGCCAAAAAACTTTTGGCAGTTCAAATCAATTCATAGTTTGGTCCTCTGGCAATCGTGGCCTGTGGTTTCTTTTGCCCTGAGTTTACTAGCTGAGACAGAAAATAATAACAAAAATCCACCAAACAGTGGGAACATTCTACCTGTCTTTTACAGAATTGGAATGTAAAAATCATCATGAAAAAGATTTCAACCATTGAAAATATATTAGGAATGTCTTAATTGAATTAATTGTGACTTGACATTATAGATCATATTTGAAGAAATATATAATGAGGAAAATATATTCTCTTGGCTTTAGAAATGCAGCCACTTATACACACAGATACAAAAAATTAAGAGATATATATGTTTTTTAAACCTTTTCTATGATTGTGCCAAAATCAGAGAGACTGTCGCTTATCTGTTAACATGTGGGTGACTGTTTTATGGTTCCTTTGGCATAACTTGATCCAATATTTCAGGCAGACCTTCTCTAAGCGTGTGTTGTGTGGAGCAGAATTAATGTCTAACATTCAGGTACTCAATAAATCTTTATAAATTCCCCTTTTCAGGAAAAATATTGTGAAGAATAGAGTACCATATGTATATGTTAAAGTCTCCAGAATTATAGGAAATAAAACAAGTGCAAATGTCTGATTTGGTTTCTTTTAAGGTACACTGAAAGTGGCATTGAAATGGAATCTACATTTTGAAGGTCTGCTAGTAATAGGTCTGCAGTGTTCTGCATAACAAATGTCTGTTAATTCTGAATCCATGTATGTGCTGAATTATGAATGTGCCAGTTTTGAAACTTCTCTCTCACTTTCTGTTTTTCCTCACAGGTTACTCAGGATGATGTTGTAATGGCAGAAAGGCTCTTTGGCATTCTGGCATATGTAGCATCTTCTGAGCTGCCTCATTATCGCTTGCTTTCATCATCTGGAGAATCTAGGTGAATTTGCTGTTAAGATTCAAGAAGGAATGTAGAGGCTGTGTTGTTCTTTAAATAATACAGTCACTGAAATTGCAACGGTTGTTTCTGAGCGAATGAAGGTTTCTCATTTAGCTCGTTTTCTTTCTCTGTTTTTATTTTGAAACATCCTTGAGTTCCTTTTTTGTGGAAGGTACACATTGGTACTGTTAATGAACCTTGAAGAACTGTATACATTACAATATAAATCCCTTAAAACTGAGATGAGATTTGTCTGAGTGGAACGTACTGTCACTTTAATGGTATAATCTTCTGGCAGTTAGAATACTGAAATTTCCATGTTCTGAAATTTCAGAGAAACTATACATAGACAAAATACAATGAACTGAAGTGGAATTTGTCTGGAAAGTATTGTTTTAATTTTCCACAGTGTCATGATGAATTCTTTCTAGGTGAAGAGGTTAAAACCTCACAAGTAACACCTTAGGGAAGATAGGTTCTTTGCATACTGTGATATTACACTTCCTGATTGATGAAGGCAGATGTTTTCACAGAGGCTGTATGAGGTCTGCTGAGTAAGATGAGAGGCACATGAACACAAGTTCCCTGCTTGTTTAATTCTCCAATTGTGCTGGTATAGACGAGGATTTGTGTGCTTTCACTGTGCAGATGCAGACTTTTTTGTGGCTATTTCATAATGGATGACTGTAACAGTTCACATATTTAAGGGTAGGTGCAAAAAGTTGTTAAAAGTGAATACAGATATTTAGTCTTAGAAGTAGCTGTCTGAAGAAGTCTAATTGTTTAATTTTTTTCTACTGATGGTTACTTTTAAATATATTCTGCAGGGCTTCCCATTTAGGTGATGAGATGCAATGCATGTGAAAATCTCAGTTGCATAGGAGTAAAGTAACTGAACTATTTAGAATAATCCGTGTATGGTGAGCAATTTGAGGATGTAATAAACATGAAAGCTCATAAATGACATGTGCAAGGGGAGCAGAGAAAAACCTCAAAATCGTTAGGAACATCTGCACTTAAAAAGGAAAATAAAAAAAATCCAACCATTAAAACTGTAAATCTCTGTATTCTTTCCAAAGGATGAAGCAATTCAGTTATCTTCTGGAGGGAAAGGGGAAGAAATCTGGGACTGGAAATGAGGAAAGTAATGATAACAGAAGAGTTGGGAGAGAGAGCACTGCTCGAGCCACACTGAATTATGTCACAAAGGGCTTTCATATGGAGAAACTTGAGGTAAGTGTATCATTATAAAATAATTTTCCTCTGCTATGTAAACTCTGACTACTACCAAGTTTCTGTTGCGCTGTCGTGAATGGCTGTTTTAAAATATCACTGCTTACCATATTTGCACGTTTACATTTCAGCTAGCTAATCTTTTCCTGAGTACTGGGTAGCAGTCAATTTGTGTCTTTAAAGAAGTGGTTCCTGAGTGGTGCTGCAGTCTCATGAATACATTCTCACCTAGAAGTATTACATTAGTGATAAAATGTACCTATATTAGTAAAAAAGTTCAGGGGGGAAGAGGGGGAAAAAAAAAAGAAAAAAAACCTGCTCACTTTCTGTAAAGATAAGTGCACATTGCACATAATAAGATCTTTTTTTTTGAAGTCAGAAAGCATGTCCCAAAGTGAATTGGTGAAGAATGCCTTCAGACAAAACTTGAGTTAGCACCAGGTCTACCAATAAAGAGCTTTTTCCTAGCTTTTAAGTGAGATAATCATTAATAAAGTTGCAAGCTGGCTTTTTTCAGACAAGTGCATCAGTCACTGTAGCTTAAATTTGTGTTTCTAATCTGCTAAATATTCTGGTTGGGCAGAGAAAAGTATTTCCAGGGAGAACATGTTTCTTTCATTGACAGTCACTTGTCTGAGCAGACACTGAGTTAGGAAACAGGATGCATACAGTTCTACATTTGTCCTGTTACTTGCTTTTTGATTATTTTGAAATATATAAATCTTCTAAGTGACAGGAATTTAATCGAAGGTCAGTAAGCACTGAATTCAATTACTGCGTTGTAGTTTTATTATCTAAGCTTATTATGGCATTGTATAGGAACTGCAGAAACAGAGACTAATACAGTTTGTTTAAATTACAGAGCCAGTAGTTGCATGAGGTGTCTTATTTTTAATCATGAAGTTACTGTTAAAGTTTTGGGCTACTTCAGTACCTAATGTAGTACACGTTATGAGCTATCCATTTGCCAGAGTCCATCAGGAAGACTATGAAGGGGATGTATACTGGCTTATTTTTCTGTGTGATAATATGCTTTGTTCTTCTTAGCACAGGTAGATAAATGTATACTTTCCAGCTTCTGTGGTGTAGTCATGAAAAGCTAGAAAGGAAAGGAAGGAAATGGCTGGTGCTTCTTAATTCTGTAAACTTTGCACTGCTGTCTCAGAAGGTGAAAAAATAAAAATAAAAAATTGTAATGCTGGTAAACAATAGTTATGTGACTACTTAACTGGATTTCAGATAAATTAATTTATTCATGTGCTGTGAATAGTACAAGTACAATAAGGTTGTATGACCGTACTCAAAAACATAAGGAGACACTAGGTTTTGCTATTTAAAACTGTCAGAAAATTGTACTACTTCTCATATTAGTCACTTAAAAAAATAACTTAAATTTCTATGGTTTGTGGCTTGCTTGTTTGTTCTGAGTTTGGTGTTGACTAAGCTTTTCTTCCTTTGTCTTATACAATGTTTAACGGTTTCTCCCCTGCAGGAAATCAAGGAAAGAAAAGCTTTTTGCCAAACATACGTCAAGAATTTAGTGAGAGAAGCTGCTGACATCCATATGAAAAATGAGTCTTTGCAGAAGCTCTGGCCTCAAATGTTCATTGAGCTTGTCAGAGATGCAGTGATAGAAATACGCAATAAAAATTCCTACATGAAACTCAGCTTACAGCGGATCACTGATCAAAAACAGTAGAATCAAGGCCTGTTTTCCTGCAAGCATTTGGTTTTGGGTTTGGATGATATTTCACAAACTTAAAACAATAGAATGTAACATTGCAATCACAGTGAAACACATCCTTACTACCCCTTGCCCCTTCCACCTCCCCCACCCAAACAATGGTTACCTTTAAATCTTAATTAACTCTGTTTTCATAGCTTTCTTGGTAGCGTTCAGTTACAAACCTACTTGCATAAAGCATTAACAGTGCTTCCTTGACTAAAATGAAGAGCTATTATAGAAGTAACTTGGTGATTATGCCATGTTTCACTACATTCTTGTTCTTCCTTTTTTCTGTTGTCTTTGTCTCTCTGGTGGTATAGCATTGATGTTAAAAAAACAAGTTTACAAACTTCTTATTTATTTTTATTTATCTATTTATTTATTTATACTTGAACACTTTCTATTTGTCAACTTTTTTGACTGTTTCCTGTTGTCTTGAAAAAAAAACCAGGAATATTAGCAGATTTTTCTATTATAAAAACTAGTAAATTATTGCTTTTAAACTCTAATGTTGATGAATGCTTTATATTATTTTATTTGTCAAATTATAGGATGCATTTTCAGATCAAGTCCATGACAGTTCTTGGCATATTAATGTTTAATTAACCTAATTCTCAACTGAACCAATGGACCATACTTGACTTCAAGTTCTTTTTTTCATTAATTTATGTTAGTTTGTGTGAATTATTATAGGTAAAATATGAAATTGGGGATATATACTTAAACTTACTTTTCTTCTTTTGTAATTTATTGCTATAACAAATTATTACTTTTTGAGCTTTGTCAAATAAGGTCAGACGAACTGAAAAGCACGCATTACATTTGATAAGGAAACTGATGAATGCTATTCAGTTGTAATCACTGACAACTGTTTCATTTCTGTGTCTGTGTGAAAATTTTAGACTTTTATCAATAAAAATAAATTGCTCACTTTTACTTTTCACAGATTATTGGAAGAAGCACTGTATGCAAAGAAAAGACTTGTCGTTAATGCTGCATGAAGAGATGATATGCAATTTGCCCTCAAATTGAAAAACACATTCCATATTCCACTGTAAATATTTTTGGCCCAGAAATTTAATTTAGGAAATGCTAGCAAGTTCAGCTGAATCATAAAGGTAGTGTTTATGTGTGGGTGGAAAGATGCGTCATTTAATCTTAAGTTTGGCATTATTTGTATCTTAAGTAAAAGAATTCAAATCCTTCATTATTTTTTACCCAATTCAAATTGGTCTAATTTTATGTAAGCTCATTTGTAAGGAAAAAAAAATCATAAACAAAAGCAAACTTCTTGGAATGGTTTATGTGGTTCTAAACTGTGCTGATTTTCCTGCTTTATGTGAACAAGGCTGCCTTGCAAAGCAGAGGTGTAAATACAGTTCTGTAAGTTTCTGTCTTGAAAAAAGCCTTGAGTAGCAAGAGTCAGGACAAAGCTATCTTGGAACATAGTCTGTTTGCATTCAGATCATGCTGTTGTATCTCAGATATCAGAAAGAAGTCATTTTCAGAGCATGTTACAGGCTAATGGTGCCATGCATACCATTAAATGCAGCTTCCAAGTATTTTTGGTTTGGTTTACGGTGTATGTGAAGTTCAAAAGCATGCTTGTAGATGGTTACCCTTTAGTGTTTACAGAATTGAATAGAGGTTAAATCACTTTAAATTGAAATGTTAAAAGTCCTAAAAAAACTGCTTCAGCAGTCATCAGATTTTAATAGAATTAATCACTCCTTCAGGCTTTTTGAACAGTTCAATGGAATTTAAAATAAGATGAATATATTTGATAGGATTCCTTTTTTCTCTGCGTTGGAAAATCACTCTCAAGTTTTATGGTGCCTTTTATTAAGGGAACACACAATGTCCATACAAAAAGGGGGCTGGCTAGGGGTGGAGGTGGGGAGAAGAATTTGCTATGTAGATATGCAGTCAGTATAGAAAGGAACGTGCAAAAGTTTTTTCGATCTATCAGTTGCTTTACATTATTTCAGTGCAGGGAGGGGTGAGTGGAGCAATTCCAGCTTCTGCACGGGGACCAAAAGCTCAGCAGCTGTGTGAAAGTGCAGAACTCTCTTGATGATGTAGCCAGAGCAGATGGGCCCCTTTTGAATCACATTCAGCAGTAATAAAACATTGGAAAAAAAATGCTATAAGTAGGGTGGTTAGGTCTAGAAGAACAGGAACTTCTCCATGGGAAAATCCAGAGAAAAGACAGACTTTGTGATACTAAATCTTTAGAGGTGTAATCCTGAATGAAGGCTTTAAGGTACGATCTTGAAAAAAACAAATGACATAAAACAGAGGGTGTTGTCTGTGAGTGGTATGAATATCTTCTTAGAATGCTCTGTATCCACAGTAGTCTGTGAATGCTATCAGTTTTAACGTTTTTCCTCTAACAGCAGCTGTTTGTGACAGGATTGTTAGGTCACTGAAGTCAAGGGAGGCAGCTATTATAAATGAAGTAGAGATTAACACTGAGCTGTGTAGTATCTTACATAAAACCAGGAAGAAAAAAAGTCAGTGTATTTTTCGTAAGTCTTTTTAAAAACAAATGAATGAGTGACTGAAGTGATGTTAGGCCTCAGTATTTAGAGTTCTGAACTACTTGGAAATTTTAAAATTGTTAGTTACGTGTAGCTTATGTCTGCATCCGAATTGTTTATATCAATTCATGCAGACTACTGTGACCCATTACTATAGTTGCTTATTGTGTTTCTGAATGCCTTACAAATATGAAGGTGGTATAAGCAGCAGATTGCTACAGATTCTAAAAAATTAAATGCTACACATGTAAACTTTCCATACATTAACAGGTATAAATTGAGGACTTAAAATAGTCACTGACTTTTGTGCTCATGACCTTTTACTAAAATATTCCAGGATGAAGAGAGTTGTTCTCTTGCTTCTAAAGCCTCTAAATGCTGCATAAAACCACATTTTGAAACCTTCAATATTTCGTGGATAACCCATTGAAAGTGGACCCTGTGATCCTCTCATGTAGCCTGACAGACAAGACAGGAGGTATAATTGTAAAATTTACATATGTTAACTAGAAATCATCTTAAAGATTAAAATATTTCAGTCAGAAGAGCATCTTTTTAAACTTCTTTTGTATTGATTTTAAGATGATTAATACCTTGCACTTGTTTTCTGAGAAAAATTTCCTCAGTTTCCAGCTATGGATGGATAATGATGTGTTTTAGTTTGATTCAGTTTTGGTTTAGCTGTGTCATGCATGAAGGCCCCATTATGTCATGCAGTCATTGTTTATTCTGCAACTGAAATTTGGTCTTTGGTAAGAAGACTGATGAAGAGCTGTATTTCATACACTTCCTTTGATATAGGACCAGAGAAAATAATATAGCTGCAGATAAGCCACCAAAGTGGAACAGAGGGAGGTGTGATTCATTCAGTGCAAACCAAAAGCTGATCCTGTCAGTTCTGAGGAAAAAAGGGCACTGGGAAGAGTTCTATCAGAGGACAGTGAAGTAAGTAAAACTAGTTTACTGACTAGGGCCAAGTGTTCCTTGTGAAAGCTGTTTTATATCTCTTACCTGCTTACAGACTAGAAAAGCAGAGTATCTTGTCTGCTACTACAGATGATCATACTTCTATCATGTAAGTTATTTAATAATAAAGATTAAAACAGCAAATTTAGGCAGTTGTACAAACATTCTGCAAATTTAAGACTTCTTTATCAAGCTGTAGAAGTGACAAACGTTTCATATTGCTACTTTTTATCATAGCGATGTAACACAATTAACTTTTTGTTAGGTAGTTTAATTAAAGCAGCTGAAGCAAATGCCTGCTATTTCGTATTATTAAGGAACATGCATAAATATATCATTTAGATTGAGAGGTCAGTACTCATGTGGAAAATCATGGTAAAACCACTTTAATTTGGAAAACAGACTGCCTGAACATTTCTGTTCTCAGATCACACAAACTTCACTTCATCTTGAAGTCTGTATCAGTGGAATTATTTTCCTCTCTGGTTTAAATTGGAGCCATCGTTCTTTTAGGGAATTATAAAACTTAGTGCATTGTTACTTGCACGTAGAAAGAGTGGCAGAAGATGAGCTATCACTTTGCTCTGTAGTGTGATAAAGTTGCTTTCACTCAGAAGTGAATGTAACCTGATTTTTGAGTGTAGAGAATGTAGGTTACACACACCTTAGACATTTTTATAAAAGGCTAATTAGTATTTTCTTACATTCTCTACAGACATCACTTCAGAGCTGGATCTTCTTATACGTGAGCTGAAAGAAATTGAATCTAAGGGACTATTTATACAACCTCAGGATCCAGTTTTGTTGGCTTTGCTAGGCTTCTTTTATCGGGAAGAAAGATATGCTTATCT
The DNA here is from genome assembly GCA_013399175.1 of Odontophorus gujanensis. Classification (NCBI taxonomy): domain Eukaryota; kingdom Metazoa; phylum Chordata; class Aves; order Galliformes; family Odontophoridae; genus Odontophorus; species Odontophorus gujanensis. The sequence goes on from VXAB01012028.1 coordinate 875,063, forward strand.
GGAGGAACTCTTTTCTTTATCTGTTGTGATAAAAACCGTATTCCTCTGCAGACTCTGTACTGTACTTCACATGCTGTGCTCATGTATCGATGATTGAGTGGATGTTTCTGCTTGTCTAAAGTGTCAGGAAGGCCTGGTGAAAAACTGAGAAGTCTTAATGGGGAAAAACTTTCTCAAAGTCTGTGTTTATTTATTTATTTCTGTTATGGACGGGTGGATGTATTGCAAGTGAAAACATCATTGACAAAAATACACTGAGCATAGAATAGCAGAAAACTGTAGGTTACAATTTGTATACCAAATCCAGTGCTGGAAGTATTTTCATCCCCAAGAAATGTGTTTGTGTAAGGCAGCCCTATATTGCTTAGTACTGACTGTTGATTTGAGGAAACTTTTACGTGTAAATATTTATTCCAACACTTTGGAAAACACAAACTGATAGTTTAATGATTGCTTGTTGGTTGTAATGGTATAAAATAATGTGATAAAAGCAAAATCAGGTTTCTTGGTGCTATAATCTGTTCATTAAAGGATTACAAAGCCTAATCCCACCTTTAGCTGGTGCCTTCCTGATTAGGCAGGTGCTTCTATTCTGAAAAGGAAATCTTGTGGTATTACGTGGTGCATGCATGCTCACTCAGGCCATCTCTTATGTGATTATAGATGTTTTATTGGCATCTATTTTAATGCTGCCTCCATAAATGTTACTTTCTAGTTTGAGACAAACTATTCCTTACACCTTTATTGGACTAATATGTGCACCCCAAAGTTAAAACACTGCAGTGAGCAGTACTTTGTTTCACATCTAACAGGCCTGTAACTTTGCATGAACATGGAGCAGACCATACACATCCTCATTCTTTCTGGAATACTAGACATGGATAACATGAACAGCACTAACCTTTTCAAAGGAGTGAGTACAATAACTTTAAGAATCAAGGTAACAAAAAGACTTTATGCATAGTACTGATCATTTAACACAAGCACAGGAGGTAGCCTGTAATCATGTGTAGCTTCTGTGTGCTCATAGTATGCTATTAGATAAGGGATTGTGACGTTAATTCACATTACAATTGTGGAGAAATTGGACCTATGAATGGGGTGTTTGTATTACATGCATGTATAGTCTACACACCTTGCAAGGTTTTGCAGGATATTGAAGGACTTTACTCTCAGTGAAGGAAATCATTGGTACATGTAGAAAAACCATTACTTTCTAGTAATAAAAAATAAAAACATTGATTAGCTCTTATACTTAGAAATTACACTGTGAGGCAGTGCGTGCTGTGGTTTGTGTTGTATTTGGGAAGTTACATACTCACGTGAGGCTCGAATGACCTATGTTCTCTAATGAAGTCAAGAAATAATTCTGAGGAGCGATGAGCATAGTTCCTGTATCTGTACTGGCAATAGGATATATTGCTTTTCACACAACTTATATCCTGAGTCAAGTGTGTTAAAGCTATTGTTTATGAAGTTTTTTGTAAGACTACAAATGCTACTCCCTCTAGTGAAATGTTACTTAGTCCTTAACATATCTCTGGAATCTATAATAAAATGTAAACATTTGGTGGTTTTCTAAGCTTGTAAAGGGAAACGGCCTTGTCAGCTTAGAAAGAAAACTGGCGAAATACTAAGGGAAGGCTGTGGCAAGTGCTGTTGGATTAGGGAGGGAAAAGTGTAGAGACGATCTGTGTGTTCTGGAGAATGCATGAGTGCACCAAACCTGGAATATATAAACCTACAGCAGAAGACCTGAGCGTGAAGATCTCTCTCTGATGTTGTGGCAGTCACTTTACAACAAACAAACAAACAACCTAATTTTTTTTTTAATGGTGCCATTGTTGTGGTTTAACCCCAGCTGGCAGCTCAGCCCCACACAGCAGCTCGTTCACTGTCCTCAGGTGGGACAGCAGACAGAATCAGAATACTGTTGGCAGAAAGCACTGGTATTTTCCAAGCTGTTACAAATACAATTTTGGTATATACTCCAGACAGCTCTTCGCAGCATTTTAAGTTTTAAATAGGAAAAAATAAGTGATCTGCATCTGTAAAGAGAGAGTGTTACATTGGTTAAAATGGCTTTAGAGGTAGTAAGGACCGTTTAGCTCTGCTGGTACCATTTTTTCAATTGCGTGAGTCTTGATGTCGTTGCTGGTTGTGCAAGAAAAAAGGAACCACAGATGTCTTGGGGAAATTATACTGATGATTTACTCTTTTTTTGTTGGTGCTGAACTTTTGCCCTTGCTTGACAATGTAGGTTCTCTCTCAGAGCTTGCAGGCCCAAATAGCTGTGTCAGAAAAATATCCTAACTGATGTAGGTGTGCTCAGGGCATTTTCCAGATTTGGTGAACATATGTTGCCTATCTAAGATTAATAATTTATTTTCACGTCTTCTGTTAACACCTCACTTTGTCAAGCTTTGTTATGTTTCATGGACACAGTGACCTTTCAATAACAAGTGACTCAGTGTGTGACCTATATGAATGTGTTTGAGGTATTCTGGGATAACAGATGAGCATCAGTTGTGAACTGCTTATGGAGACATCTGTAATGCCTGGCTACAGTCTGGTTCTCATTTTATTTTATTTTTTTATTCCAAAGGTACTTTTTCATAAATGTGCTTGTCAAGCTCCTCCAAAATAGTGTTTGAAAGAGACTACAGGATAAAAAGCAGTGCCTTGGAGAGGATCATCCCCTCATGGCCTGAATTTTAACTGCAGCAAAAGTGAAATAAAAATCCTTGTACTAGATATCTGGTAATGAGCTGACAAAGGTGTTAAGGCAGCCAGGTGCTGCATATCTCATCTGAAGTGTATGTTAAGTGTTGGGCTCACAGAGAGTGAGGCAGCCTTATGTATTTTTAGAAGTGTGAGAATTGTTGTGAGAAGCCAGATCCTTTTGCATTTCTCCTCATTTGCTTCACTTCAGAGGCTCTCATGTTCCCCGTGCTTCAATTTTGTGCTCCAATGTATTCTGTTATTTAAGAAGAATATTGCTAGCATTGCTTGTAACTTCAGTGCTTTGTCCAACAGAAGGCAGACACAGGCAACTTTTTCCTTTTCCCTATCATACAGTGGGAGTCTAGTGGCCAAGAGGAAGAAAGCCTCGGGGCAGGGACGCCTACCAGTGTGCAGTGAAATAGCTCTAGCACATGTTGTTTCAGCAGGATTGCTTTTTTTTTTTTTCCTGGCACTCTCCTGTTGCAAAGTGAGGTGCATACTTGGCTGCCACAAACACAAACTTAATTAACTTGCACTTTCACCTGTAACAGTCACAGGTCAAGGATTGCCTGGATTTTGTGCTTTCATTTTTCTAGAAGTAGTCTGTTCTATGCCCTAAAGAAGATTCGTGCCTCTTTTCTTTATTGATCACTGTGTCTGTAGAATGATTTTGCAGTAAGTAAAATACACTGAAAATAGGTGTTCTTCTGTGCACTTTTGCGCTAATTAACATCTATTTGAAATAAGTATTTATAGTGCAGGTAAATCTTTTAAATCTTCAAATCCATTCTTGGAATATTGATTTGTGCAGCTCAATTGAGAATTTTTTTTTAATTTCAGCTCCCTTGTATTTCAGACAGCTCTGAAAGGAATTATTTTCTGAACTGTTCAAAAGATGGTATGTGATTATGTTTAAGGCTACTTTAGGCTTTCATAAAGTGATCTACTGCAAAGTAAGAGTAGCAGTTATTGCACACAGCAGAACTGAGCAGGCGTGTGTCTTGGATGTAGTTTGTTTACTGTAGGCCAATGATTTTTTTTTTTTTTTTTGTTAAATTCAAGAAACAAAGTATGTTGAAATGAACTTCAAAGTATTTATATTTTTTACGATTATTGAAGTTCGTGGAAAAATCTTGTTTATATTTAAATCTGCAGTAGAGGCAAATTCTATCAGTGTTCATAGTGGCAGTAGCAGAAATAGTTAAGTCAGGGCTTGAGCCAGTAATTGAGCACCTGGTGGGAAGGCAGGATCAGCCCCGGGGAGCTCAAGTGCATGCAATGCAATATACCTGAGTGACCAGAACGTTGGAGCCAGGATCCACCCCTTTCCAAATCTCATTTGAGGGTTGGCAGTGGAGTCAGGGGTATCTCGTTGAACATCCTTGCATGCCTGAGGCCTTCCAGTCTTTCCTTTGTTTCTATGTCCACGTCTGTCTCAGTGGAGTATATCCTCACTTGATGCTGCCTAAGACTTTGCTGTGCTTTCCATTGTGTTACAGTGGGTACTTTGAAGGACCATGGATTCTTGCAGCTGTATCTGTAAGGTTAAGAATGTCTTAGATTGCGTGCAGATGAAAGAACTGTTTTACTTTTTTTATTGTTGTTGTTCTTGAGTGGTGATCAGGAACAAACCAGCTCAAAATCTGTAATTAAGTTCTTCCTAGTTTCAAATTACTGAGATTGTTTTGGTCAGGGAAAGAAGAGTGCAAAAGTGGAGGAGTACAAGCTATAAGATAGGGAGAGCCTGTAATAAACTGAAGTTAAAAAATAATGTTTTCTAGAAGGGCTAATTGGAACATGCAGAGTCAGGCAAACCAGCTGCCTGTGGTGCATTAGGCTGCAGAGGAAGGCCTCTGGCACTTCAATTGAGTGAAACAGAGGTCTAGACATGAGAGAGTTGTGAGCTATGACTGTAGTCTGATTTCAGACCTGTACAGCTTGGCAGATCGTGGTAATTTTCAGTAGGAAATATGTGCAACTCAACCTCAGTGAATGTTCGTCTCATAACATTCTTTAACTGTTCTCTTTGGTTGCTCTCCCAGTTCATTCCAGAAGGCGGCTTTCTTCAGACTATGTATTAAAACAGGATGCCTCTGCCAAGTGTCAGGTCAGTGATTTAGCTCTCTAGCAAGTATTTTCTGCTATTTAATTTATTCTAGAAACTTCTAATCTTCACTTTATAAAATCACAAAGAATAGGTGAATCATATGAGTTGCTATCTCAGTGCAGAAAAGGTAGGCCTGAGCTCCAGACTGAAGAGAACCAGCCCTTTCATGGCTATCTTCTGAGCAGCACTGATGATCTTTACTGCATGAAGCCTCTTTCCTGCTACTCTGCCAGAAACATTGCCAGCATTATGTCCTACAGAAGTCAGCAATAGTGGAAATTTACATAGATATCTGTTGCACTGGTCATCTTTGTGTTTTCTAGAGAGTTTTGTCATGGCAGCAGTTTATTCCCATCAGCTGCTTTGTTGGGAAGGAGGTAAGTATAAAATTAAAAGATGTTGTATAAGATAAAATACTGCCAGTTCAAAAGGCACTGAAAATGGGCACGGAGTGGTAGGAAACAGCAGCAGGCCCTCAACAGATATTTTTTATTGGTGCTATTCTAGTGTAAGAAGAAAATATTCTGTGAGCAAATGTCATATGCATGTAAAGTGACTCTACTATCTATTTCCAGTGGTGCTGTAAGAAAGGGTCTGTGCAGACACCTATCCCTATATCCTGGGAGAAGTTTGTGGTTCTCCCTTCCAAAAATGTTAGTAGACAGAACTGGATTATCTTAAGAATTGTTTATGTATTTCTCTGGGGCTACACAAAAAGCCTGTCTGTTTGCTTTTCAATTCAACAGAACTGGTAGAATGTGGTTCATATTAGTGTCTAAGGTCAGAATAGGACCACTTATCTCCTAATGTTTTCTGGTCGTGTTCTAACCTGCCATCAATCCAGTGTTCAGTGTCTTCCATTTACATGAGATTTTAAGAGGGCATGTTAGCACAACCTGTGCCAGTGGAAGGCCAGAACTGGAGACAGTGTCGAAGGTCTTAGAAGGCTCTTGAATAATCTTTCAGGTAGAAATGGCTTGGTAAATCAGAGTCAAGCATGCACAGAATCTTCAAACTGGCCTAAAATGTCTTTTAATTGGGCAATTTGCAGAAAATGATACTGCTACTCCATTATGCCTCTCCCAGATATTTAAGGAAAAAAAGAAAGTATTTTCTCTGGCAGGACTCGAGCGTTAGGCTGTAGATCAAACAGGTTGAAACATTTTTCTGGCCCCTTTTTTTCTTCTTCAAATAATCCATTTTTTTTTTTAATTGATTCTTTTATATTCCCATCAACATTACTCATATTTCAAAGTGGTCTGGCCAACAGTCTTGATACAGAGACAAAAGTCTTGAGTGTTGGTTAACCAAGCTAGTAAGATATGCATATTTTCATCCTGAAGCATGGTGTTGTCCTTGCAATATGTTACAGGTGCTTTGTGTTGGTGGTTTTTTGTTTGTTTGTTTGTTTTTGTTGTTGGCTTTTTTTGTTGGTTTTTTTTTTTTGCAGTTTCCAACACTAAGTATTTAAAGGCTCATTCATTGGCTTTGAGCTCTGTCAGCTCTTCTTTTCTGGAGCTGCAACTAAATCGATATCCAACAAGCAGCAATGTTAATCATTCCTCCAATGTACCTGCATGCAAGAGGGAATGGAATAAGGGTAGTATGCAGTTAAATAATGCTGCATCTGTCTTTGATTCTGCAGAAGTGTGTCCTTAAAACTGTACTGCTGGAGAATGCAGCTGTTTTTTGCATTGCTGGAAGTTGGCTGAAGGAACAGTAGCATCCAGACTTTCTTGGATGCTTCATGAAACATCATGATAAAAATACAGCACTGCTGGTGCTTCTACTTCTATTATTCGTGGAGGTGCCATTACTAAAAATAATTCTTATTCTCATAAGAAATTTGCAGAGACAATAGTGCAGAGAATTTCTTTCTGTCAGTGTCTCGTTTGCTTTATTTATGATCTGGAATTGAGAAGGGCCAGGAGGTTCCTGTATAAATAAATCTCTTCCATGATGTTTCCCTCAGTCTCAGCTTTGATACGGTTTAAAGAAAGTTGGGTCTGAGCTTTTTTTGTAGCAGGGAAAACCTCAAGAATGTCAAGTTGAATGTAGGAGATGCAGACGCAAGTCTGCACAGAACTTGTAGTAATAACAAAGAGTTGTGAACTGCTGTCTTTATCTCTATTGGGTGTTAGTTCAAATATTCAGCAGTAATTTAATTGTGTGCATTAAGTACTTCATTCTTTAATACTGAAAGTGGAAGGGGGGAGTGCCGCGGGGGCAGAGAGCTGCACGATGACTGGTGGGAGGCATTTCATTTTGATGGCTTGGGCTACTGGGATTTGGCATTTACTTCTGGTTGTCTGATTGTTTGTTTTGATCCTTAAAAAGTAAGGTTTAGAAGTCCAGCATTTCCAGCATTAAGCCTTGGAGGAATGGGATCCAAGGAGACTGGCTGAAAGATTTTTGGCACCTCTCAGAGTTGTGGTTTATCCTGTAGGTGGAAATCCTACCATCCTTCATCTCCATTCTTACTATGACTAACGTTAAATAGGAAAACATTGCAATATTTTTTAAATGAGGCAAATATGAAGTTACTCCTGAACATTTTCCGTTTTGTTTTCTTACCCTTGTGCCTATCATCTTCCTTAATCCTTTTTCCTTTTAATAAACTGTTTTGAACCTGATCAAATAGGGGTGTACTCACCAGTCTCTGGATAGGTAAGGAACATGAAAAAAGCATCTTCAGGAAGGAAGGATTACATCTCTGTCCCTCTATTTTGGGTCCTGTGCTACCTGAAGGTGGGGGTTTGAAGGTGAGCAAGGAATTTTAAATGTAAAATGGGAATTAGGTAGAATCATAACAATGGTTTGGGTTGAAAGGGGCCTTAAAGACCATCCAGTCCCAACCCCCTGCTGTGTGCCCACCTGTCCAGGGCTCCATCTGACCTGGCCTTGGGCACCTCCAGGGATGGGGCACCCACAGTTCCTCTGGGCAGCCTGTGCCAGGATCTCACCACCCTCTGAAAAATTTCCTCCTGACATCTAACCTAAATCTCCCCGCTTTTAATTTATAGCCATTTCCCCTTGTCCTATTGCTATCATACCGTGTAAGAATTCAGCCTCCCTCTTGTTTATAAAATCCCTTTAGGTACTGGAAGACTGCAGTGAGATCTCCTCAGAGCCTTTTTGAATCCTGGGCTCTACAGTAAGTTCTAGAGTTAGTGTTTTATAACAGAATGATGCTTTGGTGTTTCTAGTAAGAAGCAAAAATCAGGAAAACAAAATTACTTATTCGTCTGTAGCATTTTGGATAAAAGCATTTTGCAAGTGCTGGGAATGCTAACTGTTCTAAAGATGCTCACAAATTAAGCTTGGCAAGTACTTAATTTCATATTTCCCTAAAATTGTTTATTTTATATTCTGCAGAATTACCTGATCTCTATTTTATTGCTTAAAATATTATTTTAAGGTATTCTTATACTGTACAGTACTTACCATGCCAAAGTTGTTTCTACCCATGGAATAGTCCATGGCTGATTTTTTATTTTGTTATTTTTTTATTTTTTACTTTTCTAGAAACAAATATGCTAAAGTGAATAAACTCACTTCCATGAAGCTCCTTCTCCCTTTTATTAAGTGTTTCATTTTGTGCATGCAATTTTGTCCCACTCAGTGGCCTTTCTCAGTCTGTAAAATTTCTCAGAAGCCTAGCAAGCTAAGCAAATCTGAGCAAAGGACTTTTTAGCTTCCATTACCTATTGTAGCCACTGCTGTGCTTTGATCGTGCATGTTAGAAACCTACCCAGGGCTACCTGTATGCTTGCAGTAGCTCTGTGCATCAGGTGAATCCCGTCAGACTGAGGTCACCTTTGTTTTTTTCACACATTCAAATTGTCTTTGGAAGAATAAGTAATGTGCTGTAAGGGGAACCATAAAATGTTTCACTCCTTCATAATTTTTAAGTGAAAGATAACAGATTATACTTCAAAATAGTAGAAATTAGATGGATTCTGTCTTTTTGTGTTTTGTTCTGTTTGTTTTTTAATTACTTATCCACTTTTTAATTTCTCCCTTTAGCCATGAAGCCTCCACATTTATAAGAACCTGAGAAAGAACATCTTTAATCCAGAAAGATGTTCGACTTGAAACTGAGGTGACAGGTTTTCCACGCTCCTTTCTTCCTTTTTCTGTCAAAAAATGATTACTACTTAGGTGCTTGCATACGTGAACGAGAAGTTTATGGATGTGTTTGCATGTGTACTTTTGTACACACAGAATTTCAAATAATTTTACAAAGTAGTTGACAAAGTGAGGAAATACAGCTTTATGCTTCGTAGTGCAATCTAGAGCAACCTGAATCTGTCTTATAAAGAAGTAGGTCATAATGGTGAACCATTCATCTCTTACGAAAAAGTATTCATAGGAGACTTTAACTGTTCAACAGGTGTCACTAATTTTTTATTAGGTGGAAGCACTGGAACTTTTTCTTATGCTTTTAAAATCAACTAGGGCCAGTTGTGTTTGGTGTTTTGTACAGAACAATTATAAACATCTCAGCTTACTTTTTTCATTGACAAGTTATATAACCCACAATTTTTTTTTAATTCAGATACAAGGGGATGTAATTTTCTTCTATTGTTTTGCTACAATTAAGGATGATTATCCTTCCTTCTGTTAGATTAAATGCCATTTCAGAAGAAACATTTACAAATATAATTTCTATTGCATTTAACTTCTTTAGTTATACTTTAAGTTATGAATTCTATTTCTGAGGCAATACATTACATTTCACCTTTAAAATATTCTCTGTCCCTGATGTCTATTAAAGTATTGTGAAATTGTCTGATGGGAAATATACTCTGTTTACATTTGAGGAATAATCAGAAATTAACACTATTGTTATTTGAATACATTTTTGAAATGACTGTATAATTCTATTTTGAATAATAAGCCTTGCTCCATTTTTCTCAATTGTTTTTCCTAGAAGTAAGTCCTAAATGAAGTGTAGCCACAAATATTAATGTTGTGCATCTGTTCTTACTGGACTGCAGTCCCACAAACTCTGCGTGGTTCTTAGACAAGCACATGCTTAAATACTGCAGGAAGTGCTTATGGGTGATCCTGTGTTGTGTGTCAGGATTCTGCTAGTGACGGCAGCAACTGTTTAATCTTTGCCAGTGGGATCATGATTGCTTCCCTTGCTCCTTCCAGGTAGAGGGAGTGAGATGGGTTGCTGCACCTGCTTAACAAATTTGAAACCGCCAAAGTGAGAATATTCTCTTCTTTGCTGGTGTTGGAGTGCAGTCTGTTTCCTAAAACGTACTCACATAGAGAGATTTTGGTTTAGAACCACGGGCCAAGCTCAAAATTTGAATAACCCAAGACAGGGAATTTACAGGATTATTAAACAGGCAAGTGAAAGGATTTTTAGGACACTGGAATAACCTTAGAGGAAAACTAGTAGCACCATGGTGCATGATACTGCACAGCAGGAGAATGGCTGTAATATGCCACTTTACACTCTCTTGAAGCCATTGCAGTTTTCTTGCAGGCAAGCATGAGGACTTCAATGCTTAAACTTACACCATTCTGCAGTTCGCTCTCTTTGGATTTTAAGCCCTTATCTTTACAATCCCTTTTTACTTCAGTGTACTTTGTCTACCTCTTTTAAATCCTTCACCAAATCTGTAGCAACATTTTTTGTGAAACAACTTAGGAGGGCAGGAATTCAGCAGAGGAAAAACTCAGGTTTGTAAGTCTAATCACTTCTGTTGTCAGTGAACAGCTGTTGGGTCATAGCAGCTGAGAAAAAGGCAGGTCCTTTTGTCCTGAGGATGATTTGCTCAGCAGGATCTCCCTTGCATCGTTGTGGGTTGTTTTTTTTCAGTTTTGTGAATTCCTTCATTCCAGAGCTCCTACCTGAAATTTTCCAAGCAAAGGTTCAAAGAGAAAACGTTTAAGAAGTACATATGGTTTTGCAGGAGGCTTCAAAAATGAATTAAATTCATGTGGTGTGGATTTGGACAACTAGAAACTGAGTAATTGCTTGGAGAAGCAGCTACATCAGCAGGATGGTAACTTTGAAATCTGTGTCTACGTGCGTACGTGAGGTCCTGTGATCTTCATGAGGGCTCTGTCCCAAGAGCAAAATAGCAAGTTCATCTTTGCAAAGACTCTTAAGATTGGTATTTAATGTGGACTAAAATAGATGAAGTCAGTCATGAAATTGTGAGGACGATTCCATAGATTTTAAAACGATTGACATAAAAAAAGAAAAAAAAGTTGTTTGCACCGTTGTGCTGCAGTGAATGTGAATGACAAGGAGTTTGAACTCTTCATTGTTTTCACCCAGACATTTTTTCCCTGGCAGTTACAGGTAAACCCATTATGTTTTTGGTGGTTTTTTTTTTTTTTTCCCTGTTACTGCACATGAAATTTACGATACTAGATAAATGTATCTTTAATTTTATTTTTTAATTATTATATTGTATTGTGCTTCATCATTCAAAAATAGCTCACCTATTTACTACCACAGAAGAGAAGCTCAGTGCCTCATCCAAATGATTCCTTTGCAGGGTTTGGAGGAAAAGTATGTTCTGTTTGTTTGCTTTGTGTTGTAGAGAACCTTCAGAAGACTCCAGATTTTTGTCATTGTATGTGTGTATTTTTTTAATGAAGCAAAAAAGGAAGAAAAGAAAGGGGACGAAGAAATGGGATGTAAAGGAGTCCAGACTTTGTAAGAAGTGGATCTCAATTTGATTCTTAAGAAGTTATGAATGTTTTTCCCTCAACTCTTAAAAGACTATTTCAGCTTTTCTCTTTAAAGAGCAGTAATACATGTGCAAAGACACTAGTATGTTTAATAGCAGAATATTAATGTCTTTTCCATGTATTTTTATAAGTTCTGCTGTCTTATAACGCTTTAGATTTTTTTTTTTAATGGAGTGGGGATAGTGAGGAGTAAAAAGCATGTTTTCTTTTTTTTATGCTTGGAACGTTTTGTTCGACAGAATGCACGTCTGTGATTTCACCGACTGCTGCCTAGGCCATGGCAGGTTCTCTGAAAATCTTGATTCTGCTCGGGAGGAAGATATCCAAGAGCAGGGCTAAAGGCAGATTATGAACACATGGGAGCAAAACATCAGAAAACTTTTGGAACTCTTCCTTGGAAGAGGTTGCGTGTTCCAGCTGTTAGACTTAGGGATGAAATATGACTCAGGGTATTAATCTTAGTAAGAACCATTGAAATGGAAAATAAATAATGTAGAGACTCGTGTAATTAAAAATTTAGTGATAATGTTTCTTTTTTTTCAGCAAAACATTGTACTGCTCAGAGCCAAGCAGTAGCTTAGGTACGTGCTAAAAGTCATAAAGCATTTTTGTGGCATTAGGTAGTAGATTATTGTTTTTCTTTTAGGTAGTGACAGTTGTTCCTAATGCCAAGAATCATATTGCAACTGCTATTCTTGTTGCTTAAGACAGAACGAAGGCTGGACCAGCATCAGAGATGGAATAGAGGCAAGAAGAGTTATTTGAATTTGGCATTCTCCAGTAAGCAATACATAAGAAGGTAAAGAATGTGTGATTTTTTTATTTTTTAATTTTTTTTAGAACTTGGAGAATCTTGTTAGATATGGAAGTGAGAGCTGTTTCTAATCTTGCATAATGATAGAATCTGTACTTTCAGTATTGGTATTTTAAAGGTGCTTATGAAGCGAGTGGGTGGAGACTGTAAGTCAAGAGTGAACTGCTATGAATATACCAACTTTTCTAAATACTGAAGGTATTAATATGAGGCATTCCAGAAGATGTACTCATGAGATATTTGTGACTTGTCTGTTAGGTGACTTCAGCAGTTTGTGCATCTCCTACCATGCTAGTTGTCCTACATCTGAAATTTCACAGTATTTATATTTCCAAGTTCAAACTCAGCGAATTGCTTCTAAATACTCAAGTTCAGGATCACACGCTAATTACATAGTCAAGATGGGAGAAGACCCAAGTATTGTCTCATTGTCCTGTATGCTAACCTTACACTGTACTTAGCACTTTTATTAATAATTATCAAATGTTCATCTATATTAGAGCAGGCATTTCCTCACATAGAATTTTACTTTGTGATTATTTGGAGAGATAATATTTAATACTGCTAGTGCAACTCATGAAAATGTGATAATACTTAGTGAAACAAGTTAATCATTTAAGAATAGTAACTGAAAGAAATTTTTCTCATGCTTCTTAGTCCAAATCGGCCAGGTAATATTTTCTGGAGAACGTATTCTTCCAGGACAGAAACTCAGTTCATTAACAGGAAATGTAAGACTCCAAGGAACTGTGGTGTGAACACACCTGCAAACCCTCCATTATAAAGCTACAAGGCAGGGGGTGAGGGGAATACCTCTGTCAGACTATAAAAGCTGGAAATCAGCTTCCATTTTCCTCACATTGAAACACAGAGGGAAATAATTCCGTGTTGTGGTAAACTGAATATATGATTCAGTGTTTGGTTTGATGTTTATTCCTCCCCTTCCCTCCCCCCAAGAAGAAACCAAAACCAAACTTAATTCTTGTGTTAAAACACACAGCTTCAGAATCTTAGGGAATAGCTATAATTCAGCAGTTATAAAAGCTGTCCCTGGACCACTGCTTTGCCTGCTGGGACTGAACTGTTGTGTTTGGGCTGTGAGGGGGACAGAGGTGGTCCAGGGGACTTCCCAGAGCCTCTTGGGTAGGTAGTTATTTGCCCTGTGTCATCTTCAACACTTGCTTCCAAAGGGGAATAATAAATTGTCTTAAAGGAAAAATAAAATTACAGAATGCTTTGTGCTCTTTGGTTTGGTTAAAAACAAACAAAAAAGCCCAACAAGAAACTATGAAAAAAGAGTGATGATTGGTTATAGTGCTCATCGAGAGCTTGGCACACTCAGGTTTGCTTTCCAGAGAGCTATGGAGATGGTGAAGCCTTGGTGCCATATTTTCTTAGATTTAAAATAAGAATAGTGGCTGCTCTTAATTTGCTTGGTTAGTCTATCAGCTTCTAAGGACCATGTTTTTTCACTTTTCATTTGTTAAAAGTCTGGCATTATAGGTCTTGGTAGGTCAGGGCTCCTAGGAGCTGACATTACACCACTGGTACCCCTGATTTTTAGAAGTTCTCAAAAAAATTTGAACTAATACAGAATTTCTGGTTGTGTAGCTTTTTTACTGGTTCTCTACAGGTCAAAAACATCAGAAGGGAATGTTTGGCAATTGCAGTCCAATTGTTAGGGAACAGATATCTCTGTCTTGGAAAGTTGGTCTCTGCCAATTGGACTCTTTCCATGATAGTTTCATCAGCTAAGCAGATACATGCACCCTCTTTCTCATTGTGTACCTGAGGAAAAATTGTTTTGCTTTTACTGTATTGGATACAGAGTCCCTTACACATATATTGGTCTTAGAAAACTTGTAAAGGAGTTAAATGCAGATTTCTGGATTTCTGTTCAGTCACAGATGTGTAGGTAAATGGTCAATTAAAAGCAAGACAAATATATTGTCTTGAAGATAAGAGGATTGTAGGGCTTTCCTGTAGATGATGAAAGGAATATACTGAAGCTAGCTTTAGGATGTAAAGAAGCCAGAAACGTACATTTCAGTGAGAATTATAACTAACCTGAGAAATGGCTGCTTCTGCCAGATAACTGCCAGTTACTGGGACCCTGACTTGCTGATACATAATATGTGGGGTGCACAAAATAAGTAGCTTCATTTAGTTCAGGAACAGAATCTGGTTAATTCATTGTTGTTAGTCAATATTTGTTGTGATCACAACGAGAACAATAATCAGGGCTCATGCCAAACAGTATGATATAAAATGATATTTGGGTGTGAACGCAGGTTAGCTCTTGTCTGAGTACAAATTTTCAGAAGGTTTGTGAGCTTGCAGAACTTTGTCTTGTTAGCATGAAGATGACCACAATGTACCACGTAAACGAAAGGAAAGAAGGAATGCAAATTTGAAGTCTGCTCTGTAATCTTGTGTAGGTCACATCAGTATAAATATATAAGTTTATGCTGTTCAGAAATCTGTTCTTCTGTTTCATTCTCCTCTTTCTGAACTGCTGAACAGTGAAAGGCACAATACCTTTCAGTGGAAATTATTCCAAAAACTTCCATGGCAAAGTGACTTTGCCTGGTATTGATGAATGACACAAGCTTTATATCTGGCAAGGAAAAAAACAGTCTCTACTAGGAAAATTCTCTCTTACTGATATTAAGTGTCAGCAGTGCTGCAGCTGAGTCACAGGTGAATGTGGGTTAGCTGCCAGCATACACAAGGACAGTCTGTTCAGAGCCATTTTGCCATTGATCTGGCATGTTCTGTAGTTAGCTTTTTGAGAGTGCAGGGCAGCACACAAGTACCTTACAGTAGTGTGAACTAGGATAGAGGAAAAATACCATGAAGAAAATCACCTTAAATCAAAGGAGTAAAGCAGGACAATTGCAGATGTGTCTGTAAAGCTGCTTCATAGCCCTATTCCCTAATGGGGAACCAGTGAAGCAGCTGCTGAGGGGGAGTGATTACCCTTACAGCTGCTGCAGAAACTAAATTAATTTTTCTCAGGTGTTTCAAACAGATTAGAAAGCAGTATTTTGCAGTTGTTTTCTTCTTTTTCTGATGCTGGAGTAGTAAAACAATAAACCAATAAAACTTGTCAGGTCCTAGTGAGGCAGAAAGAATTGTTGAATTTTTGGACTTTTCTCTGAAGTACTACTGCTGGGCACAGTAGGAGGAAAAGCCATAGTGGCTCTTTAAGGACCACAGCCTGGTTTGAGTGTGGTTGTTCCTGTATTTCAGATTCTCACCTGAAGCACAAGGGGATGGTATTTCTATTAGTGTTGCATACAAATCTTCATTCGTTCTCAAAGTCCCCTGAATTAAGTGCACATAGCAAACATTTATTTCAGAATCACGGACTCTTAGCAGTTGGAAGGGACCTCTAAGGATCGCTGAGTCAAACCCCCTGTAGGTTCCCTACAGTAGATTGCACAGGAAATTGTCCAGATAGATTCTGAATATCTCCAGAGAAGGAGACTCCACAGCCTCTCTGGGCAGACTGCTCCAGTGCTACGTCACTGACAGTAAAGAAATCCTTCCTTGTGTTAGTATTCAGTGTATACGTGTCCAACCCACTAGATTTATGTATTGTTGCCTTTTTTGTTTAATTAAAATATGAATATGTACATATAAAAAAGTTTTGTTATTTATATACATTGAATATATTATAAACTTTATATGCAGCCCAAGACAGCTCCATGTCACTCATTGCATCTGAGGCAAGCCAAAGGGTTGGACATCCTTGTCTTAGAGATGTTTAATTTCCAGCCCATTCAGTACTCTGCCAATTCTTACTGAAAGACCTTAATATCAGAATGTTTATCTTAATACAAAGTGTCTTCTTTGAATAGAATTTCCTTAAACTCTACAAAGTGTTTATTCTTTATGTTTTCATGTCAGTATTGTTCGTTTACTAAATTGGACTAAAGCCTCATAGGGCATCAGGGCAGCAAGTTACACACGTTCAGTTTTTAAGAAGATATCAATAAGGATTGCGGGTTGGCTCTGCTGTATAGAAACTTGTGTTAATTTCCAAGCACTAGCATAAGTGTGATTGGTTTTTAATTTTTGTAAAGATTCTTTTAGAAAAATGACCTGTTCACTTGTGCTAGAGTGAAATGGAGGCCAAAGGTGGTGTGTTTTAGAGACGTGAAGAATATGGTATCTGACTTGAACTTGTCTTAGTGCTGAGCGTTTGACTACAGTTTTACTCCTTGCATGGTGTGCACACTCACAGATATGGGGAGGGCATGTTACTGTCAGAGAGCTGTCATCTGATGGGCTGAGTTGCAGTCAGGGCAAGGATTCCTTGCTGGCTCTTGGAAGGCTTGAAACCCATTAACATTCCTAGAATTGCATGCATCATAAACAATAGCATAGCAAGATTAGAAGTGAAAAATACATGAGTATGTGTTTGTTACCATTCCCTCACGTATGTTAAGTTGCTGTTGCAAAGTACACCAAATCAATTATGTAGTAATGCTCTCCAGAAACTTTTTTTTGGTACTCTGATGGGCGTAAGATGCCCTGGTGACCACTATTGCTCTATCCTGCTTCAATTGGACAACACTGAAAGAACAGAAGGTAAATGAAGACTTGTTTGCCACTTCTCCTGCTCTGAAGTGTTCTTGCTGCTCTCAGAGTACCCACAGTGCTATCAACGCCAAGTGTTATTCTGGCTTGGCAAAAGGAACACGAGGAAGCCAAAATAAGAACATGCTAGAAGTTATTAATTTCTGGATGTCATAGAAAGAAAAGAGTCTGTCACTTCTAAGATTCTAGTGTGGTTGTGATCAAGTTTGTCATTCGTATTTGAGAGCTACTCAATGCTAAGTTTAGAAAGAGCTGTGCTGAATACATTTCGAAATTCATTTTCCAGTAGTGAAGGTGCTTTCTCAAAAAGTTAAGTTCTCTAAGAGGGAACAAAAACTCCCTCCTTCAATAATGCCTTCAGGTATCTAGAAGATTACTGCTAAATAAAAAGAAGAGCATATTTTCCCATTCTGATAGGAAAATAAAGAGCTTGAATTGCAGTAAGATAAGTTCTGCTTTGTTTTGGATAATGCCTAATTAGGGATAATGTACAGCTGGGAAGGCATGAAATCTTTGTCACTTTGGATTTTAATTGCTGTAATCAGCACCTGTCAGATGGATTTGATGGTGCTGTGGGGCAGGAGAAACAGAAGCCTCTGGAGTCACTGCCATTAGTGATTCTGTGATCACAAGATTTGTGATCTCTCTGGAATTGTTCACTCAACCTGTTTTTTAAGTAGAATTCTGTGATGATTTAAAAACATAGACACAAGTGAAAACACTAGAGAGAAAAGTGCTCATAAATATAAAGAGATTAAGAGAATTATAGCCATTTTGATAACTATAAGAAATATAGTGAGATTGCAAGATCAGTGTCAGAGTAGTTTAGCCTGCACTTAGGTGCCAGAATGTCTGCACATAAGCTTTGGAGTCATTATTTCTTTTTGCTGTCCACAGCTAATGCTTACAAAGTCCAGCTGTGACAAAATTCTCTCCTTTGTTTAATGACATCTAGACAAATTCCTGGAAGGAGGTGAATTTAAATGTGAATTTAACATCTGTTGAAGATGAGGAAAAGAGTCAGTCTAAAATGTAGGGTAGTTTTTCTGGCAAAATTAAAAGGTTAATGCTGTTCTTTGAAACTTAGATGTAATATTTGTAGTATTTAATCAAGTCACGTGGATGGAGGAATGGCCTCTTTTAACCAGTATTTTTTGTCAGTGACTTCTGTTGTGAGCCTCAGTAGGGCACAGTGGTGCAGAATGTATTGTGGTACCAAGAAGTCAGCTTGGTGGTTAAGCTCTATAACGTACTGCTTTTCAAGAATGTTGCAAAATACATTTATCAGTTTTATCAGGTCGCATTTCAGAGTGTATGTTGTTATAAAATAATCTTGAAATGAGTTTTTTTGTATGATACAACCTGAGAAAGGCTTTCTGGCTTGAATATTAAGTCCGTGCTATTTTTGGTCAGCATTATCTTCGCACACTGTAACTCTAGTAACAACTCTTGGTGCATGAAAAATGGGTAGTGTTCATTCTTGGCCAGTACTTTTCTAAGTCTCACTAGAACTGTGTGACTGGACAACAAGCTCCATATCTCCTATTACACGGCATGGCATGCTTCTCCTTTGAATGCAAATGTTTTCTGTCATCCTTGATTAGGAATTGAATGAGCATGTTATTGACTGCTAAAGCAGTGTACTGGCACAAGGAAGTGTTGGATTTGGAAACAAACCTGTTGAAGTGTAGTTACTAAGAAAGCATTCTTTTCCTTTTAAATTAATAAAACAATAAACCAAAAAAGACCAACAGCAAACCACCACCACCACCGAAAATCAACAAAGCAAAACCAGAACAACCCAAACCCACCAAATAATAATAAAAAAAGACAACAATGTAGAAGAGCAAGAGTTATAGCAATGGTTATAGTTTTTGTACTTCTGGGTCATTTGAGTGTGAGCACCCACAATCGCAGGGAGAACAGGAAGGTAAAGGAATAGTTATTTGAGTAAATACAGAAAAGGGAGAGTGAGTGAGCTAGGGTTGGCACTCATATTCACTTTGTG
The DNA here is from genome assembly GCA_013399175.1 of Odontophorus gujanensis. Taxonomy (NCBI): domain Eukaryota; kingdom Metazoa; phylum Chordata; class Aves; order Galliformes; family Odontophoridae; genus Odontophorus; species Odontophorus gujanensis. The sequence continues at coordinate 894,041 of VXAB01012028.1, forward strand.
GGCCAGCACTGGCAATGTATGATAGTAGATGGAAACGTTGCAGCAATTTACTATATAAACAACCAAACAGCCTGGATTTATCTAATCAGCTTTTTGTGATAAAGTATGTCCAGGATCTCTTTTTCCAAAGCTAAAGGACAATAGTAATGACAAGATTAGGAATAGTGTGTGTGTACCTACAAATATGGATTGTATGTAGTTTATTTTTCTTTGAGCATTTGCCCTTATGAGAGAGTAGATGTTTGAAAAGGCATGTAGGAACATAGCAGTAAGAAATGGGCACTGCTTCATCAAGAGTTAATGTTGGCATTCTGGAAAGCTTTCAACATCTGGGAGATTCTTTTTTCTCCAATTCAAGCTGAGTGGTGTTATTTAAGATGAGCTAGTAGAAGCTTTCTAGGTAGCATCAGTCCTTGGGTGAAAATGTGTCCATGGGAAATGAAGTAGGAGAGGAAGGTGTGATACAGATTTATTCTCCCACATACTGTTGACTGACTTAGTGTTTAATCTATTCTTCAGCACCTAGGGGACTGCAGTTCTCATCTAATTCTCAGTATTCTGGTATTTCTGAAGAGAGGTGTGTGATTGTCAGCAGTATGTATCTGGATCATGGCTCACCTTGTTACACTACAACTGGACTTTGTAAGTGCTCCTCTTTCCCATGACGCTGCTGTATGCTTTAAGCAAAAAAAAAAAAAAAAAAAA
>VXAB01012028.1:895162-906256 GCA_013399175.1 Odontophorus gujanensis
AAAAAAAAAAAAAAAAAAAAAAGGTGTAGACAAGTGTGAATGTTTGCAGTAGAACAGACACATTTGAAGCCTTTTTTGTTACAGAAAGGAGTAGAAGAATCCTTTATATTTTGCTTAGTCTACAGACTAGTGTCCTTCCATCTCACTCTACCTCCTGTTTCTTTCAGTCTACCTTCCTCAACAGAAAAAAAAAAAAGCATTCTGGTAAATATTCCTGGCCTTGTTATCCTGTCATGAAGAGAAGCATGAGAACACTTAGTGTCAACAGTCTTCTCACAACCCTGTGCATTGCCATAAAGATTTAAAATGCTGTGCTTTTTGTGTTTCTAAATGTTACTGATGGCTGTGAATGAGACAGATCTTAACTGTTTTTTAGAATAAAGTTTTCCTGTGAGGTACAAGACCCTTCCTAGTGATTCTGATGGCCCCACAGGCCAGGCTACTGGAAAAAAACAAAGCAGAAGAGAGAGTATCTCAAATGCTTTTGCATTCCCTGTAGGGAAATCTTTTCAAGGGAGGGTTAAAACCATGGTGAAGTATTAAGACCTGTCAAAGGTGCAGATAGGGTCTTTAAATACCTGTACTCCACAGATGGACTGGGTGTCCTGTGGAACTGAGACTGTTCTTACAGTTGTTTTCGGAATGTTTAGGCAATACCCTCTTTTGGACAGCACGTACACAGAACAGAACTAAGACAAATGCCTTTTACATAGTAACCTGTTATACTTCCTAGCTAAGATGGTCTCAACAGACAAATCACTGGTGCAATAAAAGATTTAATTAATCTTGAGCTAATTTTGAACAACACAAAGAAAACTAAGATGCAGAATTCAGAAATGTGCAGAAGTTTCTGACAGAAAAATCAAATGGGCAGCCCAGAAAGTCCTTAGATCTATATAGATTATGCCAATAATTTCCTTGTCATCATATAACATAACTTAAAAATGTAACGTTTATCAAAGATTAGCTGCAGTTTTATTAAGTAAAAATTCTTTTTTTTCTCTGTGCCTCACATAATATGTCCAGAAAGCAACCAGCAGCCCAACACCCTTTTTGTGACCTATATCAATCGCCCTTGGTTTCATGTGTTGATCTCTCTAGTTATATAGAACTCTGTTTACCACTAGGTAAAAAGAGCCTCATCTTAGCAAATTTGAAAACATTTTATAAATCCCCAAGACAACTAATTTTGCAGGATTCTGGGATTTTTCTGAGGGAGGTATCAAACTTTTTTTATTAATTCAAGTTCAGTATTCTCAGTTTTTAACAGTAGGGATTTTAGCTCTTCTTACAATTGAGCTTTTTTAAGGTAATTTGATATTGTTGCCCAAACCTAAACCAATATAAATCAGAATTAATCTGATTAGAGGAACCTAAAAGTCCTTTTTCTTACCATGAAACTGCCTGCATCTGGTTTCACTTATTTCCTCACCTTATATTTTCCACTTCTTTTTTGCACTAATGACCACAGAAGTAATTTTTCATCGTCTTTTGGGCACCAAATGTTGTCAGCGTTTCTGAAATGAGTCTAAAAGACAATGGAGTGCATTCCAAAATACTTTTTTCCCCAACAATATTTTCTAGAAATGTTTCTGTCGCAAGTTCTGTTTAATTCTTCTGTTTCAAGTTTTATTTCAGAACACTGTAATTCCATCTCTCTGTCCTTGCATGAAGTTCCAATCCCTTATGCCATTACACTACTTGTTCCATCAGTCTACTGTGATTATAAAGCAGAAGGATTTCTAAATTGTGTTGATTTTTTTTTCCCTTTTCACCAAAATATTTCCATCTGGTATCAGCAAAGTTGAAAAGTTCCCATTATTTTTCATGTTATTAAATGTTTTTGACAAGTTTTCTTTTTCCTGCTGCTGTGGTTCTTTCAGAGCTTGATTTAACCTTGTACTAACGGTAATCTTGGAATTCTAGAAACTCTGTGATTATTTGCATTTTGTGACTTTGATGGATTGTACAAGATCGAATCTTGACATTCTTCTAGGTTAAATCCGTGTTATTGTAGCAGTTAAGGAAAGGCAGTTTTTGCACTTACATATCTCCATCTCTTCTCCTGTTAAGAAACAGGGAAAAAAAAAAAAAAAGCAAACTTGAAAATTGATGGGATGGAGGACTGCTTTCATCCTCTCTTCCTTCCCCAACCTTTCTTCTACCTGACTCCTTCCTATAGGAAATTGTGGAACAGAAGTGATAAAACAAGAAAGATGTAAAACAAGCAAGCAAAAACAATACAAGACGCATCATACACAAAATTTTTATTTGGAAAACTCAATCTCAAAGTTATCAGCTTTCCCTTAGGGGGAAGAAAACTGCTTTTCTATCCAACTCCATTCAGCTATGGTAAGGGAAAAAAGTTTACCGTCCTACAGAATGGGCCCAGGGCTAGATCTCTGGCCAATTAATTGTTTCATAATCTCCCAGGAAATTCTCTAGGTATCAAAGTATGCATGTTATCATCCCATCCAAAATACGGTGCCCTAAATGAACAGCTTCATATTCTTCCTTGCACGTAGCAAGGGGCTGTATGTTTGTGAGAGGAGGAAGGAAAAATTACTATTGTAGTTGACTCTGGGTTTCTCATGCGGAACATTTCTATGACTGTGTAAAAAATGTTGATAGTGCAGAGCCAGTGTTCTCCAGCAACACTTCCACTCCAGCCAACTGCACCTCACTGCTGGAATCCCCAAATGCACAGTACCCTGGGAACAAGAGAAGCAGAGCAAAGTTCTGCTTAAGATTGAAGATCTCTCTTTCTCTCTGACGGACCTTCTTGACAATGTAATGCATTTTCTAATCCTTTCATCTAGTCCACACCTTGAAGTGGAGGTTATGATTTGGCTCCAGGTACTTGCGTTGACAAGCTGTGCTTGGGCTCTTACTGGCTGTGCAGACAGTATGTGTAATATACAGAGAGATGTAGAATTTTTCTCTAGCTCTCACGAAGCTGAAATTGCATCCATAATTTTAGTAGAAAACATAGAACTTTCAATAGGAAGCTTGTTGAAGAAAAATGTAACTGTACTGCTTTTTAATAGATGAATGTTGAGCTGTAGGAAAATACTACGTAAGGTGTGCAAGATCGGTGTGCCTTGGTGCAGAAGAGAATTTGGAGAGTTGATTCAGTGTTGTCTCTGGCTCTGAGCTGCAAAATGTTCCAAAAGATGCAGTGATTGTTCAAGAAATAGTGGAAGCAAAATGCATAAAAATATTGAAAACAATAACCAAGTCACTTGGAGCTATTTTAATAGCCCATAAAAAGTCTGTTTTGCTGCAGCCTACTTGGTAGTTATGTAAATACCAAAACTATTGTTTATTATCTGAGATGCTGGACTGTTGAACTTTAATTGTACTATGGTAGAAAGAGATTGCCAGTGGGGGCAGATTCTCATAATGGTTATGGTGTCATTTTAAAATGTGGTTGTCTCCTGTGGGGTCAAGGGAATTGCCACATCTTATTGCAGAACGCTTCATCAAAAATAATCTTTAAAAATGTTTCAGAAAAACTATCTTCTATTCTCTTGTAGATGAGAAGAAAAAAGCTATTTTATTCCAGGTGGAAGTATCTAGAATATGTTATACAAACAGCTACTTTTAAGTTACCATAAAATTTTCTCATTCTCTCACACACTGCCTACTTTTTAAACTACACAACTGACTTGCACACCAGTGCTATTTCAGTGAAAATGTTTTACTCTGTTCTGTGTTTACCACGGCACAGTGATGTATGCTGAATGTAGATGTGGAACTCTTGCCACCCATGGGTACAACTTGAATTTAACCAATAAGACCAGGTAGAATTTCTAGTAGCATTTTGCATCTGTCTGCTGAACAGATGTGTGGGGAAGTAGGCAGGTTCATACCAACTGCTCTTCTTTAGAGACAGGAGGAATATGAGCTGTTAGGAAAACATGGGCCCATCTTTCCTTAAAAAGGATTGCTGAAAGGTGAAACATAAGTTGCTTCTTGTAGCTTGTGAGGCTCTGACACAGCTGGCTGAAATCCACATGGTATTACTTAATTGCTTTCATTGCTTTTGGAACATCTCAGGTGTTAGAAGATTCTACACAAATGTAGAGAGTAAATACAATTTAAATACCAGTCCTTATATCAACATAACTCTCCATATGACTTAGAATGGTTACTTCTTAATTCCTATAGAATCTTAAAGTAGAAGTTTCCAAAACATTGTCTATGTAGTAAGAACTGAAGGTTTTTTTGCTTTTGTATTAACAAAACGTCACGTAAACTATCTTACTTTTATCTTTCATTTGTGAAAAGCATGTCTAAACCATTTATGTGTGCATGCAACGTATGCAGCAAATGGAAGTAAAAAAAACAGCTACCAAAACTGGAATGGAAAGAGCGATTGCCCTGGCTGAAGTGCAGACTATTCACAGATGTTTGATTGTATACATGGGACAGACTTCGTTTTAGATGAATAGAGAGTACATAAAATGCACACTTTCCCTCCCCCATCCCTCTTGTTTATCTGATTTTGTAGAAGGATTTCAATTAACCCCACAGAGCTGCAATAAACTACAGGAACTGTAAACTTAATATCCAGAAACACTACAAATAGAAAAATTGCTACACAGCTCTAAGGTTATGTTATTCTTCTTTTGTGTCTACAAACACATCTGTTCAAAGCTACATGCAAACTTCTTTACTTTTCTTCTCTGCACAGCTGAAGTGCATAAGGAGATATTTTTCCTGGGGAAAAAAAAAAAAAAAGGCAATGCCTACTTTAAGGAATTTGAGACTTAGATATTGAGATAGTGAAGAGTACTGCCCTCACTCTCGAAACATCTCTAAAAATAGTACTTGTTTAACTACTTATATTTACTTCTTTACAAGTTGAGGGAGACTATCTGATCCAATATTCTGTGTATATACTTGTATATACATACTGGTGTGTTTGTTCTTCTGCTGAGCAGATGTTGATGTTGCAAAGATTAGGTTTTTATGGGAAGATAGATCAGTGAAGCGGGGCTTGGGGGTTTCATTCTATAGTATGTAATAACTACTAGTGCTAGTAGTGCTGAGATGAAATAACCCCCCTGATCTGCTCCCCCAGTTTTGCTTGCCTGTTCATATCCACATTTTAAAGTCCTTGGAACTTACAGACTTTCTCATTGTTGTCAACTGAATTCTGTTTACCTTACGCATAAAGAAAGGCAGCAGATGAAATCTAGCTGACTAATTTATCCCCCTGTTATTCTTCAAATGAAACAAGATCTTTTCCTTCTCCTCTCCCTTGTCTTAGTTTCTCTCCTTATTTTACTATAGCAGATAAATTTGGTACAAGTTTTAAAAGCAACAGCTTTTATGAGGTCAATTCGTCCGTTAAAGGGCAGAGAGAGAAAAGGCATTTGTCTGGCTGCTGGACAAGCACAAGTTGGAGGGGTTATTGTCAGGGCTCAGCCCCCAGCTGCAGTAAGTCCAACTCTGGACTGGAGTCCACCTTTAGAGCAAGTTTCATCCCCTCATCTCATCTGTGTACTGTACATGGGTGGAGGGCAGGCTGGAGTTACACTGGGCTCTACACAGTGAGATGAAAAAAATAGTAGGGGTCTGAAGGGACTGTGCCACCTGACGTTGCTAGGGCACCTCAGCTATTCCATGTCTTCCCAGGGAAAAGATGCTTCCTGCTATGTAATATGTTATTTGTGTGAGGTTAAGAAGACAGAAGGACAACTGTATTTCAACTGTATTGAAATTGTATTTGCACCTCCGTGTAAAGCTGACTAAAAGAAAAGCAGGATTTTAATAACTCACTGCATCCTAACCCTCAGAGCCCCAGCTGAAATAAAAGGAAGTCTGTTTTGTGCAAGAAGTGTTTGTCATTTGTGCTTAATCAGACTCCTTTGGACTGTTGCATATCAGGCAGTTAAAGATTATATATTCCTGATATAAAATGCTGGAAGTATGGTCTGAATCTCTGGCATAGAAAACATGTCCAAGTGTGTTAGGACTTCTAGTTACTGTGCTGGTAGAATTTACAGGAACAAATGTAGGAATCTCTGGTATAAGAATCTTTATCCAGGAGCGGGTGAGGGAATGGTGTTCATGAGTTATGTGGAATGTCTTGATATCTGGGCCCAAAACTACTCCCTTTTTCTAAGAAGGACAGTGTAAGATCTTGTTCACATTACGCTCAAAGGGTTTTGGCTGTAAATAGAAGTTTTCAGAGTAGAAGTGTGTTACAAAGCATCTGGATAGTCTTGGCCACGACCATTTCTGTAAAAAGATGACTCGTGCATATCCTTCCTGAACTGTTGCTATAGACATATGGCTCATCCTTAAAAACCTTTCTTTTTAGAATGTGAAGTTGAACACACATCCTTTTTCCACTGTCGTGTCTCTTTCTCTCTTTAATAACCTAATAATTCAGACAGTACAAAGTGTTCAAGTGTACTTTTATTCTTCTCAGCGTAGAATGGAAAGCATGACTGTACAAGGGTTCACACCCTCCAGTGAGAGTGAAAGATGATGCAGACCTATTAATGCTCGAGAGGTACAGGGGAGGGAGCAACCACAGTGTTTTGTTTCATGCTGTTCCTTGTGTGCTGAAAATGTTTTGGGGATAGACCAATATTTTGACATAAGATTTGCCTGCAGATCAGTACACAGGTTGCTTATGGTCCAACTGTTTTCATGACTCAGAGGAAAAACATCTAGGCATGTCCACTGCACAGGGAAGCAAGCCCATAGTTCAGCACTTACATCACCCATAAGCCTTTTATTTATCTTTTGTAAACAACTCTCTTCTGCTTCAAATTAATATCTGGATTGAATTGCTGATATGTGTTAAACTATTTAACATCAAGTTGTCAACAGATAGCATGACAAAAAATGGTGATAGGAGCACTCTTACCTATGATTTGCATTCGAGTATCTCAGCCTGTATCTCTGGGTATTAGTCTCCAGGTCAGACATACAGCTTGTGTTTGGGTATGGATACTAAATCTTTTCTCACTAGCAGTTGTTTTCAGATAATTGTAAGTTCTACCAAGAATCAGTAAATCAGAAAAGTGGGTAATGTTGAGGATAAAAACTGCCTGAAAACAGCCTCTGTTCCAAAATGGAAATGGAAGTTTGGTTGGGCTGCATGTGTGTGTGTGATATAGGTTCAGCAATGTGCACTGAGATGCAGAGTCAAGAAATTATGCGTACAAATTGAGCAATAAATGTTTGATTCTTGCATTCCTGGAAATATCGTTGGAGTATACCAAGCTGCTTTTATCCTTGCCAAGGGGGAGCACAGCTACGTGCCTTATTTCACATTTAATCTCCTGTATTCTCAGATGCAGTTGTCTGCCTTCATCTCCTCTGGGTTAAACTGCGTTCTGTTGGGAATAAAAGAATAGAATTTTGTGTCTAATTCAGCAAAACACATAAATATGTTTAACACTGTGCGTATTGTGAAGAATTTTGCCAGGTGAAAAAGTGTCTGACTTTTCCTATGAAGTAGAGAAACAGTTCTTCAGTGCACTTGTCTTCACCTGCAGCCTCCTATTGCTTTTGCACTGGATCACAGCTTTCCTGTGCATATGCTGGGTGAACTGGGTATTGCTGTTGATTGGGTAATAGTTGCTGTGGCTGTGAACTTGCGTGCTAGCGCTCTGAGACAATTGTATTCATGTCATAGAAAAGTAGTACTTTTCTAGAGTACACTACACCTACCTAATCTACTGCACAGGGATAATTTCACTGAATAAATTATATTGCTGTAAATTTCATGCTGCTGCAAATGAGAAGAGAAGCAGACCCAGAAGATTTATTGAAGATGATGATTTATGGGTAGAAGTGCACTGCTTCTATGGAGAGGGGAAAAAACCAAACACTAATTGATAAGTGTAAAAAATGAAAACTCTAGGACAGTATTTTGGCCCATAATCAATGGTCCTCTGACGAGTGTTGGCAAGAATAGCACTGAGGTGATAAAGAATCCGGAGTAAAACAAGCAAGCAGCATGAACTCCCCACTGTCAATCAAAATGCAGGCCTTTTTCATTTCATGACCAAGCACTTGCATCACTATTCAAAGGGCTTATTCTTGTGTCGTGTATGTTGCCTTAAGCAAATTAGCTCAGGGAACCCACATGGGAGGAAAAAGAAAAAAAGAAAACCCATAGTTTTGTCAGAAGCTTTTGCCAAAGTCAATATTTATGGAGTCGTAATGGCCTGGGAGGAGCCCATGCTGTTTCAGTACCACAAGCAGTGCCATTGCTTCTACTGCGTTTTTTAGAGTTTTCACACCTCTGAATCAGCAAATAACTTCACAAAGGCAGCTCATGTGCCAGAGACTTGTCCAGACCATGTGTCTCACATTCACTGCCCAGACAGGTCAAAGCTCATGCTGGAGAGCAGTTTTCTCAGTGTCATCATGGTGCTCCCCCACAAGCCAGGAGGTTCAGTTGCAGAGCTCCAGCACAGAGAGGAGTGTGCAAGTTTGTGGTAAGTGAGGAGGAGCAGAGCAAGAGCCAGGGCTGGGTTCTGCCTGTGCTACCTCCATGGCACTTTCTGAGCTGGTGATCATGGCTACAGAGCTTTGCTGGAAGCTTCTAGCTGTGTGATGCCTGTTGTGGTGAGCACTACTACATGGCTGCACTGCAAGCATGGGCATTTATAATTTCCCATGGATAGATCCCTGATTTAGGAGCTTCCTGGCTGCTTTGTTTAGGAACAGAGCCCCTTTTCTTGGGATACCCAGTTGGTTGTGAAGGGGTTTCTCACCCAGCTCCAGTAGTGGCCCAGACCTCTAGTTATGTCTATAGCCCTGTGGCTTTGCATGGCTATTCTCAGAGGAGGTTAGGTTTTAAAAAAGAGGTATAGATTCCTAGCTCTCAAAGTGAATCGGCTCAGCTGGAGAACGCTGCCCTGATGGCACACAGGCTGCACCCAACATTGTGCCAAGTCACGCTCCATTTGTAAATATTGAGATGTACTGTAGTTAGAAATACAGCAAAAAGATGTTTAAACTGTATGGCTGAGAAACAACAGAGGGATAGAAATGTAAACCAGAAAATACAGCACACACAAAGCCATGTGTGCTGTAGGTCTGTGGTCCTGCTATTGCACAGTAAAGAAAATAAATACCAATAAGAATGGCAGCTCAGTTGTACAATTCTCATGTTCTCTAAAAGCATGTTGTTGCTTCATCCAAACCTGTACATCCTGATTGCATTTCCTGCTATGAAATTGTTATAAAAGGAATGCTTACACAGGAAACATGTAGACACACTGTTTGACACACACATTGTAGTATTAGCTCGAAGGGAATAAAGATTAGCAAAAGGCAGTGATATAAGTCCACCAAAAGAGAACTATCTGGGGCCTCTTATGTGTAGCACAGCAGTAAGGGCAGAGGTTGTGGTCTGTGCACCTGTACACAGCCACACGTGGCTGGTGCTTATCCAGATTTGGAGAAGTCCTCCAGAGTGACTGCAGGGAGGCACCTGGTGCTGGGAAGGACGCAGGGAGTCCTTTCTGTTAGTCAAGGAAGTTAGCTCGCTCTGCTGTGCTCCTGCAGAGCTTTCTTGAGGACCTGGTGCTACCTCGGCCCAGTGACCACGAGTCCCAGGGAAGTGCCATTCCTGGCATCCCCCTCACCAGTGAAGTAAAGTAAGTATCAGACTGGCATGTTCTCCCATTTCTGTAATGTGACACGCTAACTGAAAAGCTTTACAACTAAAGTCTGTCTTCGGTGCTCTCAGGGCTGACCTCCTAGTGCCAGGAAGGGCACAGATGGGCACAAATGGAAGCTTTTTTGGTATGAATAGCAAAATGATTACTGCAGCTCAGCATAGCCAAGAACTGAGTTACTGCTTTTTTATTATTATTATTTTTTGTTTATTTATTTATTTTTTTGAGTTCTGCTATTTAAAGGGAATTTGATCCAGGAGTGAAAACTTGTAAAACCTCACTACCTTTCTGCCAGGCCACCAGGTAACTGTTTGCTCTGTGTATTCTTTTATTACTAATATTATTTTTTGCTTGTTTGTTTTCTTTCTTTCCTGTCCGTGGTGTCATGCCCCACCCCACACCCTGATCTCACTGTAACAGGTACATTCTGTGCCTTTACTGTGCCACTGACCCATGCCAGACCTGTTGCAGGTCTGAAATTGTCTCCCACACACTGGGCAGCAGATTCCTAACTCTTTGCCATGCTTGACACCTGCTCTGGCAAGCAGGAGGAGGAAATGAAGCAGAAAGATCTCCTTGCAATGATTCCTGGCTCACAGACAAGTATTGAAACAAGTGATAAGTAGCTGAAACAATTCAAGGGAGGGGAAATTCTAGCTTCCTGCTCTACTACACTTCTGATCTCCTTTCTCAGATTCCCTCCTTCCTGATCCAAGTGGGGGAACTTTATGCACATCCGTTCTCAGTTGTGGTGTGAGATTCATCTTCATGACCAATGAGGCTGCAGCTCGTCCCACCAGGCAGAGAACCTTGTTCTACCCTGTTGTCTGTTTGCCAGTCCTATCGTTTCATGCTGTAATCAAGTCTGAATGTTCAGAGTAGTGCTGCTGTCTTGTTCCCAGGCTGCTGTAACCCAAAGAATTTTAGTGGAACCAACTGAGAGAGATTGCTGTGCTTTCAGATGCAGCTGGCCAAGGAACTGACTTGTAGTCACTGAAGTCCTCCAGCTTCAGAATGAAAATACCCTGATACTCATTGCATCCCAGACCTTTGCAGCTTGCTGGGTAAGTGGAGCTGATGGCTGTCTTTATCTATGCACTGGGAGATGAGATGTGGCCCAACCACAAACTGAGCAAATGAGCAGATAGGGTGATCCATGTCCTCACCCAGACCTTTGCTTGGTGCTTTGGATTTCTCCTGTATCTTCCTCTAGTGTGTTACTTTCTACTACATCCTGTGCTAACAAGTGGAAGCTTTAAAGAAGCTTTTCCTTTGGAGATTGCAATTTAAACTCTATGTGAGTGCTGTTTTCTTTCAAGCATTCATGTTTTGCTCTCTGTTAGGAATAATGATGTCACCCCACAATGCCCTTTATGTCCATCTCTTAGATAAGGGCAGACATAGCCTGAATAAATTGTTTTTTTTTTTTTTTTTTTTT
>VXAB01012028.1:906285-1079936 GCA_013399175.1 Odontophorus gujanensis
ATAGCCACATTTGTTACGTAGAGTATGAAAGACTTCTGATAACACTGCAGTATAATGAGACAGGGACTCCTCACTCTCCAATTGCTCAGAACAAATTTGGGGTCAGCTCTCCAATGCACAGATCTGTGTGGGAAGATCTGCTCCTCTCCTCCTCAGCAGCCCAACAACTTCCTCCTACACTGCTGAGAAAGCATTGGTGTGTGCCTCTGAGCTGTTCTTTGGCAAAGGGAGGAGGTGGGGGGAAGAGATAATGCTCTGCATTAGCCCTTGGGAGGGAGCAGTCATTCCGAAAGCCAAGCAGAAAACAAGAGATATTAGGGAAATGAGAGTAACGGCAGCATGAAAGAGGAAGGTGATGAGTGCGTGTTCCCTGGTGTTTCAGAAGGGCTCCTTGTGCTCTGTACTTTCATGTACAAGGATGCTGAATGTTGGGCTCCAGCTTTCCTGAGTGCTGCTAGCACCAGCAGAACAGGTCTCTGGGGCTGCTGGTGCGTGGGCTTACTCTGCTCAGCTTCCCTAAGTGCAGTAACAAGTCCCCCACCCTTGAAGGCTACTGAAATTAGCTGATTTCTCATCAGTATGGCTTAAGCAAACTTCCCCCCCGTATCATGAGTTGGGAACTCTCAAGGAGAGCAATCCCTCCACGTGGGAATTAGTTTATAATGCATCAGTTAATTTACTAATACCTAAGCACTTAGGGCTTTGCTCCTGAAAAGAAACTCCTGACTTTTGTCCCTCTGGCCGCAATTGTCTCTCCCAGAACAAAATGCCGTTGTGTAATCGGTGGAGCAGATGAAGCAGAACATCTAATCTGGTGGAGATCAGTACTGAAGTACTGTGATCTGCCAGAACTGCTCTTGCTCACACGCTGCCTGGCGTAGCAGGTAGATGGATGCACTGCATTGTGCCATGGGCAGAGCCGTGCCGTGTCTGCTTCCTGCAGCCGCCACACGGGCTCCAGCCCGCCCCTAAACACAGGTACGGGCCTCCTGCTGCCCAGCATGGTGCTGCTCCGGGGGACTGGAGGAATGCTCTCGAGATTGAATCGTGCGGTTTCCAAGCCCATTTACCTACTCCAGGTGAGACCTCGGTCTCGGACGTACCTAACCGCCTCTATCTCAGCATCACAATGCTGCCTTTCTTTGCCCGTGGGAAAGCCCTGCAAAGCTTTAGCGCACAGCTGCCTACAGCTGTCTGTTTACAGCCGCAAAGCATCTGAAACTGCTGGGGAAGCTCTGCTGCAGTGAGTGCCTGCTGAGCATGCAGGGAAGGGAGGTTGTCTGCAGTAGATCTCTTACTTATTGCCTGCTGCTGCACGTGGGCTTGGAAATCGAGTAACTGTGGCTGCGTGTGCAAGGAATAGCAGTCAGCACTTCATCTGTCAGTGGCTGGGCTGCGTTCAGGTATAATTGAGTCCAAAATGTTGCCAAGAAACAACAACGTACTTTGCTGTGTTTTAAAGCAAATGGGGTCAGCTGGTTGGGTCAGTTTCAGCGCAAGAATAATATGTATGCATAGTAAAAAGGTATTAAACTAAACGTCGCAATGAGCTATTGCCAGTATCTATTTGGTTTGGAAGTTCTGAGCTTCGTGCTGGATACTTATTGTATCGTTCAGTAACAACACCCTGAGGGTTGTTAGGTCTTAATACACTTAATGTAAAGCAGGAACAGAGGGACAAATCTACATCAGTCTTCACTTGCGGACTCAGAACAGATCCGCCTCGCGTGCGCTGATAAGGGCTTTGCTTTTCGCACTGCGAGGATGACGCTGGCTGCCGCCTCGCTTCCAAATCTCAGGCTTTTGGGCAAACGCTGGCAAGAGCCGCGGCGTCAGCACCGCGCTCCGGGGAACCTCCGCGGACCCGGACCTGCCGCTGCACGCGGCGGCGGGAGCACGAGAGGCCCCGGCGTGCAGGGGCTCCGCCGCCCCCGGCCATAGCTCTCCTCCCCCCCGGCACGTCCGCGGCTCGGCGCCGTCGGAAGGTGCCGCTCNGAGCCCGAGGAACTTGCTCTCCTCACGGCTCTCCCGCACCCCCATTGAAGCGCCGGGCTCCGCTTGTGCCCCGCTCCGTGCCAGGAGTCGTTTCAGCGCCGCGGGTTTCCAGGGGCCGCGTCCAAAGGGAGCGCGAGGAGCAGCGTCCCGGGGAACCCGGCGAACCCTGCGGGGCTGCTGCGGGAGAGCGCGGGACGAGCGTAGCGTTCCTTCCGAAAAACGTGCGTCGCGGTTTGCTCCCCTCGGGCCGGGTCCAATGGTGCCGTTCCGCAGCGCTTCTCGCGCTCTCCCGCTGCTGCCTTTGTCACTGCCCGGCTCCGGAGCCACGGATGCGGTCCGACGCTGCGGGACCGCCGGGCGCGGTGCGTGGATCCGGGCGGCTCCGGGAGCGCTGCGCCGTCCGCCTGCCCGCACCTGTGTGCTCGGTGGCCCGGCCCGCACTAGTGGGCTTTCCCGCGGCTTGTCCGCGCGGTTGAGGGAACCTGGTGCTTAGTGCTGGGCGGAAACTGCTCCCTTCTGCTTGTTGTTTTGGGTTCGGTGTTGGGCCGCTGTGTGTGTCCAGAGAAAGGCAGCAGAGCCGCGTGGGGTGTCTGGAGCACAGTGTTGATGGAGATGAGGCTGAGGGAACTGGGATGGGTCTGGAGAAGAGGAGGCTCTGGGGGGTCCTCATCGCTCTCTGCAACTCCTGAAAGGCGGTTGTGGTGAGGTGGGGGTCGGCCTCTGACCCCAGGTAACAGATAGGATGAGAGGAGTTGGCCTTGAGTTGCACCGGGGGAGGTGCAGGTGGATGTTAGGAAACGTTTCTTCTCAGAAAGAGCGCTGCCGCGCGGCACAGCTGCTCAGGGCGGTGGTGCGGTCACCGTCCCTGGAGGCGCTGAAGCACCGCGGAGATGCGGCGCTGAGGGACGCGGTCAGTGGGCGCCGTGGGGATGGGCGAGACGGCGTTAGTGGCCTTTTACATCCTTCACGATTCTGCAGTTCTAATCCTAGTGCCCAACGCTGTTCGTTCCTTACACAGTGTATTATTCTTTACTCGCTGTACCATAGAAGCATCTTTGTGCCAATTTCAATCTGCATTATGACTCTGTCCCGGTTTTCTCTCCCTTTTTTTCAAAGTAAATTATTCTTCACCTTTCAGTTGCTTCTCATATGGGAGTTTTCCCTTTCAGTTGCTTCTCATATGGGAGTTTTCCCACATCTCGTACTGGTATTAACATCTTTCTGTATGTTTTCATTCTGTTATGTGTTTTTTTGATCAAGGGGTCAGCAGAACTAAGTTGTATTCCAGACTTCATCACAACATAGCTTACACAGCAGCAGGAAGGCTTCCACTAAAGGATGTGACAGAATCTAGAAGATTCAGTTATGTGAATAGCCAACAAAGGCAATAGAAATGCCTGTAGCTCACTCTGTGCTTATCTGTTGATGAATCAGTGTGATTTATTTATTTTCTAATCAGGAACTGTATTTAATTAACTATCTGTTAGGAGCTCAATACAAGGGCATAATACCATGGTTGAAGTAGGCTCCTAATGAATGCGCCGTACTCCATCAATGTGCTGTGCATGTTCCTGCTGTCTTCCTTTGCTATTCTGCAATAAGACCAGGGCCTGAAAATGCCCTAAGCGTATCTGAGCTTAGTGCTGTCTGTGGGACTGCTGGTGCACTCAGACAGTATGGTCTGTCTGGCTGCAGTTTGCCAAGTTGGACGTCTTTCTGGCACGAGACTGGAAGTGATCTATTGAGTGATGTGACTTCCACTCTTTCAGTATTATCGGGGGGTTAAAATGAAACTTGATACTGCTGAAATTCATTAGACAGCCGTAATTCCTGGTGGTTTCTTTTCTGTTGCCTCTCTCCCAAGGATTCCAGTGAGACATTGGATGTCAATGGACCAGGAAGCGAGTGTCTTTTGAAGAGAAAAGTGCTGTAAAATGAGAATGCATAGTAATGCTAGAAGTAGGAGATCAGCTGTTTTGAGTTATCATATAGAGGCCTTCAAAGTGCAGGTAGGTAAGAAACACAGGTTATTTGTTATAACTGTGTCCTGAACATGGCTTGTCAGGTTTAGGAGCAGGGCTGGTTTTGCTTATGGTGACTCTAATCTGGAACAGCTCCATTGGAATCAAATGGGCCAATTCTGGTTCATAGCTATCAGAAGCACTTGGAATAAGAAATGCTACACGGTGCAAGATTGTTGTCCTTTCACACTTCATACAACAGATTCTTTCAGAGCTCCAGCAGATTTAATTGCAGGAAATTAATTAAGTTGTTGGTGCACAGTGATGAGTTTTATGATGGCAGTATAAAAACTTTGCTCTTGCAGTAGAATAAAATGAGTAACTGCGCTGGGCAAACGTGCATGAAACTAAGCCTGAAAACTAAACAAAAATGAACTGAATCATCTTGAAGACTGGCCTGTGTGTGTGATTCTGTGTGGATAGTGACAGTGGAAAAACTGCTTTTCAGCACAGTAGTCTCAATTCTCTGTGAGGTTAAATCTGAAGTGTGATACTCAGAGTATCAGTTGATGATACTCTGATCAGCTGACAGACAGTTGATGAAAATAGGGTGAAGAAATGTCAGGCAATTTTTTTTTTCTTTCTCCTATGCCTTAAAACTTGGTTGATTGTCTAAAATTAAGATCAGTCAGTGTAGAGACTCCTATGGGCTATCAGTTATTCTCTTAGTGAACATTAAGGTTTGATGGTTAAGCACTTAAAATTCAGAAGATGCATAAAAATTTGAACTTTGTCCTCTGTTGTGTTGACTTACTATAACAGGCTTCGATTTTAGAAGACTATAGTTTTTTCATAGAATCATTAAGGTTGAAAAACACCATTAAGATCATCTAGTGCAACCATCAGCCCATCCCCACCATTCCCATAACCAAGTCCCTCAGTGTCACGTTCTGTTTCTTGAATGCCTCCTTTCAGGAGTTGTAGAGAGTAGGGCCTCTCCTGGGCATCCTCTTCTCCAGGCTGGAGAATCCTAGGTGCCTCAGCCACTCCCCGTAAGGCTTGTACTCCAGACCTCTCACAGCTTCGTTCCCCTTCTCTGGACATGCTCCAGAGACTGAATGTCCTTCATGCAGCGAGGGGCCCAATATATACCGAACACAGCATTCAAGATGTGGCCTCACCAGAGCTGTGTACAGAGGGACGATCTCCTCCAGCTCCTGCTGGCTGCACTCTCTGTTACAAACCAGGATGCTTCTTGTCCACCTGGGCACCCCGCTGGCTCATGCTCAGCCAGCTGTCAGCTATCACCCCCAGACCCTTTTCCTCCACGCAGCTTTCCAGCCGCTCTGCCCCAGACTGCTGAATTTAACTTCAGGCTCTCTGTAAGAAAAGTAGGAAGAAAGTAAATGCAGAAAACTTAGAGTATCAGACCAGCTTTTTGTGTAGTCAGTATCCTGGACCTGGCAGTATCATTTCTGTCACTGCGATAGGCAGAGCATTTTGTTTTAGTTGCGAGGCATGTCCCGTGGTCATGATGGTGTCCTCTTCCTCGCCTAACTGGAGTTCATATGCAGTGAGGAGCCTTGTTCTCTGAGCTAGGCACATGTACAGCTCAGTTGTTAAGTTCATTTGTTTTCAGAATGCAGCTTAACCTGAGTTAATGCAGTGTGGAGGATGAATCAGATAATGGCAAGGCTAATTCAGTTATGAGTTCAAGTGCTTTAAATGTGATCAGTGGCCATAATTATGCATTGCTGATCTGTGTTATCTGAGTTGTTTATTGTGTAGCAGCATGTAAATACCTTCTGTTGCATTCAATGATAGTATGTTACTCTGGAAAATTCTGTTTGTGTATGTTAGATGTTTAGGGAGAACGCACATACTTAACTTAAAAGATTAATTAGGGAGATAGAGGTAAAAAGGAATGCTTAGAAGAGTGATCTGATGGGCACTGAATGTGACCTCATCTCTATGCTGTATAAAGAGACCATTGCTGAAACTGTGTGCTTCAGAGTTGCCACATTTTTGTTGTTACGTTCTTTGCTCTAGTTGGCAATAGCAGATACAGATTCTATAATTTGAAACAACTCAGTTATCTCCTCATGGAATGTTCTGTCCCACAGGGTTTTCTCTTGCAGACTTGTGAGTGTCGTGTCACATATCTCATTTGTGTAGCTTCTCCCAGAGTTATGGCATTCCCAGAGATGGGTCAGCGTGTGGAACTTTGGTTGCTGTTAAGCAGTCAGAGCTGTCAGCACCATCTACAGCCATCCATTCCGTGCTTCTGAATGGTAGTGCCACTCTGGGGCTTCTTGGCAAGAGCTAGAAATATTCCAGTGTCGATAGGATCTGAATACTATCCTTGTGAAAGAAGAGTAGCTCTGACCAGGTGATGTGTGAGAATTGCTGGAATGTGGGTTTCTCTTTTTGGCAGTACACTGACCTGCTGATCCAGTCTCACTGGTGTCTTTCTCCTTTTCCTTTATCTATGAAGAAGATATGACAATCACAGGACATTTACCATTGTTAAATTTCCTGAAGATAAAATGTACACACACATAAGTTTTTAAAATCAAATCCAAACAAAAAAAGGCACTGGAATAAAAACATCTATTGCAAAGGAACGAAAACAAATGGTGTAGCATGTGCCTCTGAGGTTTATTGCTGTGCTTCTTCCAATTGCAGCTGGAGGACTTGCTTGTTGGCTATTTCACATCAGTCCTGTGCTGCTACTTCTTGGCATCCCACTTCAGTGTTTATTTTGGTCCTGGTTTTGGAATTTCCCCTCACAGGAAGATTCCATACTCCATATATGGAAAAATTAGTTTTAAAAAAGGACTTTTTTCCATTGGTCCTATGGATTCTTTTCTTAGTAAGTGTAAGAGTGGCCATCTGTTTGCTTGAAAGCCCTGATCCTAAGGGCCAATAAAGCCAAGGAAGTTATCAGTAGCTTCAGTGACTTTTGAATCGACATTCCCATGTGATGTTCTCTTGCCATTGTTCTGAGCTATGACATCTTACTAGCACTTTAAAGCATTGTTTCAGTATTAGTTTGAAGGCCGTATGTGAATGCATGCATATCAACAAGAAAGGAACTCGTTCTGTGCGTCTCCTGGTCCGACAAGCAAGCGGTGCTCGTTATTTCTTCAGTGAGTCTTTTCTGTGTCTGAACTGTGGTAAAAACTCGTTCTCAGATTACCACTGTACTTGGTGGAAATGAATTGACAGAATGCATGAATGCAACTGTCTGCTCAGGCTCTGGCTCATATTCCCTACTTGCATGAATCAATTGATGTTAAATGTGACAACGTTCAAGTGTTGATACAACTGGAGGTTGGCCTTGCCTGAAGTGTAGACTTCTCCTTTCCTCAAACATTTTTCCTTATCATCACTTCAGCACAACAGTGGTGAAACAGAAATAAAAATGAATTTCTCTGAGAACAGTGAATGCCCTACAGTATAATAACTGAATTTGGAGGAGCACTGAATCAAGCTGGCAGGTTATAACTAGTTTATAAAAGGAGCAGGGGTAGGGCTTTATCAGCACAGATATATCTGATGTCCCCATCAGATTTAGAGGAAGAAATGACTTCAGAGCTCTGGAAATAAATTTTTGCTGAACAGGTGGTGACATTAGCAGAGTACCAGAAGCTACAACTGTTGTCCCAGAAGCCAGCAGTTTGTTAATGTGCAGTACAATTAGCACTGAGGAAGATTAAGGTAGGTTTGCCCCTGTCAGAGATTGGCTTACAAATTATGAAATACTGACATCTGTGTGTCTGGATTGATGTTTTCTGAGCTCCGTAGAGTTTGCTCTGGGACAGTTCAAGAGCCAGTGCCTTGCTCTTTTAATGGGAGCAGTGCTTGTCATGTAGTCAGTTCCTGGAAGTGGGGCCTCAGGAATCTCTCTGGGTCCAAAAAAAGTCCTATTTAAATACAGGGCTTGGCAGATAAAATTCAGTCCTTTACGGAGGATCAGCAAAAGGGTTACTCACTATTTCTGTGGTCCTGTTACCCCTTCTTTTAAGACTGCTGTAAACTTTTTGTACCCAGCTTTATGCGATTAAATATAGAGAGAAATGCATTTCTTTATAAAGCTATGGATTTTTTTATTGCATTCTTGTTGATTTCAGTTTTCTTAATTAATATTTTTTTTTCCGTAAACCCAGCCTTCTTAAAATATTAAGTAAGAAATAACATTCCCTTTGTATTAAACTCAAGGGATCACTGTTGTAGTGGTGGGATTTCCAACTTTCTTACTCTGTCTCGAGGGGTTGCGTTGACCTCTACTGTATGGAAATGAAGTTGAGCAGAGAAACATGGGTGTGACTGGAATCTCACCATCCTTGCCTGTGCCCGTGTGGAAGCAGGGCAGCTGAGGTGAGATGACACCTTGGGCATTGCTTGCCCAAAAGATCTGTCCTGTATGACTGTGTGACATAGTGTGATAGGGGAACAATGACCTGCCTGGAGCTAGACCTTATTGTGAACCTGGAGGAGGCAGTCTGTAGCCCTGCACAGAAGTAGTGTGGTTTCCTGCTAGTTGCCTTCTTTAAGGGCTGTGATGTCCACCATGTTATCCCTGTTCTTGTTTTGGGGAGAGGATGGATAAAGAAGACCTTTTCAAAAGCTCTTCTTCGTGAAAGTATGTCTTTGTGAAAAACATCTGCTGTGCCAGGCTTTGCTGGGTCAGCACTTGGATCTGTGGAAGAATACTACTCCTCCAGGAGAAAGACGTCATGTAGATACTCTAGAATGGTATGACTAAAATCTGTAATCCTGCATCAGGCAGATTCCCCCGTGACTTCATTTGGATTAGCTGGCCAGAAGTGCGTGGAAGGAGAACTCCAGCTCTAGATGGCAAATTCAGCAGAACTGTTGACAACAGTCTGAGAGTAAATGTTGGCTTGGAAAGTTTTCAGATTTTTTCGCAATCCCTGCTGGATTTTTTTGCACGGTTTTGGTGATTGCTCTCATCCTGGTTTGGTAAAGTTGTGCTGATAGTGGTTGGTTTTATATTATACTTGTATTTTTGTTTGGTTATTTCTATCTAAAATGTAATTTCTACAAAAGTAAAAAGAGAAATGATTTTGCTTATCAGATTGGCAAAGGGAAGCAAAAGCCTGTCCAATCCCACCCTGCTTAATTGCAATAAAATGACATCCCATGACACAAGCTGCCCAAAAGGGTGATGAATTACTCGGAATGGATGCAATAATTTAATCTGGCAGCAGTGAAGGCTCTGTCTCATGTTCCTGTAGTTCTCTGAAGATGCATTCACTAGGGAAGTGAATGTGGAACAGCAGACAGGCCTTGTGGATCTTCAGAGCACCATGTGGAGTTTGCTGAACTAGAAAAGCATAAGAATAAGGATTTAAAAGAACTGAGTTTGTTAACCATTAACTGTTAGTATTGTTCAGCTTTGTCAACCCAGGAAATACTGCTTGTGTGTTGGAACATGGGGGTTAAGGCTGGATGTCAGTTTTGATTTTTGTAGTGATAACCAGGCATTTAAAATGTTATTTCCTGTTTTCTTTACTTCTTCAGATACTGTTTGTACTTGTTAATATAGATAGCTCATCCAAAAGGCTTTTTTTTCTTTTTTTCTTACAGCTCAAGGTTTTACTCACATTGGCACTAAAGAGTCTGAAGAACTTTGGCTGCTTCTCATGAGGAGTTTAAAATTTTGCAGGATCAGTTTCAGATTTATTCCTTAGGCACTGATGATACTGCTGACACCGTTTGGGAACATGGTTGAAAATTAAATAATTATAATTCATAGAAGATTGAAATGAGGAAAAAAAAACCAACCCTGTGTGGTTTTGAATGATGAAAGCATGGAAGGATTAAAATGCTGCTCTAATACTGTTAGAACTGACAGAAACTGATCTGACTCTTGAACCCTGCTGCTTGTGATTAAGTTGTGATGTGTTTCTATTGCTTTGAAATGGAAGAGGGAGAGAAACTGTTTCCAAATGTACTTTGCTGGCAATGGAGAATTCAGTAAGGTGGTGTTGATGTATTTCTGCTCTTTGATTTGCTGGTTTCCCAAAAGTATGTTACAAGGGCTTTTCAAAATTCCCGTTTACTCAGACCATGCAAGTTTTATGCTCACCCAGGAGCCCCACTGTCAGTCAGTGTCCAAAGAGAGCTGACATTTGAGCTACATTCCTTTCAGTGTATCTTCTCCATATCTCCAGCAGTGGATACTCAAATGGGAGTCCTCATGTCATTGTATAACCCTACTTTCACTGACTTTAAGCAGTATGCTAAACAGCAGTAAACTCTAACTGCTATTTTAAAGGAAATAAAATGCACAGTCCCTTTTATTTTATTTTTAAAAATCCCCACTGATCTTGCGTGTTCTGCCTATTGCATAGGGAACATTTAAAGCATCAACTGAAGCTCACAGTGCTGAAGGAGTTCCTCTGTTTGACTCTGTTTTCTTTCCCAGCAGTTTGCAATCAGCTGTACTTGTTTTCTTGAAATGCCAAGAAGTCTCTCACTCACATTTTGAATCCTTATTTTTCAGTTTTTTAGGCACTTGGGTATGTTTTCCTGTAGCTTCAAGTGATGTCAGGTGAAGGTCACTGCACTGTATTAACCTGCCCTTAAGCACGAATAAGTTCAGCTTCTCCTGCCAAGAGATGACCTTTTGATTTCTTTTTACCTGACGCAATAAAGGCTCTGTTCAGAATTCTTCACTCTTCCTTTACTTAGGCAAAGTCCCAGCCACTTGAATAGGTTTGCATGGTTGAGGAGGGTTACAGCAGTTCCTGAAGCATGGTGTGGGGATGGTTGGGGGTTCTGCACTGTAGATGAGTTTGAGAAAGTGGAAAAGGCCCAACATTTATTGTGGTCAGAAAAGAGGAGTAGGTGAGAATGGATGGTGTTGTGATGTGCATCGCTGCTGTGTCTGAAGCTACATGAGGAAGCACTGGTTTTAAGCTACATCTGATCAACAGAGATTGTGAGGTTTATGTACCACCAGGAGGCTGTGTGTGTTGCCAGTGGGTAACTGGTATCGAGGTACTCAGCACGCTCCCTTTCTTGGTATTGTCCCAATCAAGGTGTGTGCTTGAGTTGTGAGATGTAGGACTGCTTAAAGCTAAGTGTAGTAATTTTACTCTAACTGCTGTGTTTTGAGGTAGAATTGCTAATAGATTATGTTTTCCTAAATAGAAATGTGTGTGGATAATAAGTGGGTGGCAAGTGACAGAAACATTTGAACACTACTGTGACTGAACTGTACTGCTGGTTTGTTAAAAGAAGGATTTCATTAACCCATCTTTGCAAACCCATGCTTCCAATTGATTTTTCTTTTCAACCCATATTTCTCCTATGGATACGATAGGTGATCCTCATTTTTCAGCTCCAGTGATTGATTTTGGAAGTAGCAAAGTTCATTCATTTATTTCATAGTCAGACTAGTTAAGCCTTAGACCCACTGTCAAGAAAACCTCTCTTGAAAGCAGCAGTTTTTCTGATAGACTGGGAACAACTCAAGGTTAAGACCTGACCCAGAAAGGACAGCTGAGAGGCAGAAGAATACAGCACTCCTGACTCATTTTTTTGTGTGATGCTGAGATGTTGTTGCTGATTCTGTGAGGTTAGCATCTTTTATCTGTCAACCTTAAAGTCATTTTTCACAGGCCACTGGATGGCATTTGCCAAACTATTTCTTTAATAATAGGGAGCTTTTTAATATGTAGCCAGTAAAACATTTCAACTTTGCTGTAAAGTGATCGATAGCCTGAGATTATCTGAATGTATGGTTATCATAGAGTTTTGTGTCAAGGACTGATATCTCCTGTGGGAGTGTAGCAGTTCATGCAGTTTATGTTAAATGGACTGAAATACTAACTGTCATGTGGACCACCAGAGCACATCAGGCATAGCAGCAAGACAGGACTTATAGGATACCTAAAATCCCTTTCAAATGGACAGGGTAAGAATAAACAGCTCCCACTGCTCACTGGTAAAGGATCTTGCAGTTCATTTTTCAAATGGAGGAGGCACTTGGTATGTTTGGTACAAACTTTAGGATTTTTTAGAAGTGTGCACCAACCCTCGTCTGAGTGGGGACATCCGGAGAATTGTAGTCAGTGGTTTCAGACTGAAGGGATGTGACAATTGAGAGCATAAATTGTTTCTGAGTTTCTGAACATGTGAGTTTTGCATCTCTTCTGCTGTTGTTAATTGTAATTCATCTTCATGTCTCTTTCTTCAAGTTACGGTGATACTGTTGTTTTCTCTCTCTGCTCCTTGTGAGAGCTGGGTAACTATGTTTTCCTTTTTATCTCCACTAACACCCTCACATAAAGAGGAGATGCATCTTTGCAAATGTGCCCCTAAATGGTAAAGATGTAGCAGCACCAGTGGCATTCTGTGCTGCTGTCGTGGTTCCCTCCCTGGTTTTACCACAGTGAACTTTTTTTAAAGGCGGTGTTCAAGTCCAGAGGATAAGGGTAGGGTAGTTGATGGCTGTTGTTGTGTTGTGCTCTCATCTCAATTTTTTTGGGGGTGAAAGCTAAGTAAACTGTTCTTCAGTGAGCTCTCTGAGTTGTACCGATGCTGTTTGTTTACATGCAGAATTTAGTATTTGCACAAGGTTTTCAAGGTTTCTTGTCATTATTGGTGTTGGCTCTCAGAGATCCATTGAAAGTTTGCGCTTTCATGTTGGCTTTAAATGTTCTGGCATTCTGTCTCAGAGTTATGAAAGAAATAGTTCTGCAGTGTTCTCTTAAGACTTCTCATTAGACCTATTATCCTTCATTATGTAGAAACATGAAAGAAGGCAATAAATCTTTAAATTCCATTGTTGCATTTCTGTACCAGTGTGTAGGGAGCCCCAGATCAGACAGGATTTTAATGAGAAATAAGTTAGAATCTCATCATTCTTACTGCATTGTTTGACAACAGTTAAGTAATATATTATAATCAGTTCATTTCAGGATGTTTGAGGAGTGTAGTCTGAAGTGTTTTCTGCAAGATGTGTAAACCACATGGTGAGCAGTGTTTCTGTTCATAATCTTGCAAAGTCTGTCCTGGCTCCTAGCAATAAAGCATCACACAAGCCTTACAGCTAGGTATGTGGAATTTCCTTCAGAACAGATCACAGCAGTTGACTTAAGTTTTATTCAGCAAAGAGATGTGTAGAATTTATCTGAATTCCATAGTATCACTGTTTGCTTTTGGGCATACCACTTGTTTTTTTTGGTGCTGCCTAATAGGGATGCCTGAGAAGCTTCCATATGGTTGCTTCTGAGCTCTAGCCAGCTGATACCCTATGTTACTTTCCTATATTGCACCTATTTAGGAGGTTCTCAGTGCTCCTCCCAAATGTTAAGGGACACTATATCTATTTGATACTGTATAACAACCAGAGAAGACTCTGAAGTGTGCTGAGAATGGTTTTTGTCTCATTTGTAGCTCTGCATGCAGAGAATAAGAATGATGATACAGAAAGTCTTGGAATTACAGTGGCCAAAATGTGAAATTGAGCCCTAGGACCCTAATGGAAATCTCAGTGGCTGCCAGTGTTGTATTTATAGATGCATATTCCAGTTAGTGTCTGTTCTGCTGTATGAGGTTTTACAGTAGAAAATTGAGTATCAATGACAGTAATGGATGTGAATAAATAACTACCCAGAAGAGAATCAGTCTGGACAATACTATGCTCACTACAGTCACTTGGATGATCTATGATGCTCTCTTCCATTAGAAGCTGGCTAGCAAGCTTGAAAGGTGGTTTGGTGTGATTACTGGGGCATCCCACTTCAGGTACAGCTTTGTTGCTCTTCTGCTTTGGAACAAAGTACAGATATTCCCAGGAAGCACTGTTCTTTGGAGGCACTACTTCTGCAAAGTGATGGTTCCTTCACTGATACTCTGAAGAAAATACTTTTTTCTGAATAAGCAAGCTAAGATTTCAGGTCTCCATTGTATTCCCTTCTTGTTATGTACCAACAGTAATGCCCCAAAAAGAAGAGGAATCTTCTAAGAATAGGAGAGCAAAATGTGTGAAAGTTACTGTTTTGCTACTGCACGTGTTCATGTAGTATCTTGATGGGAACAGTGAATGATTTTCCATGAGGACAGTGGAAGATTGAAGCTTCCAGCTGCTATTTAATTTTTTCATCTGAAAATTATGGCTATGCAGTTCAGAACTTTGACTTTGTTGGAAATATTTCAAGGCATTGCTGATTCTATTGTCCTCTTAGTGTGAATCAGCTCTAGTTTGGAGGATGGGTAGTTTCACATCTTCCATTTGTGTTGGAGTCATGTGGAGAGTTAATTGTGGGAGGTTAATGATACATCTGTTTACTAGTAAATAAAAGATTTCAAAGGGTACTTGTCACAGGGAGGAACATTTGATCTTTGCCTATTTGTGCTGTTGGATGGTGCCCAATATTCAGGCCAAAAAAACTGTACTGTGAAGTGCAGCCCCCTGAATTGTTTCTTCTTTTTCAGCGCAGAGGATATTGATGCATGGCCACATGTTTGAAATGTTTATAGAGCAGCATGAAAGCAAATTCTCACGGTCAGCTGTTGAAAACTTGAAAATATGGCTTGGGTAATGCCAGGCAAATATTCTTATTGGATAGTTGGCTAGAAAATAATGTTTTGTCATTACAGAAGTCAAGTATCTTCTACCTGCACAATAATTATGTATACACAGTTTTTACTTGACTGCATTACTTTCCTTGTGCATGTGCCTTCAATTAGCAGTGGTGAAATATGTTTCATATGAGCTTTTCAAATAGGATGTATTGTAAGTCTTTGAGTGAGGTGACTGGGTTCTTGACTTTCATCCAAAAGATGAGAGATCCTCCAACAGCCATAATTACCTCTTGATGTAAACTGCAATTAAATGCTTTTGCAAGCCTATATTTGGAAGAATCTCAGATTGAGATAGGCTGAGCTGTGGAAGCTTTGCTTTGATTTTGATGAGACTCGTGTTCTGAGAACAGCTTTCTTCAAGTCATCAGAGGAGAATAATAAAAGCTCTTTTTCTTTGTCTTGCTTACCAGTGAAGAAATTAGTGGAAGCAACCATAAATTTCTGGTATCCCTATCAATATCAATATTGTTACGATTTTTACAAAATAGACTTGGAGAGTGGAGTTCTGTACATATTACTTCTCTCAGATATTTCTAACTGGAGCATTCTAGCTACCAATCATAGCAGGTGGTTGTACCTGAGTCTCCAAAAGGTGGAGAAGGTCTGGAAGTGGTGTGTGAGCTGTTCATCTAGAACACCACTCTAGCTACTTGTACTCAGCGGAAAAGTATTTAGAATAAGTGTGGAATGCACTGCTCATGGTAGCTGTGTGTGCAGTGATTACCGGCGATTTGTGAGCAAAGGGCATTTGCAGCCACGACATAAGAAGAATATGATAGCAGAATATTGAATAAATACTTTCAGATAGCAAAAGAATTGCTCAGGTCCTTAAGCCTATCCACTTCATTGTTCAGTGATGATTCAGAACAGCTATGGTGATAGTTGGAATTCCTTAATTCAGTGACCAGTGACCAGTTGGTATTCGAGGTTCCTGCAGCAGCCTGTTTAGAGTGATAAAGGAAGGCAGAAAAACGGCCTTCGTGTGGCCTGGCTACCTCAGCTTGACGTGTTAGTTCATTGTATACTGGTCTTTTCACCTACTAACAGGTACATGAGTACATACTTTTTATCCATCTCCTCAGCAGGAATATCAACTAACTTGTCTAACATGGGAAACTGAATATATGCTGCAACTCTGTCCTCCGCTTCTTGGTGGTATTTCCTAGTTTTGTTTTATTCTACTCCAAGATCTATTGAGGGATCTTTTCAGTAACACTATTTGACTGTGTTATTTTATAGAAAAATGTGGAAAATGTTCACCCGACCTTAGATTGTTTTCCTTAGAAAATAACATGCAGGAAAATCAGGGAAAGGTCAGTTGCTTACTGATGCTCTGTTGGTCTCTGATGTTGCACTTAGTAATGCTTTCTAAACGGGCTGCAGTGGAAGACAGCATAGATTCAGGAACTCAGCAATGCACTTTCATCTGTGATTCCTTAGGAAAGGTTAGAAATGAGCTGGCCAGTGTATATTGTCATCATGAAGAGATTTTTCTTCTGAAAAATGTGTTACTTGGCACAGTTAAAAAATGCCAGGGTTATGTCCAAAACTGCACAGCCTGTCTCCCTGCCAATTTGCAGAGATCTTAAATCTCTCTTCTGTGATTCATTTTACCTTTATGTATTTGTACTTTGCCTGGAAACCACACATGAGAATAAGTCACATCTTCTGACAGTTGATTTGATCTTGAAGTTTCTGGCCCTTTTTTTTTTCTTTTTTTTTAAAGCTGGCTGGTAACCACATAAATCACCTTTCCAGGAGTTGAGTTTCAAAAAAATTACGCAAAAACCACTCCTCAATTTGATACTGCACTCTAAACACATTGCCTTTGCAGTTGTTCTCAATCAAGCTGTAAATCCCGATTCATGCTACAATAATATACCTCATTTAATTTTGCAAAATTATTACTACAATGTGAAATCTGTGCCTAAGGTCTTAGGTTATTATTGAGTATAAGAGGTTTTAAAGTGGTTTTTAAATCAGGTTCGTTATTATAGTATTTTCACTTTTATGTTTTTTTATTATTAATCCCTGTTCAGCAAATATTAAATTAATTCTTTGTAACCAGTGGTATAAAAAAGATGGAAAAAAAAATGGAATCCCGAGAAATACTGAATAAACTGATCTCACTTGTCATATGACTGTGGCTCACAGTGTGTAAAATGAGTGCCTGTTTTCATAGGCTCTCCCTCTACTTTCAAGATTGTACTGTATGTTTTAATGTAATTAATGAATTCTTGAGGAGATTAAAACTCTGGTGGTAGATGTCAACAGATATTGCATGAGCTATTGAGTGTACACACAAGTTATGGAGCTAGATCTGATGTACTGTGAGGTGCTTTATCAAAGTGTTGTGAACATAGTTTGTTTTGGATGCAATCTCAAGGACTTGCATTCAACATAATTTAATAGACGTGAGCAACTAAACTAATAAATTCACCATGCTTTACTACTGTAGAAGGAAACAGATTCAAAGGCAATCTTAAAGGGTATGTATGTGCATTTAAATATTGCTTACTAATTTTTTTTTCCTAAATAACACGATGAGAGCTTTGTGCATAAGTGGAAATGACTTTGGAATGATGCTTCCATTTCCTAGCTACTTCAAGTTGCTGTTGACAGTCGCTGGGAAGCTATACAATCAAACCAGGAAGACAAATGCTGAAGGAAATTTAACTCGACTTGCCATAAATTTAAGTCAACAAGATAAAATAGATTCAGAGCAACTCTGAGCTGAACTTAGTTGATTTATATTTGTACATGATGTATCCCATGTCATTGCTGTGAGTTAGAATAGCTGGTCTTTGGTTGTTGCAGTGCATATGGACTTGCTAACAACTTTGTTACAGTTTTTACACAGATGGATATGGATATAAGTGAATGACAGAAGTGCAGGTTGATGCTAAAATCACACTGAAGTTTGAAGTATTGTCTGCTTGGTACACGAAGGGTAAAATTCCATGAAAAGTTATGTATGAGTAGTCCTGTGATTTTTAAGATGTTAAGGTAACTAATTAGCTTTTTGTGAATTTTCTGATCACCCTCATGCAAGACATTTTTAAAGTTAATTAGCCAAGGGGGAAGTCTCTCTGGTGACTTCCCAGTAGACATCCCTCTTGCTTAGCTTTCTGTACTGTGTCTGTGGTGTCTGTCCTGATAATTCCATGTACTGCACCATTTAATGTTTTGATACATGTAGTTGTGTCCATCTCAGCAAACTTCTGAGACTGCCTGTGAGTCTACTAGATTCCTTTCTTTGAAGTTACTGTCATTGTCCATCTCTACCCCTTTTCTGAAATGCCCATTACAAATTAGTGCTTTCATTTTCCTATTTAACCCAGACACCTGTCTGGTCCCTGCTGACACTGGGCTGTGGTGTCTGACTGCTAGCAGCACGTGAGGCTGAGATAATTGAAGACACTCAGCAGGTCACATTGAGAATGTCAGAGCAAATGTCAGCAGATATTGAGAGGAAAGATTCTCATGATTACTTAATGACTTGATAGTAGAAGTGCTGAGACTGGTAGCAGTTAGAAGACATTAGAATCACTCACCTACAGTGTGAAAGGGGAGGAGATGTGAATCAGGGTCTGTTTACTCAGCCTCTTTTCTGAGACCTGATGCACGTTTTATTACATGCAGTGAACAACCTCTCCGTTTGACTGGGGAGGAGGTGAATTCTGCTCCATCCTGTGCAGTGCTATTTTTTTTTCCTATCCAGTTTCATTGATTTGGTTTTATTCTACTTTGGGATGAAACAGTGAATTTGCTGAAATGTCAACTATTTTAATGCCGTGGAGAAAGTCTTGCTAACTGCTTGAGTACAGAAGTGTGGTTTGACCCAGCTGAGAGGATGTGATCTTATTTTGCTGTAAATATTAAGTCTTCTTCTAGATAGATTTATAGTGCTTTAGAACTCCTTGTGGGAAGGTGACTTGAATATTGCAGTGACTAACACATTTTACACCTCACTGGGCTTTTGAAAACTTTCATGCCAAAATTTGTGTTATTCAGTGCTGGTGTTACCTGTCCAGCCATTTCAGGTATTCTTTCTTTTCCTGGATATTCTGAAGGGAAAATGATTTTTTTCCTTCATTTTTTACTTTTTTTTCCCTAGCCTCTTAGGAAAACTAGATGGGTAACAAAATGTTTTCTACTTTTCAAATGAAATGTAATTCATAAAGTGGATTAGGAGTGTGTACTTTTGTTCTCTAAGTTTGTATCATGTAACAATATTCTGTTGGGATTGAGTCTTTCTATACAAGAATGTGGAATAAAAGATCATTGTGGATTGCAAAAGCAGAACAAGAGAGTACGTCTGGAAAAAACATCATGATGAGAACTTGAAGCTGTGTTAGGGACAGTCCGTATTGCACGCATGTCCTCAATTATCAGTGAGTGACATAAAGACTATTACCTGAGTATGTCTGATAACTAAGAGTCAGATTGCAGGAAACAAGTATGTTTTGTTCATAATTCAGAATGTCTGTTAGTAAGTAGTTTCTGAAGGGATCTGTCAAGTGCTTTGTGTTAGTGCTGCAGGTATGGACTTGCCTAACATCATTTCTGTTATGGCTAGTAACATCATTTCTGTGATTGATAAGAACACAGGTCTATAAGCAAAGCTACTTTGAGAATCTTTAAAATCAATTTTTATCACGTTTGGTGGCAAAAAAGGCATAACATCATACAACTGACTTATCAGATATGTGGAGGTGAGAATGGACGTAAATTAAACATCAGTTTTGTACCCATGGTAATCAGACAAGTTTTTGCATTCCATGGCTTTTCAGCGAAGTCAAACCCAAACCCCAAAAATGGGGCGTGCCCAGTCTATCCATGTAAATTACACGTCAGTTACAGTTTGAATTGCTATAAAGTTCATGCATTCACATAGAGATGACTAATGTTGATCTATATCTAGTTTCTAAACATTCAGAAATATACTGAATAAGCATTGTTAAATATTTTCTGTTTCTTTCTGTAGGATTTATTTGACCTGCATTGTGCTTTACTACAGTGAAGAATAATTTTTGCTTCAAGACACTTTGCATTGAAGGATCATGGTAGACAGTTTAATAGTTTCTTTGAGGTAAGTGATGCAACAAAACATTTCAAATCTGATTTAATATGTTATTAACAGACTACAGAAAATACCAATTCAGCTGTCTCGTACTTCTGTTTATTACAAGTGTTTGAATAATAGGAGAATAAATAAAAATCCAGTCCAAAGACTAAGTAATCAAGCACATGCATCCCAGGCGTGGTGACAGTAAAAAGAAAAAGCTCTCAGTATTTGTTTCTGCTTAGAGTGTCTGTTGGTATGTGCCATTGTTTTTGGATACTTTACTGGAAAGTTCCCTTTTTCTTTTTGGTTGATGATGCTGTGTCATTACAGTCACTGGCTTTAAATAATAGATTTGCATGTTTTAGTACCTATGCTGCCATTCAGTCTTAGATTTATACCATGCATTCCAAAAGCAGTTTGCCAGTGGGTAATGTGGGAAATACCTTTCAAGCAGTTTTCCTGACAAGGGGAACACTCAACTTTTATTAAGCTAATCTGTCCAGTTCCTTCCATAGTTGGGCGAGCAGATTCAGAGAAAGCAGGCAACTGTGATGTAACAGGAACAAAAATTCATGCTCAAAATGACAGCTGTGTACTGGTGAACCACATACTTCTTTGTTTGTGCAGATATACTGTCATTTACACCTCTTATCCAAAGTTCCTTCTTGTGAATTTCAGACACTGATCTTTGAATTCTGGTACCCTCCTGATATTCCAGGAAAGATTTCACATCAGAATGAGTCTGTCACATGTTACTGATGCTATTTGTGTTATCTTTCCTGCTGAGATGTCTCCCTGCATTTCTCCGCTGATGCGGTTCCAGACTTAGGCTGTCCTGCAGACTTTCATCTGGGGAGGAAGTCAGAAACATGAGACAAGAGCTGAACTGTGCTAGAAACACAAGGCACGTGGATAAAATACTTCCACTCCTCACTGAGTAGTGCGGAGTTGGTCATGGTAACCCTTAAAAGTACAAATTCTATGGGACAGGAACTGTACAAGAAATCTACATTGGTATCCTCCAGCTTCATATGTTGAGAGCTGCTGTTCACTTCAGTGGGAGAGGAAGAACATTGAGAGGTGCTCCTAATGTAAATAGCAAAGCTTAGTTTTTGCTACTTCTAAATTAGAGCTAACATAATTTTTTTTCCCCCTTCCAGTTAAAAAGAAATTGGTATTGCCAGTTAAAGGAAAAGGAAGTGAACGTGTTTGCTGTTAGATATAATGCTGTACAACTTGTGCAGATCCCTGATTGTGTCTTGTACTAGCTGCTTGTCTTGAAGTGAGAGCATGAGTTCTGACAGTAAGGCTCTTACTCAGAAGTCTGAGTTAAGCAGAATCAGTCAGCTGCCACATGTAGATGTTCATGTATACTTGAGAAGTTCCGCCTTATTTTGAGGAGCACTTGTTCTTTTTGTCTTTAATGTTCAGTAAGAATACCTGAAGCAAACTGAAATTGGAGAATCCTATTCTTGTCATTTGGGGAGGCCTAATGTAGTCAGACATACGGGGGGGGGCGGAACAGAAGAGAAGCCTAGTTGAGAGCAGCTAGCCAATGTGAGCTACTGAGGGAAATAATGTTTGAGAAATTAAATTGATGCACACTGATTGGAATCTGGGAGCTTACCTCAGGGTGGCCCGTGCTCCTGCCAGTTCTTCAGTGTATCTGAAACAGCACGTTGGTACTATTGCTTCTGGGAGATCTAAGTGTGGATATAGAAGTAAAGCTAAAAGCCAACTTCATTGTCCTTAAGCACCACTTCAGCCACTGAGCTCTGCCTGCTTACTACTTCGTCGGTGTATTTTGTCAATTTTGAGAATAGGTAGGAGATGGAGCTTTTGGAAAAGAAACATCAGCTAATGACAGATTTGGTGCTGTCATTTTGTAGTTTGGAGGTCTGAGTTCAGTTCTATTTCTACCTCTGATTTCAGGTGTGTTTAACAAATCAGTTTCTTCATTTGTGTTCTCCTTCTGTCCACTACTGCCTTATTCAGCCTTGCTCCAAACCACGTGTTTGGGCTCTTACTGTAGTTCCTTCACAGCGTCTTGCACTTTCAACTGCCTCCTTTGTATTTGGCTTTATCACAAATGATAGCTATATGAAATAAAATACTTTGTTTTAATAGGCCTTTAAGGTTTTTCTTTTTTTTCTTCTAAATTTATGTGGCAGTAAGGAATAACTTCTTTTCCTGTTATTTTTTTTCTTTGAGAGCAGCATAGACTATGGTGATGAACTGATGAAAGACCATGTGCAATCAATGTTTACCTAACAGTTCCTTTTGCAGTTTGTTAGCAAGAACTGTAGGTAACAGAAAACTAAAAAAAACCATTCTCCCTAGTAGAAGAATATATGTATTTGTGACAATGAAATGCTTAGTATAAAAATCTGGTTTTGTTTAGTAGATCTGTCTTTGAAAATACCTGAAACAATGTGAAATATTTAAAGGATTACTGCATAGTGAGCAAAGGAAGGGGCTATGAGTAGGAAGCACAGCTAGATTTTGTCTGGTCCATTAGTCTGGAGATGGATTTTGTGTCCACATCCATCAGTTTTATTTCTGTGTTGAAATTCAGCAGCTTTTTCCTTCATGGAGGGTCCGAAGGATTCTCTTTGTAAACTGAGAACTCAAATTCCTGGTGGAGGTGAAGATAACTTCATTCTCCCTCTCTCTTACCTTTCTGTATTTCCAGTGAAGAACTTGCTGGGAGGAGGCAAACCAGTCCCCAGTTCAAACTTAGCAAACAAAAGGCTGAGCTAACTGAACCCAACTTGTAACGGGCTCTGTGGAGTCGTTATGGTGGTGAGGCTTGACAGAGCAAAGTTTGTTTGGGCTTGGTTCCCATTATGACTCCTTTCAGATTGAAGATGTGGGGACTGGGGTGATGTTTGGCTGCTTATCCTGAGTCTCTGGTGAGCTGTGTCCACTACTTTCCATCTTTTTTGCCCATTAGGTTATTCAGTTTCAGCAAGTGTTAGGCAGCTGGGGAAGAACCAATGTTCTGCAGAATCATGGAGGTTCTTTGCGTGTTTCCTGTGCTGGAGGTGGAGTGTTCATCTGCAAAATGAGGAGTCAGAGTTAGAAACATACTCAGTCCACAGATGGTTGAACTCTGACCTATTGCTTGAGAAAACTCATGAAGTGTATCTCAATTTTGACACCAAATGCTGAGGTGCAGAAGTATGCACTTCAAAAAATATTTTAAGGTTAACATGTGAAATACTATTCAAAGGATTCTACTTGGTGAGCTTTTGCTATATAGGTAGATAGATATATGTAACTACTGTTGCCTGCTGTGTAGTGAAGAGAATGTTGTAAGACTGTTTCACACAGTTTATTGGGTCTGCTTCTGTTAGTAATGGTATTCAGGAATGCACATAAGTTCTTGCTGTGTCAAGCCCTTTATTAGGGTATAGACAATTTGGATTAGTGGTGATGATGTATTCTGTTTCCCTATTTGCTTTTTCAGACTTCTCAGTTCACTAGCAGTGCTGGGATTTCAGTTTGTCATCCCACAGCCTTCAATTGAACACAGAAAGGTAAGCATTAGAAATATTCAGATTGTGTGTACTTAAAGGTAAGCAGTAGAGTAAGAAGCATAAAGCAGTGCAATTTGGGTGAAGTTCTTGGAATGACGTAACTTGTGTGTATATGTTTTTATATTAATATATATTTTTCTAAAAGAACCCCATCACAGTGAATCAGGTGAGTGCTGTAAATAGACGTGAATGTATGGAGTGTTGTAGGTCACATATATAATAACATCAACTGGTTTTTCAAGCTTTGGAACATTTTCATCGTGTAAGATGAAGGGAAGTATTCACATCAGTGAGAGCAACACTCAGATCTGGAGTGGTTAGCAGAACCATCCAGTTGCTTCTAGGAAGCACTTTCTCTTTCCAAAATGTAGATGTCTGAAGCAGATTTTGGACAGCAGCCATACTCGGATGTTAGACTCAGAGTACTGAAGACAAGCTGGAAGCTGCTAAACTTTTTGCTTGATCACTTGTGAAAAATTCAGGTGCTTGTCTCAGAAGATGTGCAGTCAGCATAGAGAGGACCCTTCCATCCTTCTCAGCATTAGTAAAGCCTCAGTTGGAAAACTTACTTTATATTTTTTGCGCTACTTTTCAGGGAAGCAGTGAATGATTTGAAGAGAAAGAGAAGGCAGCAGTGATTATCCTTGGGAAGTGTTAAAGTTACCTCAGAGGGAAGTTTGAATGAATTTGGGTTGTTTAGTCTGAAGAGAAGACTGCAGGAGGGAGGCAGACATAATCTCCAGATACTTATGAGTGCTAGAGAGAACTATTCTTTATTTCTGCAGTGAAGTAGATTAGAAGAAAGAGATTTAAATTGGCAAGGGAAATGTGATTTTGGCTGTTAGAAAAAAGATCTTATGGCAAGGATATAAAGAAGAATAGATCACACTTACTGGATAACTTCTAGCATTTCTGTGATGGAGGTCTTTGTGAATGTGCTGGACAAATGTGTGTGAAGAGTGAAGTGTGGGTATTGCTGATTCTGCCAGATATCCCAGGAGCAAACCCTTTGAGTACTCTTCTGACTCTGTGTAGTCTGTGATCTATATCTGTATCATCTCTTAGTTAATATTCAAACCCAATAAATGAATTGTTAAAGATATCAAGTAATGTATTTGTTAAAATTGCTTGCTTTTTAAATGATTTTTATATGATGTGCAAGATGCATATTTATTTTTAAACTATACTTAAAGAAGACAAAATGCAAGTTTTCCTTTACATTTTTATGTGCATATGCCAATATATTTAGTGCAAAAATTTGCTTTGACAATAGCTCCATAGATATCAACTATAAACCTGCAAGTATCTGCTGTCTGTGGTCCAGGAAAACAGCCGTATTTCTTGAAGAGCACAACTGTCTAATTGTAACACAAGGTAAATGAAGTTCAGACAGCAGCTACCCAGGTACAACGTTCTAAACCAGAATGCAGTGTGGTGTTTTTTCCCTATTTCTGATCTCTCTGATTTTGTTGTGCAGTTGAGATGATCATTTTTGCTTCTGCTCTTTTGTAATGTTGACAGTGGAGTGCTAGTGCAATCTGGCTTCCACATGGCCGTAGGGGGAAAAATTAATGACTAAAATAGAGCAAGTCAGAAAAACAATGGCTTCTTTCTGTGAAGCTCTGGAATTAGTTTTGACCAAACCAGATTCTGTTTTCAGTTGAGTTAGAAGTGCCTCGGGTTTTAACTAGCACAGACCTCTGTGTTATTTAAAGGAACCAAAGACCTGGCATTAAGGGGCATGGCAAACACCTTGCTCATGTGTTCTTTGTACTGAAAACAAGAGAGGCAGAAGTTTCCTAGCGATGACGACGTACAGGTTCTAAGGTGTCTGCTATTCTCAACAGCTACTTCAGTAGCTTTGAAGGCCAGACATTTCTGGTGTGAATTCTCAGCTTTATAGCTCTGCAAGTCATTCCTTTTCCTTTTGCGTAGTAACTTGGATGCATGTGTGCTGGCATCCCCAGCCATCATCTCCTGTGTATTTCTGCACTGAGCTCTGCTCTTTGGCAGAGCTCCTTCTACCTGAGTGGAGATTGCTCTCATGGGCAGAAAGGGAGAGAAGGAGGGAAGGATTTGGGAGAACAGTAAGTCATTTTAACAGTGTTCTGAACAGTGCTGTGTTATTTGGTGGCTTCAGTGTATACACTCTGAGGTTACAGTGTATGTAAACTGAGAAACCGGATCTGGCTTGTAACAAAATAGCAGCTTATACCCCAATCCTTATTTTGTATTTATTTTTCAGCTTCAAGGTAAGTGTGCATTCAGGATTGATGCTTGAACATGTAGTGTTGAAGAGTGGATTCTGTGTTGGGCACCCTTCATATAGGTATTTTTTGCTATGAAAGCTGTGGTCAAGGAACTAAAACAAGAGAACTGGATCTGGGTGTTTGGCTGAATAGCTCATTAAATATTTCCAAATAGGCCATATTTTTATTTCTTACACTGAAACTTTTGGGAAAATGAAATAAAAATCAGGACAATTCCCACAGCAACAGATTGAAATCCATTATAGCTGTCTCTGGACACCCACAATTGAGTTGAGGTTTTGTTTTTTTATGACTTGAAAATACTTAGAAATACAATTTTTGCATTTATTTCAAAATCTTGCTGTATTTTGATCTTCTGTTTCTTGTTTTCTTTGGAATCCATTAATATTTAAAGTCACACTAGTTTGGGTGCAGCTAACATTATGTAGATATTGTGCAAAAATCTGTTTGCAGTTTATTAACTAATGTGAGAGTTTTTATTTAACTTTAGTATATTAGAACCAGTTCAAGTACCTTTTATCTTCTCTCGACTTAGTGGCCTAAGTTTAGGACTTAATCTTGAAGAACAGAGTTAGTTTTATCAAACAGGATTTTAAAACAAAAATTCAAGACTTTATTTTTTTATTTTTTAATAGAAAACTTCATACAAGTTCTGGAAGAGCTGAGCTCAGCAGATTGCTATCCACAGACACACGCACAAGTCCATTTCTGGCATGAAAGCCTGGGGACTATGAGATAGAAGAGCCAAATTACTTGCGTAGTAGGGAGGTGCAGATAGTGGAATTAAGACCTGGGGGAATGACAGCAGCAACTGGAAAAGTTCTTATTTTTCTCTTTTGCATTTGATTCTGTAACTCTTCAGCTTTCAGGATACTCCCCTCTGACTAAATCCGATACTTTTCCATCTCATAGAATCATAGAATGGCTTGGGTTGGAAGGGATCTTGAAGGCTGTCCAGTCCCAACCCTCTGCTGTGGGCTGGTTCCACCCACCAGATCAACTGCCCAGGGCCCCATCCAACCTGACCTTGAATGCTGCCATGGATGGACCATCCAGAACTTGTCTGGGCAGCTTGTGCCACCACTTCACTGCACTGATTGTGAAGAATTTATTCCTTATCTCATCTATATCTAAACCTACCAGTTTAAAAGTGTTCACCCTTGTCCTATTAACTTTATTTTCCTCTTTTTTGACTCTGTGGAAGCTTACACTTGGCTATCAGAGGGAAGCTGGTAAGAAGATGCTTTTGGGGGGGTAGTATTTGACTGGGAATGTTTCTTCTTTTTTAGATTTTCCAAAAATTTGGAATATAGTTGTGGAAGCTTGCTTGTCACGAGGACAGAATTGACCAGTGCAGAATTTCTAGTTTCAGAAATACCTGATTACCTGTCTTTTGTGTAGAAATAGGTTTTTGCGTCTTTATTTACTTCCAGCAGTCTTTTGTTTGTGCAGTGCATAAATATCTGAAAAGAAAGAGCATCTCTACATATTTCCTGCAGCTCAGCTTATGTATTGGTCTTATCTCTAAATAACACAGGTTTAGACAATAATACAAATATTTTGAACATGATATTCAATAGATAGAAGCAAACATTACTGTGCAGAAGATTTTTATGGTTTCTTAAATACTAGGGTTATCATTTGGTCAATAGTTTCTAGCAGGTCAGGTTTTTTCCTTATCTTACTTTTTTTATCCATAGAAGATATTTTCTAAATATGACTCCATGAGGTCAGAGAATTTTTTAATATTTGTACCGTCAACCTCAGTTATCTATCAGTACTGAACATATGAACAGCCCTCCTGTGCAGTCAAGCTCTCTTTCCTCCTCCATGCTTAATTTATTGAATAAATACTATTGAACCTGTACTGATAAGTGACATGCTGTGATGAACAAAAGGTTAAGCCATGAAACATAACAGTCCTCTTCCCAGACAAACACTGAAGTCTCTATTCACAGTTTCTTTAGAAAATCATCCCTGGGTGGATTGTTAATTAGTCTTATGTTGCTGTATTAAGGCAGGAAGTTGTAGAAAAATTGGTAATGTACATAGTAGTAAAGTTTATCCAAATACTGTTTCTAATGTAAATGTTGCTTTGTTTTTAACATCTTGCTCTGTTAAAAGATTAAGCATTTGCATTGAAGCAATGGAGTTGCTTTGAATTTTTACACATACCTTTTTGTCACCCACTTGTGTAATACTACTGACTTTTAATGAAGGTACAATCCATTATCAAACCATCTGTGGAAGGGGTGTCAGGGTTTACTTTTACAAGCCTTTCATTGGGGTATTGCAGTACTGTTGAATTACTTTGAGCCTGTTTTGTCTTAATGTGGTTTCTTTATCACTTTACTGGACATAAGAAATAAACTGAGTATTATCTCTTGCTGTTAAACACTCAGTAGGTACTATAAAAGTCAATTTATAGTGAGCGAATGAGACTACCTACAAAATACACTCCCTACAAAAAATATCTAAAGATGGATATGCTTTCAGAAGAATTTCATTAAGGATAAAATTTTAGAGTAATGTTTAAGAAAAAGCACAGTGTTCTACGTTACAGAAATAATTACTCCTATTCCATGCTACAAACTCACTGACTGCAGGGAAGTTTTTTTTGTGCAGCTGAGTCTGCACTGAGGCTGCTGTGTGAGGCTGTGATAG
The DNA here is from genome assembly GCA_013399175.1 of Odontophorus gujanensis. Lineage (NCBI taxonomy): Eukaryota > Metazoa > Chordata > Aves > Galliformes > Odontophoridae > Odontophorus > Odontophorus gujanensis. Next base: position 934,406 of record VXAB01012028.1, read on the forward strand.
GTTGGGCAGGCTGCAGTGCTCCACCAGTTTGTCAGAGCTGCAGCCAGAGGGATGCAGTAAGGCAGCACGTTCCCTGATGGCTTATTCCTGCAGCTTGTCTTGTGCTGTCTCAGGTGTTTGCTGGAATCCTCTGCAAACTGATTTATCTCACCAACCCAGAGGGAAAGAATAATTGGCAGGGTGTTGTTTTTTTTTTTGTTTTTTTTTCCTTCTTTTTTTTCTTCCATTCATGCATTGCAATCAGATATGCTTGTTGAAGAGTCATCAATGCTAATCAGGAGAAATAAGGAATGGGAGCAGGATTGGATGCTGGCAGAAAAGAGAACAGTGGGAGGGGAAAGATGAGCAAGTTCCCTTTGCTTGGTCGTGGTGAGATGAGTTCAGTTACTTGTGGAAATATAGCTTGAGTTGCACTGCAATGTAATGGCCAAAATCAAATAGAAGTACTCAAATAGAAGTTCTGTTCATGAGAGGAAATTTCTACAGTCAGCATCTGTTTCAAAGCAGTCTTACTTTCCGTAGTTTCTCGGGTTTTGGAGTGCTTCAGTTTTTCCATTTTGTTTGGAGGCATAGGGGGGTTGGTATGTTTTGTTTATTTTCAGTAAACATAGAAGCTTTACTTGCCTCTAGAAGGAGTCATTTCTCAGTCAGTTTTCTTTTTTCTTTAATCCACCACATGAAGGCCACCATGTTAGTTGTCCTGGCAGAATACAAGGTGTAGGGACTTACCAGAACTTCTCTTAAATCAGTCAGATCCCATAACTGACTGTGGATATCTGCTTTTCCTAGTATAAGGTAATTAAAAATAACACATCTCTTCTGCTTGCTGTCTGCTGTGCCCCTGTCTTGAGTTCTAAAATTGCTTACACCTACATTTGTATGGTTGCATAGACCTTTTTCTGGGCATCATGTAACTCCCTGAAGTTTTTCCTATGAACATTTATATGTGACAAGTAAAATTAAATGCTTAAAGGAACTTTGGCAGGTTCTTGGATCAATTGGCCAATGTACTTTGAGAGGTAAAAGTGAGGAGGCTAACTTTGGTCTTTCTCTCCTCTGCTTGAAGAAGCCAATAAATAGGATGTTTCTTTCTTTCCATTCTTCTGTCTTTCTTCTTTGTTTTCCATGGCAGTCTTGCTTGCTTGTTCCATTACACTGCACTACTGCAAAGGCTTAAGGTATTAGGGATGGTTCCTTCTGCTGGGCTTTAGGGATGGGAAAATGGAGATCAAGTGTGAACGTAGAGGGAGATCATATAGGGAGGATGACAACACTGTATATATACTATTTCAGATGATAGGAAGTTGTTTACTAATTCTAACTGTTATATTAATTTTAAGATTCATATAGGAAATTCTGTGTATGTGATCCTACACCTGCTTTTGTGTTGTGATAGGGACAGTGAATGGCAGTGTCTCTTAATTTCTGTTGTTTCTTTTAGCCTCCTACGCTCTGTAAAAGACACCATTCTGCTAACTGAGAAGGATACAGCTGCCTAAAATTTCTGAACACGCTATAATAAAGTAAAATGTGAAGCATGAAGTTAATCTGCTATATCCTTGCAATGCTAGGGGAAATTGGAGTTAGACAAAGTGGTTAATATTTAAGCTTGGATTTTGCCCAACTCATCAGAGCTAATGCCTCTTGGTTCTAAGGAGTGCCATGGGATCTCCCCCACAGCTGCTCACCTCCTTGCTTTTACCTATCCTGAGAAGTGGCAGCATGCTAACAGAGTGCTGTGTGTGACTCTTCCTCCAAGCTCGGGTAGGGTGAAGCTCCACTGTGAGGTTTGCAGTGTGAAATCTACAGTCTGTCAGGACTTGCAAGCTGCAAGCCAACTGTTGCTGAGATCCTGCTCCAGTGTTACTGTGGCTCTGTCCTGCTGGGCTGCATGCACTGCATAAGGTTTTACTAGGGTGGCTGTGCATGCTTGCATGTACAGCTGCTGCATTGTGCTGCTTAACTAGTGTTTGCTGGTGCCACTCATTTCTCTGTTATTTTCTTTGTTCATAAGATAACAGTTGAGCAGTGTTACTGGTTTTTTATTTGTTGTTGTTGTTTGCACCAGTTTCATTAATCTGAGATATAGTTTATCTTTCTTGTGCATTTCTTTACAGAACAACATGTCCATATGCCTTCAGTTCATATATATAATGCTTGACATTAGCTGTGTAGGTACACATGCTGTCAGACTCATTGAACATTAAGTAAAATAGATCATTTCTAGCTAATGGTGTTTGTGCTCTAATTAGAGACTTTTAGGAAACAGGAGTGATTTAGGCTGTACAAATGTCTCCTTTAAATTTAGCCTTTTAATGCAACAGTGTCTTGAACAACAGCTGAAAGAAGTTTCCTGCTATCTCCTGAGCTGATACTAATTCCCTGCCCTTCTGGTTGTGAGTTAAAATGCTTAGGTAATGGCATTCTTCCTGCTGGAGGGGAAGGCAGAACAAGGATACATTATTTTGTGTAATTATACTCTTTGAAATTCAAGGCCAGTGGTTTCATTATTTGTAACCTGCTTCATAACTGAACTCTGAAAAGTTTTTTTTTTTTTTCAGTAAATATACAGGTTTCTTAAAGCTGGAGCATTTGGGTCTTAAAGCTTGTTCTGTTTCTGTGGGAAAAGTGAATGGTACCATCAGTAGGATTCCAGAGCAGGTGAATGTGCAAGGTGATAGATCAGTGTCCCATCTTTTAAATTGTTCTTTTCAGGGCAATATTTAATGGTAGTGTTGCCACTGGCTTTGGGTCAGAGCAGTGATGAAGATGAGAAACTTTTTAGATTCTCAGATTAATTCTTCTGCTTGGGAACATTGCTTTTTGTTTAATGGCAGCTTGTCCACTTGTGCAGCAGTGGGCAGATGACTCACTGAGAGTCCTTGGGAGGTGTTATGTCAGTCACTGGGTAAGTCCATGTCTACACCACATTTGAATCCCAAAGAATTTTACTATATGTAGAAATACAGCTTTGTCACAGAGGAAGATGATTGACCTGAGATTGATCTTCTGTGGTCTGAGGTTATGGTACAAGCTGTGTGACTTAGCTCACCTGTGGTAGATCAGTGAGGAGGAAATAGTTTATTAAAATAAAGAAGCTAAATTTCTGATATAGTGAAGTCCCGATGCTTATCATCTTTGTTACTGTAAACCAGAAGCAATCCCAGTGCAGATAAGGAGTCATTATACACAGCTGCTGGCAGGGAGGAGTGATCCATCTATTAGCCTGCAGGTACTTCTGGGTCTCACAGCAAGAAAGAACCCTGTGCCCCTGAACAGTAAGCTCATGGAATGCAGTGGAGGTGGTCTTGGTGTGAAAAAAATCATCCAAACTTGGAGGAGGCTTCAAACTCTGGCACAAAAACTATACTGAATTTGTTCAGAGCTGTTTACTTTCTAGATTATTTAAATAATGTTAAAGTCTCTTCAGATGTGGTCGAAGTTGGTTGAGGGGGCAGCTAAGCTTTGCAGGCGTTGTAACTCTCCTCAGTGATTTGTGAATACAAAGGTCTTCTATTTCCAGGCTTTTTAGCCCTTTAATCTTCCCAGGCACAGATGTTCAGACAGAGTTTTTATACAAAGAGCGGAAACCCAAATCATTTAAGCTGGTAGTATTTACACTTACCACGTACTGCAAAATTCAAACAGTTTACTACGTCTTTGATTAAAGGCTTCCAGAATGCAGTGAAGGATTAAAATAGCAGGGCACACTAACTAGGTGGACGTATACTCATTGTGTCATGTTTTGTTTGGCCTCTGCTCCGTTTTTCTGCTAGCCTTGAGAGATCTGAGAAGTTGTTAACTACAAGTTTGGGACTTTTTTGGTAGATTATTTTTTATCAAACCACTGGTATTGCACATGGTTCTTGTAAGAGGCATTTAAAATATTGCTGTTCCAAATGAATGACTGTAAAATGGACTGTAAAGGCTTTCTCCTGGGAAATTGTCATGGCTATATAGGTATGGTCTTTATTGGAAATCAGCTGAACTAATGTTGAAGGAATATTCCTTTAAGGTGCTTAGACTGGTGAAAGAATTAAACCAGTTCCATAGATGTGTTTACAGTGCTGGCAGGGAAATACTATAATGTTACACTTGAATAGGCTCTAAAACTAAACTATAATTTCCTCAGACCATTCAAAATTTGGCATGCTTTGCTCTGAACTGTAGTTCAGTTCTAGTTTCTGTAAGTCAGCCTCCTTTTGTTTTTACACCCCTGACATCTTCAAAGGACAGAGACTGGATTTTCTTTCATGAGGGACCATTGAGCAGTGATATGATAAGCTGTAAATGTTTGTGAAGAAGTTTGTTCATCTTGTCCCCAATATGACGTGCACATTTTTTAATAGCAACTATTGTTCAGTACTGTACTGTTACACTGAGATTCTGCGTCCTTGGCCAAGCTGAACCTGGTTGCATTAAAAACTGCTTGGGCATGTTTTGTGACAGGTTATGTGATCGTGAAGTTTTCAGTCAGAAGAATTAAGAAATAAAAAACAAAGGCTAAAAAATGTAAACACCCCCCAAAACAAACAAACAAACAAAAACCTAACAAACAACCAAGGTCAGGTTTTCCAAGTGCCTGGATACTCCTCTTTAATAATGATGGCAATGGTTTGGTGTCATAGCATGGGTTTACAGCTGTGTGAAGAGGGTCTGTGGAAGGGACAACTTCGAAGTGCTTAAAGCCATAGGAATATTTACAGGATTAGGGCTCTTTGCTCTGGGAAGCACAGGACAAATATGATAGATAATTCACGTGTATTCTTAAAAAAGGTGTTCTGGCTTCTATTAATTCCACTTTGCATCCAGCACATGGGTGTGAGTTTATGGAATGAATACCATTGGTGGTACTGTTCTGAGTAGGTGACAAAATGTCCCTCTGGATATGATTTTTTATAGTTTTGAATTTGGGATGCTGCAAGATGCTTGATATCTACCAAAGGCCTCATACTGTTGGCTACAGCTGTAGTAACTTGCTTAATTAGGTTAAATGGTGCGTGCTGTCACCAAGTATTATGATCTGATTGCTGTGAAAATCCATCATTAACTCCTATTTGGAGTACTATGTGCAGCACTGCTCACTGTGGAAAAAGTACTGAGAATGAGGAATGTGGCTTGTGTTCTTTATGAAGGGAGACTGAGCAGGTTGGAGCTGCTGGTTTTCAGAGAGAGATCACTCAGCTGGATTGTATTAGTGGTTTCAAATTCAACATTGTGGTGTGGTGAAAGACAGAGTGATCATTTGTCATTTACTATAATAAAAAAAATTGGAGGTGCACAGTGAAATTATCAGCCTGTGCTGCTGAGATCTGAGTTTTCTGATAGAGGCGGTATTAGAAATTTGTGTTAGATTTCAGTAGTTTCTGTACTGCTGTTTTTTACTGAAATTTTGGATTCAGGATCTGAGTACTGCAGTGTCTGAACCCAGAGTTTTCCTGTTTAAAATGCAGACTGTGTCAAAGTGGTGTGTTAATTCAGTAACACTAAGACAGTACTGTAGTAAAGGTGAGGGGAAGACTTAATGCTTGTCATAGGGTACAAACTACAAGCATGACAAAACTTGCATTTGGCAGTGATTTAATGGAGAGTTAGTCTACCTAAAAGCCAGTAGAGATGTCAACGTTGTATAGGAAAAGTATGTTTTTGAAATACTTCACATTTGGAAGTAAGCAAGTGAAGAGCAGATCTAATTAACTTGCTCTTTCTGTGCATTTAAATTATACCACCTTGTCCATTCTTCATTTTGTCATCCTGACTGAATTCAAATGCACTAGAAAAAAATATCTGTATGTGAATTGTAAAGTCTCTGTCGAGTGATTAAGAGGGTGGAGGTGAAATTTTAATGTTTTTATCATTTTAGAGATTTCTCTTTTGGTCTAGGGACTAAGTGATGACAAATGAATTTTTAGCAAGCTCAAGCAGACAAGTTTATCCAGTTCAGAGCATAGTATTTTCTCTTGCTGTTGTTTTACACTGTTTTCCCTTCAAACTCTACTGAAGTGATGAGGAGTGCTGAAGGGGCAAGGTGTCTGATAGAATTAAAATACAACACGCCAGCAGAGGAGATTTTGTAGAAGAACAATTTCATGCGAAGAAGTTTAATTGTGCTTTTGTTAAGTAGTTAATTATATGATATGATACCAGGGAAATAAACAAGCTGAAGTGCTAATGCTGTAAAATGCAGTACTGCAAAAATAGGTGATGTTAGTGGATCTTACAAAGATCTGACAGCTTCTCTTTGGTTCCACAAACATTTTAGCTCCAGATAAATTTATAATCTCCCCTCCTTCCATGCTGGGAATATAAACCAACTGCTGTTGTAGAAGTTACTGACAAATTCCACAGTGAAACCTGCAATGCTCATAAGTTGCAGTAGGTGCAACGTCAGTTTTTTCTCTTTAGGATACCCTGACAATGAAAACACAAGCTATGTCTAGCATACTTTCAAGCGTACAAAGTAAATAAAACATTCAGCTAAGGAGTCCCTGTTTCCAGATTAAATGAATCCTTGAGGTATGTGCTAGATTATTGTGATTATATAGCGAAAACAGAGTTGTATTTATGAAAAAAGTCCTTGTGGCGCCTTTCAAAAAAACATGGCAAAAATACTCATCTAGGGCTGGGTCTAATTTGCTAGAAAAGCACCTGAAGTATCGTAAAGAATCCAGATACTCACTTTTGTGGGCACTGGAAAGGTGTAAAAGATGATGGTAACTGATTGCTGGCGTGTAATTCTTTTTTTCCATTGCTCCTGTCCTGCCATGATTGGAGAATTTAGTCTGGATGAATCTATAGGAAAGCCTTCAGTGTACTGATATTTAGTAATAAACTTAAGGCTGCGTTCAGATCATCCCTTTGTCCCATTGCTGTGCCATCTCTGTAAGATGTTAAATTCAGATCAACTCTGAGAACGTGCAGTAGTAAATTTTACTTTGGTACCGATTCATCAACAGGAAATCCTCATGCAGAGGTGGTACAGTTTTTCTGTAAAGATTTTGTAGTCTTGATGAACTGTGCAACAGTTCAGGATTGCCAGTTTCATAAAGAGGAGTGTTATCAAAGCTGAGACTTCATTTTTCAACTTTTATATCTGTAATTGTCACTGTTACAGAACTTGTTTAGTATAGAAGAAAATGATAAGTGAATTCTGGTCCTCTGGGTTTACAGCTTAAGAGGCTGACCATTAGGAGAAAGGCAACGATTGCTAATTCCTGCTTTTCTTTAATCATTGGAGGTTCTCTGTTTGAAACGTGGCAGAAAGGCTAAATAGGTCTTTAAAGGCAATTTGAATGAGAATAGAAGATGGGCCTGAACAGCCCAAGCAAATGAGGGATTTTCTGGGCTATGCAGGAAATAAAGCTTAAAAGCAAGGTGTGGAAAGCTGACCAAGAAGGTAAGAGCTGGAGCCTTTTTGGATGGAGAAGATGGGGAAAAACAAGGAAAATAATGGTGGTGGCTGCTCTTGAGAATATTGAATGGCAAAGAGTAGATTAATATAAAATCTAAGGTCTCGTTTTGACCATGAGACGGATGTTGTATATTGAGTTCTACAAAAGCTCAGTGTCTGGAGTCATGTGACTTAGCTTTCTTTTCCGTGTTTGTCACAGATGTCTGGTCCTCACTGTTCTGTAAATAACGTAAAAAATACTTTACATGAAAAACTTTTAGAAAGAAAGAACAATCAGCTAATTTTTCAGTCTCCATGATTTAACACCAGGATAGTTATACAGTAGAACGAGGTCAATACATCCAATTGTATCTAGTGGTGTGTGTAGGTATATGCCTAACTTCTTTTCTCCTCCAGTGGGCTGCTTCACGTTCAAATCAGACACGTGTTTTAGTGGTGTGCTGAAATGGGGCACTCGTGACTGCACGAGCAGCAATTGTGCTGTATGAAATGAACTCTAAATTTTCAGAAGTAGCAAATGTTAGGGGGAAAAAAAAAAGATGTTAGAGACATTGGAGATCACCTAATCTGAAACAAAACAATGAGGTTTGGTTTACTGGATAAGGCATCGATGTTCGGTGTGACTACCACACGTGTAATGCCCTTGCTTCATGTCAGGATTCTGATTTCCTGTCATGCAAAGGAATGACCAGGGCAGTTCCAGGAAATACAGAAGCAGGGCTGACACCCTGTGCCAGGGCACCCCATCATACCACACTGCTGCAAGCATGTGTGTGTGAAGTTTGGGTTTTTCAGTGTGCAATGAACATGATGATAATTTTTAAAGAGATTTAATAGGAGTTAGCACTAATGTAGAAATTGCAAGTGTTCCTTAGAGCTTGTACAACTTCGTGTTGTTTACTATACAGCTCTGCCTACTGATAGTTACTACTTCTACTTTCAGACCTCGTCCTGCCAAATGGTTGACAAATGTGCAGGGAAGAAAGAAAGAAAGGACTTTAATAATGAAGTGACAATAAGTGGAAAAATAGGTCAAATTAGTAGAGCAAAGTACTTGGTGGTTGATTAACTTGTAGTCGATAAACCTCCTTGCGATGACACTTGCAGTTGGAATAAGTATTGCTAGGTCACGTGAGAGAGGAATCAATCTTCAACTATAGGAAGGTCAATGAGGTGGCATAGTTTTTCTCTCCCTGTTGCAGGCTGTGTGTTTCTGTTAAACAGTTTGCTTTCATGATTTAACTCTGCAAAGAAATTTCACTTTTACCCTCAGTTGTCACAGTGAGGGCTCAAACTCTTCTCTTCAGTAACTGTGGTCTTCAGTGGGTTGTTTTTAAAGGGAGAGCGGATTTAAGAGTCAGCAGTCTCTCAGTGTGTGGTGCCTCTGAGGTATTTTGGAATGCTTCAGCTGTCTCCCTTAGCTACCTGTAATTTCTTGGCTATACCCTAGGGCAGTGTGATAATTCACTACTGCTGCAACGTAACCTGCTAATCAGAGGACCAAAGCACAGGAAGTGACCTGTGAGGCCAGAGCAGCTGTGGCTTGGTTATTGCTGGATGTTTGGGCTGGCCTCTAAGGCAGGGTACCAGAGTCTCCTCAGGTGCTCAGGTCCCATGCTCCATTTGGCTTTCTGCTCAGCAGTTCTTCCTGCTATCCAATTTGGATCACCACTGCTGAAATTTAAACCCACTGTTTCTTGTCGTAAAAATTGTAGAACAACTTGCTGCTAAGAGAAAATAAACAGTTCTTTTTTTTTTTTTTTGGTTGTTTGTCTGATTTAAACTGTTTGGAAGACTAATTATGGTCCCCTAAGATGTCTATTCCTTAGGCTAAACGGCTTTGATTGATCCAGTTGTCTTAGTAGGGGTTACTGAATAGATTTGGCTTTAAAAAAAAAAAAAAATGCACTGGACCATTGTAAATAGGATTGATATAGTCCAGGCAAGAGAAATGTGACTTGTCTGAAACCAATGGGCTTTTGGTTTTACTCGGTATCTGTGGTAGAGCTATATTAATATGTAATGTACGTATAAACTGTGAATATTCAGTGACAAAATCACAAACTGAAGAAACTAAGCTTGTTTAGTCGGTCATATTGTGAGCCAGTGATGTTCTGCTATTGGACATGAATGCAAATATAGCAGCCAGAAACCAGGACCTTGTTGCATGTTATTCATAATTTTGACATTATGTGGTTATTAGATTGTACAGGCTATTGGATTTAAAAGACTCGTGCCAAATGGGGTACCCACAGAAAAACACAAATTAAATACAGAGACATCTGCTTCTGTTTTCATATAATATTGGTGAAATAGAGAACATATCACACTAATGCAGATGCTTTTTATTATTCACAAGTTATAATTAAATGCAGTTTTTTCTGTGGTTGGTGATGAAAGAATGAGAGCAACCTCAGAGTGGGGAAATGTTTCAGATTATGTAGACCACAACTGGCTCCTGCACAGCAGCACACAGACCCTCCCTGCCTTGGCTTTGCTTATGGTAGTGGAGCATGCAGCAAACCACATTCCACCCAAGCTTGCCATGTTTAGAGCTCGCTTATCAGTAGTTTGTGCGGGCTGGCACTCCAGGTAGGGAGTGCACGTGTTATCTGTGCCTGGAGGCCAAGTATGTAGATGTTAATCTTCTAGTACTGTACAGTAGTGTTTGAGCCAAAATTATTAATGGCAGTTATGTGTCTAGGAGATTGTTCTTCGAAGCAGGGAGAAAGTGACATGCAGAGAGAAATGGTTGATTTCCGGAGCTTATTTTGAGACAGTTAGACTCCTGAGTAGGGCTGTACCGTTGTCTGTGGTTAGTGTCTTTTGTCTGATAATTGAAATGATGGGCACATGTGCTTTTGGGCACAAAGGTTATTTGGAATATAAGCAAACTACCAAAGGATGTACATTTAAGAGAGTGCTCTGCACACTGATGATTTTGAGAATCAGACATTTGAAGCCTGCATTCAAATACTTGTGATTCAACCAGCTGGGTAAGGGAAACAGCAGAACTGTGCATTTAATGCAAAATGGCTGAGGTTGGCAGGACCTCTGGGTCTGTCTGCACTCCTGCCCCAGCAAGTCCGCCTAGAGCAGGGTGCCCAGGCCCATGCCCTGGTGGCTTTTGGGGATCTCCAAGGAGAGGACTCCACAATGTCTGGGCAACCTGTGCCCATGCTCCATTGCCTACACATCACAGAAGTGCTTTCTGGTGTTCAGAGGGAGCCTCCTGTGTTCCAGTTTGATCCTGTTGCCCCTTGACCTGGCATTGAGCACTGCTGAAAAGAACCTGGCTCTATTCTCATTCCTAATCCTTCATAGCTGTATCCAGAGCAAAAAGCTTTCTTTCGGGGGCTCTTCTGTTTCCCTGTTCCTGTGCTGCTGCATGGTGAGCATGGGCTAAGTAGCACTGGACACCTCAGACCAACAATTTGTCTTGTCTTTCTTTGTATTGAATTTGATTAGGATTTCTGTGAATGTAGGGATGGACATATCTTGCTAAATAGATATTTTCCTTGTAGTACTCTTGAAAGAGCATTAATATTGGAGGTGGAAGGGGAATGGTTTAAGAGTCAACTATTGCTGCATTTTTGGCTGATTGGCAGTGTCTGTTCTCTTACATTTCAGTTTTCCTAAAAAGTTTCACATTAGGTGGCACTTCTTGAAGTATTATTGCAGCCTGAGACTTCCAGCAGCAATTTCCATTGTTCAGACATCAAAGTGGGAGAGACCAGTCAGTATTTGCTACCTGAATTATCTCCAGAATGTAATACTGTAATGGTTTTCAATTTCCAGGTTTTACGTTGTGCAATGTTTCCCAGTGCAGAGGACTAAAATGAATCTATTCCAATCCACCTAGTCCAAAACCAAACAACTTTCCTTCTCAGTGGGTGATGGCTGCAGGAGACCTGCACTAGCAGAACAAACAGGAAGTGTGTAGGGCAAGTCACACAGACTGTAGCTCAGTTCCACCATGTGACTTCAGAGTGAATGGCTTAAAAAAGGATGTTAACACCTTCATATCGTAGTGTGAATTCTTGTTCCACAGTCCATCTGTTGTATCTACAGGTTCCCCAGAGGATAGAAGAGCAAAGAGATGCATCTGAAGATAGCAGTGCAGGAATCCCAGGCATGTGGGGCAGCTGGGGCCCCTGGTCTGCCTGCTCCAGGAGCTGCAGTGGTGGTGTGATGGAGCAAACACGGCCGTGCCTCCCGGCGTACTACCGTGAAAGGGGCTACCAGAGGCCGGGGCGGCAGTACGCGGCCTCGGAGAGAACTCTTGCTCACCAGAATTCCCGCCATCAGGACTCACTGACTGCTTACCCAGGCCATGTCATTTCTGCCATCCGTACGTCTGTGCCACTTCACAGGAATGAAGAGCAGCTCCGGGCTGGCCTGCGTGCTTCTGTTCCTTCCGAAGGCCATAATAACAGCCATATGAACCGAGGAGCTCCAAGAGGCATCCGGCACTCTCAGTCCCAGAGACATCACCCTAAGCCGGAAAAGAGGTACAGTGCCCCTGCATGCATTTTATTCTTGCCATGAATGATTTATCTGAAGAATGGCATATCAGAAAAGAATCATTATTTTTTAATACCTATGGAAAGGTGATAAAAATCAGCCTTAATCTTTAATAATATGTCCCATCTTCTGTGGAAGGCTATCCTGTGCGTTGATTTCTGAGCTGGTATAACGTGATGATACCCAAGGACAGTCTATAACTACACTCTATAACTACAATGGGCAGATCTTATTCTCCTTTAAAATTTGCTTTACAATTTACTGAGATATTTTTCCTTTTCTGTTACTTTTATTAATGTTTCCCTCTTCTCCATAGTAAGAAGAATTTTCAAAAGTAGCAGCTTGGATTCTTAATTTCAAGAGTCATTCCAATTTCAACTGGTTGAAAAAAAATATTCATGAAACTTTTGGTGAAGAATGACTAACCATCTTTTCACTTTTTTCTAATAAAAACTGATTTTGTTTTCCTTCTATTCATTTCTTTTTCTCCCAGAGTTTGTATTGACGTGCTTCCTATTTTCTCGTTTTCCTTTTTTAGTTTTCTACCTTTTAGCAAATTTTCCTGTTTGAAACAAACAAAAGAAGGTGGATTTTTTTAATACATTAACTTCTAAACATTGTGTGTATAAGTTTTGTACTATTTGCTGTTCAGCCTTTAAGGCTGAATGGATCTGTGCTGGTACAATTGTCCACAACCACTCCGTTCTGGAAAAACACTTATTAGAAACCGGTCTGCCATTTGCTATAGCTAACATTATTGGCTTTTATTTTTTTATCTGTCTGTGAATGAAAAGAGAGCAGATGCATTTCCAGTTTGGAAACAGAGGAGAGCAGGCATGGAAGATCCTGTGGGAAGGGATGTTCCCAAAAGTTGTGTATTCTTTCTCTTGCCTCAGATTATGTGTTCCAGCAGGTGGGAGTTCTCTGGCTTTTCCCCTCTTGGCCCTCTTTTGGAAAACGCATGGAGTGTTGTATTTTTATTATTTTATTTTATTTATTTATTTTGTTAGTTTTTTTTGTTTTTTAAGTCTCTTTCTTCCTATATTCTTCTTGAAGATTGTTAGGTGAAGCAGTCAACCATAATTCCTTTTCCCTTTTTAAAGATATCTGACTGGCCCAGTTCCTGAAGAAAGGAAACATAACCCTGAGGCAGTGTTCCAGCCTGCCTCAAATAAGACAGCATCACTCTCTTACTTCTGATGATAAAGACATCCTCAGCCCCTGCAAGAATATTCAAAATTAGAAATTAAGCTGTTTTCCTTCTGTTTGTCTCAATGAAGAAAAATTTCAGAGTGGGACCAGATGTTCAGATGTTGTTCATCCTACGTGTTAGCCATTTCCTTTACTCACTGCTGCTTCTTTCTTTCTTTCTTTCAAACCCATGCAGATGGATGGCCTAGGAGTTCTGAGTATAACTGTAATATTGCTGATTGTAATGCTGTTCATCTTCTTATAAAAGCACAGAGGGTGCCAGCGGTAGACTTCTCTGAGCAGCGTTAACAGGACTGAACTGAGACAGAAGTTGTATTTTCTTTTTTCTGTTTTCCTACTTAATCATTTAGCATAATGCACTTCTGTTCTCAGCTGCACAGCGTAGCAGATACAGGTTGTAGTACATAGCTGAGTTATTACTAATGTTGGAAGCTTGGCCTTGCACCGTCGGCTCAAAGTCATTCAAAGCCTGTTTGCTCCAGCCCTTGGCACTTCCAGTCTCCAAGGAAATCCCAGCTGGCCTGGTCTCTGCAGCAGACCTGCTGCCAGGCTGCTGGCACAGCTGGGGCTCCTGCACTGGGCTCTGCCTTGCTGCTCTGGTGGCCTCTGCAGGCCGGGAGAAACTGGAGTAGTTTGAAATAATCGTGGCAGTTATGGCTGGAAAATGAGGGTGAGGGAGCAGAAAGCAATTTTTCCTGCTTGCAGAGGTGAAATTTTGTTATTTCTTAGTAAATGCCTTGCAGTATGAAATACTGAAATGATCATAGTATCTGCTGTGACTCCACTTTCCTCCCTGATGGAGGTCTTCGGTTTTGAAAATTCTTGTACTCTCCTAAGCACAGTGCAAGCTTCTGTACCACACTAGATTTCCACCCCCACTGCCCTTTCACTGCCCCTTGGCAAAAGACTGTGGATTTAAGGTCAGTGTTTTAATCTCATTTGCGTAATAGGTTATTTCCATCTTGTGTTAGGAGGGTCCCTGGTGGCTTTAATTCTGCTGTATTGCATAACTTTCAGATTCTTTGGTGGTGACTGTAAAAACAGCATGAGAACAAAGATATTGCTTGAAAATGAAATTATTAGAATGACAAACCTCATTGTTTTCCTTAATTTACAAAGTCCTGAGGATAATCCTTCCTTACAAAGGCAATTACTGGTCCTACTGATAAAATAGAAAATGAGTTTCAAAATGTTGATTTACTCTAGGTATGATTTTTGTACTGCAGAATGGTGTTCAGTGTTCCATTAATGGGTAATAATGGAAAATGATGTCGGCTATAGAGAAGAAAATCTGTGTTTTCACAGTGTACAGGCAGGGGAAACTCTTCAGGATATTCCTATTTACTGTTTTGGACTTTCATATAAAGTTGTCATTTTAGGAGACTTTTATAAAATAATAAAAGAGGGATGAACGTTTGTGACTGAGATAAGCTCACATTTGATGGTGTGGTAGGATGAAATGGAATGGCTTCCAAGACAAACACATTTTAACAGCAGTAGCAGTCCTTCAAAGCAGCCAAAGCTATGTGTACCACTTAGCAACAAGTGGAAAAGTTCTCTGCCTATTTCCAGGTAAAGAACTGTTCCATTTATTTAGTAAAGTTCAAAATATAATCTATATATGTTACACTGTAAAGTACCTTGTCTATGATGAAGGATATTTACAGCTTTTGAAAGCTAGTTCATTTGTGTTTGTTAGGCAAGAAACCAGGGCTTCCTAAGAAGCTCAGATGTGAGGTACCTACAATTAGAAGCCTAATTTCTCGAATTCATGTGCTCTCCTGTTCATCACTGTGCTGTAAATTGAGTTCTTGCATAACTGAAATGTGTCAGGAAATTTTATTCACAGGGATTGGGATGGGAACACTAAGATAAATCTCATGGTTCTCTGGGTTATCTACTGGCAAAAAAAAAAAAAAGGAGCTCTTCCTAACTTGGTAGAGTTGGGTTCCCATTAGCAAAGTCTTGTTTTTACTTCTTTGAGATAAAATGCATGAAGCATACTGTACCATAAGAACAAATGAGAACAAGAATATAATGTGAAAATATGATCACATTTTGACTTCTTTAAAAAGAAGCACATATGGAAAAGTAATAAGGGCATGCCAAAGGATAGCAAATATTTTAAGAGAGAAAACGCATCTTGAAAGGAAATATCATTCATGGGCTAGGTCTTAGTACTTCTTAAATGCTGCATTACCAAGTCTCTATTTTGGTGATAGAACTGCAGTTTTGTCTTCCCTCCACGTGTGTACTGACTGCTTGGCTCTAAATGGACCTGGTCTGCGTGGTGCTCTCCCCCCATCATCCATCCCACACTCACCCTCACAGGACAGTTTGAGTCAGCTGCTAAGCAGCATTAAAAATAGTTGGATTAGACCAATTGGAGGTAACTGGACTTGCTTCCCGTTTTCGTTTTTCAGCAATCTGCTGGTGTTTACAGTTGCCACCTTTACTTTCCCTGCCAGTGGACTGTGGTGGTGGAGAGGCAGAACTTTGTGTCTGCATCTGTAAGTGCTCAGGGTGTTTTGTGCCAGGTTTAACACCGGTATGAGTGGCTTATACTAGCAGGAAGAAAATACTATATTTATTGTCAGAATAATGAAATAGGTAAAGCTGGATTACTTAAATAGCATATGTTTAAAGAAATATGCTTACAAGGAAAGGATTTCCCTAAAGCTTTTTTTTATATTTGGAAGAGGAATGAGAGGAAAAATTTGCACTGAGGAAATACTCCAAAAATCATCAACTTCTCACGTGGCCATAGCTCTGTAGTCTTTATTCTGCTGCCAACAGCTGACGTGAATGTCTCCTGTGCTGTGCCCTGTATAGGGTCAGTGTGCATTTCTGGGTCTGTGAGCAATGGAAAGGAAGAGTGTATCATTTAATGCCAAAACAGAGCTTCCTTTAGGAAATCTCTTTTGCCCCTTTTACAGGTGCTTTGACTAGGTGAATGTGGCTTCTTGAGTTGTCAGGTTGAAAATTCCCCTCTGAAAGGACAGTTCAGTTGTTTCCTTAACCAATTCAAGCATCATTAGGTGCGTGTTCTGATGTAGCTTTTGTGACCTGTTCTAGTTGTCTCCAATTTGTAGAGATGGACAGATGTAGACAATCAGGTTCAAGCAGGCAGTATTTTCGCAAGTTCTCAGGCTTCCTACTTGTTGATGTGGGCATTTGTTTTGTTGTTGTTGGGTTTTTTTGTTGTTGTTGTTTGTTTTTTTTTTAATTTGAAATACTAACCTCGCCTCAAGTACTTAGCCATCTCTCCTTTTGTTATTTTCCTAACAGGAAGAATACATGATGCACTTTAGCCCAAACCCAGTACTGTTATAAAAGCTTGTTGGGGAAGACAGAGATGGATTTGTTCCTTTTCTGGGGAGAAATTTTCAAGAAAAATCTAATATCAGCAGTGATAATCACAGAATTCATTTTGGTAGCACCTGAGGGGATTTAAAACTGTATGAAAGAGATGTTCATTTTCCTTCTAAATGAAATTCCAAAACATCTAATGGCAATGAAGATCTCCGTGTGAGGAATTTCCTGGCTAACTGAAACCGTTCTGGCCTCAGATTGGCTTTGTGCTGTCCCATCTCTCACCTGAGTGTTAATACCCTGATAAGCTCTGGATCTTGCTTATTATTAATTAGTATTGATTTTTATTATTCTACTGTGAGCACACTTTGAATGAGATTACCAAAGGTAAAAACCTGACGTGATACTGTAACTGCAAGCCACCCAGGAAAATTTCTAATTATTACTGAGTGTTTCACCCTTTCCTGAAGTGAGAGGACTGGAGGAGAGGAGGGGAAGTGGGGCCACTGCCTGCGTACACTCAGAGATGTGACAATGCATTGGTCCAGGGAATGACTGAGTGCTCAGAAAGGGAGAGAAGTGCAAGAGAACTCCTGTTGTAACACATCCCAGCTGGGTTATGTAGTCACTTGTGTGGGATTTCTGCTGTGTAACCTGCTAATTACATGGCACATTGTTCAATCAGACCTCAAAGCTGAGGGGAAGAACTAAAATTCTTGTTTTAGCATTATTCTACGCATGAAAGAAGAGGATGGTAGGATCTGGGTTCAGATTCTGCTTCAGTGTTGAAATGCAGCTGAGGTTATGCAGCACTGGCTGGGGAATGAGCAAAAGGCAGCATAGTGTGACTGTACTGAGTGCATCACTTCTGTGCTGACCTGGGCTATTGGTGAAGATCTTTGCGGGTGGGAGAATTAATTTATGATTGAGTGTATCTGCCATGAGTTAATCAAAGCTGTTGAGACCTTCTCCCAAGACATAGTTTACCTAATGACCTTTTAAATTATCTGTATTTTGTATATATCTCTATATTCTGGTATATATCTGTATCAGGAAAAGTATTTTTTGCCTGTAGTACAAAATAGAAATGATGAGAATCAGCCCTGTCAAATAAGCTGACAGTGATTTTTGTTCTTTTGTGCGTATGCCGTAACTCAAACACAGTGTGTGTTTTTACAGTCACACTGGATTTCAGGGCAATTATTAAAAACAGAATATGTAACATCAACTTCTTAAATCTTTCTTTGGCTCCCAAACAAAATTAAACCAACTTGGTTTTGGGAATTCTCAGAGGGAGGGGGCTGGAGAAATAGTGAGTATCCAGAAATCACTTTGTGGTTACCAAAGTTACAAGAAATGTAGAACAAATTATTTAGTTACATTGTTTTAGTTACCTTGATAATGAAAATCAGAGTGAAAGGAATGCCTACACCAATTCAATTGTGAAGAAATGTGTTGATGAAGTGTGAATAATTTGGAGTAACTTGCAAAAAAATTTGGTGATGGTGGCTGTGCTTTCCAATGTGTGATAGATTCCCAGTGGGGGTGATTTAACTCTCTTGTGAACAAACATTTGGCTAAGCTAACTGCTCACCACTTGAGGGCTATTTTCCAGGTCA
Source organism: Odontophorus gujanensis (assembly GCA_013399175.1). Lineage (NCBI taxonomy): Eukaryota > Metazoa > Chordata > Aves > Galliformes > Odontophoridae > Odontophorus > Odontophorus gujanensis. The sequence continues at coordinate 952,484 of VXAB01012028.1, forward strand.
GCAAGCAGATAGGCATGCATTTTCATAACACAAAGCAAAGTCAAAGGGCTTGCTTCTTTCATTCATGTTTAAATGATTTTCTCCAGATTGATTTAAAGCTGGTGAAAAGTGAGTATCTGGAATGCAGGACTGCACAGGGCTGTGGTGCAGTACTGAGAGGTGACACCGAGTGTGTTCTGATGTGAATTAACCTGGCTGCTGGGAGCTCTCCCGAGCAGATGGAAATAAATTCCCCAGGACCGGTTTGTCATTCCTTCTCATTGAAAATGATAGTTGTGAAAGAATCTGCTAAAACGCTATGAGGTATAAACTAGATGGCAGTTATCACCAGGGTAAGACAGCAATGTAAGGCAGCCAAAAATATGAGGTGGACAGTCTGTTTAAAGTAAACCTTACTGTGCACTTAAGAACATTAAAGTCACTGAATCTGTAGCTGGTGTGCAGTTTTTCCTCCTCAACTCTAGTGAAAAGCTCAAGGATGTTACTTTAGGAAAGTTTCAAGAACTTGATATTGTTCTGTGAGAAACTTGAGTGAAAAGTTAGTACCTGAAAGAGTAGGGATTGCAGCTTCTTCAGGTTCATTTTAAGACATCGTTTCTACCAGAGGACAAATCTTCTGTGGTATTATCCATAAGAGCTTTTGTTAATGTTCAACCTGGTAGAGGTTTTCGTTTACAAGAGAAGTATTTTGTTAGGCAAGTGGAAGGAAGTACTGCAAAGTTAAAGAAAAAGACATTCTTTATTCTGTCTGATATCAGAAGAGAAACAAAACAAGTTGTGCTTCAGATGGAAGTGAGCCAGGGAACCTCTGCTTTGAGAACTGTGGGATAAATGTAAGGAGGAAGGAAGTGATGAAAAAGGGGAAAAATGAAAAAGGTATTTATCTGGGAGAGAGGCTTTGTGAAGAGCACTTCAGAGAGCAGGTGCAAGCCCAGGGAATCTGTACTCTTGTGCATTTTAAAGATGCTGTGTGTCCTTGGTTCAAAGAGGGTTTCTGTTCAGGGCAGATAACCTACCTGCCCACCAGCTCCTTAAGTACTTCTTCCTTAGTGAACCTCAAGAACACTTGAGGTTCAAAGCATTGGTCTTAGTTCATAAACTCAGAAGCAGTGATAATGTGATTATTTGCCTGTTAAGGGGCATGTATGCTCAGGGCTACAGTTGGAAAAAGCTACTACAACAGATTTCCTTTTTGGTGCTGTGAGGGCTGAGTTCTTGGTGAAGTCAGCTGACTTGTCCCTAACACGAGAGGGATTGTTAACAGACAAGAGTACCAGCTAACAATAGCTGTTGTAAGATATGTTTGCTACAATCCTTACACTAAGAGTGCAAAGACTGATTTCTTGTACTTGTCTGGGCAAATGTATTTTTTAATTCAAGTATATATTTAGGTTGGCTTGAGTTTAAAGGTGCTCATCATTTTGGTTATCAGAGCACTGAAGAGATTTGTCTGAACTATCAGGGAGGTGTGTGTGTGGGAATTCTGCCTAAAAGATTGCCAGATCTGCATTAAACAGCTGTTATGCCTCTGCTTGAGATGAACATAATAGATCAGAAATGTCTACTGGCTATGTCTGACATGAAACACTTAATGCTGCTACTTGCTTTTTAGCATGTATTTTCTATTAAGCAGTAATTTGCCTTTAGATGGCAACTCTGCTCTTGGTGGCATAATTTCCCTCTTTGTTTTTCCATAGTAAAAGCTTTGTCAGAGTCGTTTAATGCTTGGATCTTGCTCTTACTGGGCTTTCTGAGTGTTTGTCTGAGAAATGTTGACAAATTGTGATTTTGTCAACAGATGTGATTGATAAATTTAATGTTGCTCCTGTGGCAACATCCTCTGCTATACTGAGAAAGATGAGCCTGTTGGTTTTTAGCATATTTGGACATGTATTGGTTTAGGGGAGTGCTGCTGTTACTTGCTTGACCCACTTGTGACCTATGTTGTGATGAAAACAACAAAACCATAAAGAGGGACTTCCAAACCATGCTGTGGCAATTAATGTATGATGTGGGTTATGAGAAGAAGGTAAGAAAAATGCAGCTGTCAACTCAAAACAGCCAGTAAGCTGTCACGGTGACTTATCCAGGGTGACTTGACTTACTTCCATCTCCTACAGGTAGATTAGAGCTGAGAGTTAAAGTAGGATAAACCAAGCAGTCTTAAGATGGTTAGTTTAATTATTAAGCTAATGATAGCCACTGTCTGATTTTCCTCCTCTTTCTTACCTGAGTACTCTCTTCCTGTTTTTCTCGTGGACGTGATTTAGTGGAGGGTTGTTACAGTTAGGGTAGTATGGTTAGGTCATGGTTGGACTTGATGATCTTTGAGGTCTTTTTCAACCTGAGTGATTCTATGATTCTCTCATTGTGTATGGATCTACTAAACATTCCCTCCTTGTTACTGCATGACATCATAAATTCTACCTGATGCTCCCCAAGGAATATAAAAGCTAATTACCAGCAAGCTATTTTTATAGTCTTCTTAATTATGTTGCAACAAACTTCATTCCCAGTTTTTGAGAGTGTTGCCAAGCATGAATGAAAGGTGCTTTAAGGCAAAACACAGAGCTCTGAATAGTTTCCATCCAGGCAACAGTGGTTTAAATGAATGCATACACACTGATAAATATGTTAATAATTAGAGGTTGAGTGTTCCACTTTGTTTCCAGCAGTCTGTGTGTTGAAAGAAATTTGAAGTTCCCGGCTACAAGAAGTTAAGCTTCCTTTACAAGGAAAGTGTATTCCAAAGAAAATCCTAGACCACAATTCCTGCACAAACTGAGCAGAACGAACTTGCGGAGTCTGCAGCAAAATTTCCAAGTTGTATTGTAGAAAAAAGCTAAGAGGAAATAGAACTTAACAGTCAGAACATTGTTATTGCCTTCAATTGGAAGAGGCTGTTGTTGAACACTAGCTGCAGCATCAACCATACAGTAAGAAATCCGTCAAAATCATTTTTTCAAGTTTTTGCAGTTAATTTGATGAGATTCCAGCAGCTTTTGGTCACTTTGTGTCTTCAACCATAAGTTTAGTCCTTCAGCTACTATACTTAGGCAAGGCTGCAGTTTGCCCATTTGTCTTTTTCCAGGCTCAAGAGTCCTAGTTTCCTTGTCGTTTCTGGCATATCCTTCAGTTATTTTCAGTTCTCATTCATGACCCTGAACTGGAGATTAACAGTCAAACATCAATCTCATTTTTGCCCTCTTGCTTGACCTCTCCTGGTTTGTGAGCAGCAGTTCCTCCAGGCAGGTCCGGTGACGTGCCTTGCTACTCCTCTGTAGAAGTGTTTGTAGCTGTAAAGAATTTGATTGATTTGCAAGAATCAATTGATTTGACCATTAAAAAAACTCCACACAAACAAACTACACACCAAACAGTGCTTGTTTAAATCCAGTTGACTTTAGTCTCAACTTCTGAACTAATTGCCATTCATAATTTCTCCATTTCCTCTCTTGTTCCCGTGCAGGACACTTACATTTTCCTTCCTTAATGCTATAAATCACTGTATTGCTTTTCTCTGCTGAAAGCCCCCAAAACCTACCTCAGCAATGACCATCATGGTCACAGAGCAGATTAACTGCTATAAACAGCTCAAGAGTGCTGGCTGCTTATCTGCCAGGGTAGTTCAGCACTCTTGTTCACACATCCTTGAGCTAGGAAGATTGATTAAAAGCCCCACGTGCCCACAAAGCTAGAATGTTAAGTGACTTCCATGGTTTCCATGTAACAATGGTCTTGGGAGAACATAAGAGTGGAAGAAAACAAACACGAGAAAAAACAAACCCAAAGAAAAGTCTTTGATGTGCTGGCTGTCTGACATCTGTAACTTTTCAGTTTCTAGAAAATAACTGACAATTTAGCCTTTGATTTTTACTTTTTCACTGTGGTTCAAGAGGAAAAGGTCCTTCTTTTTTTTAAAAAAAAAAAAAAAAAAAAGTGTCTCTCTTCCTGAGCTGCAAAGGTTACCCAGAACATCTGTATTCACACATTGCTCTCTACTGAGAGGGATATTTTTGCCAACTCACTTCTTCAGACTGCAGCAGGAGAAATCAAGTCCTGACGTGATGTTGAGCTGTGCAGGATAGCAAGGAAAATAAATGTAAATGGGCCTATTGCTTGCAGATAGAATTGAAGGATGAACCCTTCTGAATAGCATGACTCAAATGTTATATTATTCATGTTGTGATTTTTTGCTTGTAGTTTTGAGCTGAGGTTTTAGACTGAGTCCATTCTTTTTCTGTGGTTGTGTAGAGGACAGAGCTGCCTCTCAGTGAGTGCCTGCTGCTGACGAGCGCTCCCAGAAAGATCAGAGCTCAGTACCCAGGGGTGGGACATGGACGTGACCAGACAGCATCCCTGTGTGATGCTGTTTTCAAGTCATGAATCGGATGCTGTCTGTTAAATAGTCATTATGAGTGAATCCAACTCCTTGGGCTCCTGTGTCCTCCTGACTCAGTGCCTGGTTCTTGGATTTCTAAAGGATACAATTCAAATCTCTTGGCCAAAGAAGGAGGAAAAGTAAACTTTACCATAGTAAGAATATATTTCTCCATTTGTTCTCTTTTCCAGAGGTCTTTTAATAATATTTTTATGTTCCTCACCCTTTTTCTGTTTCTGTTTATATCTTTTAAGTAGCAATTGAAGCAGAACTGCAGGAGGCCTTCTAAATGAATGCAAATGTTTAATGACCTCTGCCATACTGAATTCAAGTTTTCCCCTGTTGTTACCCAAATTCACAGCAGGGATTCCCTGCTGTTATGTATCTCAAACTCTACAAAAACATGGTTATGAATTTTAGGAGTATGTCTCAGATTCTGAGAATTTCCATCTTCAAGGAGAGTACTAGGGTTGAAAAGAACAACAGCATTGTGCTTCCATGTTGCTTTGCATGAGTGATTTCTACAAGTGGCGAGTTATATGAGTACCAAACAGCTCTTTCGCTAACAAATTCAGTAACCATTTTTTCTCTCTTTGATTTTTAGAAGCAGAAACAGAAATCCTATTGGTCCAGGAAAGTATGGATATGGAAAAGTGCCATACATTTTGCCTTTACAAACTGATACTGGTCAGCAGCCTCAGAAACTTCGAAGGCAGCGACAGTCATCAAGAAACAACGTATTTCATCAGAGTCCAAGTCTCATGAATGCTTATAGTCATTCAGCCAACCCTTCACTCCAGCATGGGAACCTTTATCAAGAGGAAAGCGGGCCTCAAGCTGGTCACCAGGTCCTTGGACCCTCGGTTTATCAGTCATCTTCATTTCCTGTATCTCAAAACTTGTTTCATAGCAGTGACTCAAGTCATCATGGGTCTGCATCACACCCAATGGTCCAGGGTCAGCCCCAGCCTCAAAGGGCTGCAGCTATTGTATGTGTTGGCACCTACAAGCAATATAAACTTTGCAACACGAACGTAAGTCTACATTTCTTATATTTAATTTTTTTAGACAACTGTTGGTTTCCCATAGTATTCTAAATGTTCATGTACTCAGGAAATCGAGATTTGCATTGTTTATTATTTATTAATTTTGAGTATTTTTTATGAACTTAATTTAATTTAGAAGTATATTTTTGAATGCTAAAAGTAGATGTGTAATATTGTACTTTCCTAAAACCATACCTTCAGGGATTTTAAGCAGTTGCTAAATCTACAGTTCTGATTTGATAGATGGATAAAATAAGTCACAGAAACATTGAATTATTTTTTCCATACAAGTAATGGAGAATGGTTGGGATAGACCATATTATGCAGCTTCTTACTTCTCAGACCCATAAAATAAAGCTAAAATCTGGGAGTGCTGCTCCTGCTCTAAATAGCATCAGAGACAGCTACCAGTAGCCTATATCACTTCAGTATCTTTCCATGGTGCTGCATGCATTCTGTAACAGATACTACTTTTATCAGCATCCAAGCTCCACATGCTCTGATTTTGGCTTCCTAGGCTTCCTAGCTTATTGGAGAGAAAATCTGTTCTGTGTTAATTTTTAAATAAAATGTACTGTGTAATTACTTCACTCAAAAAATGTTTGTTGGGGTGTAGCTCTAAGCTCTGGGGCAGTCTCCTATTGTGTGTGGGAGGCAAGTGAAGTTTTAGTATTTCTCCCCACAAACAATTTCCATCATTCAGAAACGTTCAGTTTCTGTCAGTGTTAAAGCATTTTCTAATACATCTGTGTCTTACTGGGGCTACTATTCCAACACAGTGTCATACAATTCAGGAAGCCCCTGCTGGATATTAGAAGCAGGGCATTCAGGAGGGGTCTCAGTTGCTAACAAAACAGCTCACATATGTCTAAGGGAACGTGTGGTTCTTCTGCTGTTTAGAAATCCTGCCTGCAGAGTGGAGATATAGCAACAGAACATGATCAGGGATAACAAAAGCATAACCTAAACAAGACGGATGAATGTGTTTTTGCCTATTAGTGTAGCAATTATTACATGCTTTTTATTTAAAACTGAAGTCCACTGATTAAGTCTAGAGCACTTGATTGAGGAGACCTAATGGCAAGAAAGTTTGCATGTTTTTCTAAAAGGGAAAGCAAGGAAGGGTTGCTTTGAGCCTCTCACTACAGTCCTCGTTACATATTGCTTTTTTGAATAATTGCTTCTGTTTTTTGAACGAAAAAAACCAATAGAGCTACTTATTGGGCATTAATTTGGTAAGCTCTCAGTGCTGAATTGGCTCACTTGCATTTAAGTGATATGCAGATGTCATATGATTAAATCCAATGCTTATGTATTGCTTTGAAATACTCTAGGGATTCCTACTGCCCTGTAAGCTTTTGCTTGGGATTAGTGATTCTTTTTGATATATTGCATTTTCCTATGTTCATTTCATACATTACTACATCAAGGCAGAAAGTTGGACAACATTCTGCATGACCGAAAAAAGTAACATAAATGTTTCCAGGAATGATCTTTATTCAGGGGAACAGCAGGTGATAGGTAAAGAATTCAGAAGTGAGGTGGAAGGAAGAAGCAATCACAGCCTCAGTGATGAAGGAAGGTTTGTAGAGAAATCTTGCTGAGAATGACAAGCAGGATGGAGAGAGGAGGGCCGTTAGCTTTCAGATTAGGCAGCGATGAGACGTGCAGGTCAGTGTGATGAGTGGTCTGAACACTGCCAATTTTTTGTAGGTACTAGGGGAATGTAAGTGAAAATATTGTCATGTTAATTCTGGAAACAGTTGTTTAAACAGAAAACTTAAAAGAGGAAGTGAAAAAAAATAGGTGAGCACACTGTTGCTTCATCTTTGTCATGGTTGCATGTAAAAGTGCAGTTATAAAGAAGTCATTGTTATTAAGTGAGATTTTTAGTAAGAAAGAGAAATTGTAGATGATGTAGCTCCTTCTGGGCATGAAACTGTAGGTATAGTGATGCTTTTTTTTTATTTCACAGCATTTCTATTCCCTCAAAGAAGCTACAACTGCTATTCAGGATATTTTTCTCTGTAGATGTGGTAATTAATATGACTAGGAAAAAGTAATTGCTAAGAACAGTTTTTCTTACAAAGGCCAGGATGAGAGCAAAACAAGGCTGATAGTGTTTCATCATGTTTACTTGTACTTCCTGATTAAATACTTCTGTACATGGACTTTAATTTAATTTATCATCAGTGACATGTACCAGAGGCCCTGTCAGTGTGCAGAGAACAGTCTCTTTTTCTCTTTTTTGAATTTTTTTTTCTTTTTAATTCTCTTCTGGAGCATACCAAAACAGAAAATCTCACTAATGGAGAGGAAAATATCCTACTAACAGTTATCTTGGTGTTCAGCCTCTCCTTCTACAGTTTCTCCTAAGGGCAGTTAATTAATAACAAATTAAGTCAATCTGCCCTGGTCCATTAGGTCATTTCCTCATTATTGTACATTTATTGTTTTTTCATTAATAGCTAAACTCATTTTACATGACTGACAGTTTGATTCATAAACTTAGGGATTTAGGGAGAGCCCAGTGCTTCTATTTGTTCAAGTGTTCATGCAGGCCATTAAACCTATTCTCTCATATAAGTAGCTTCCTCCCTTCAGCACCTTGTGTGTGCACTTTGCACATGCTGACCTCGGGGTGTCCGGCTGCAGCAAGCGAGCAGTAAGCATCTGTCCTTTATGCACAAACAGTACTGCTGGTTCTTATTGAAACCATCAGCTATTTGTAATGCACTAAGCTTCTCTCAGCGTGGTCTCCTTATCTCCAAAATGAAGGATTGATGAGTAAATCTTGTTACTTTCCCCTGCATTAGAGACAAGAGAATTATATGGGCGTGTGAGTGAGGCAGGGTTTGAATGCCAACTTGTTTGTGGTGTTTGTCACCAGAACAAAGGAAACAACTCCAATGGAACATTCATTTACTGAACACTTCTTGTTACTGACTCTCTCAAGCAGTGCCAAGTCGCTGGCCCTTCATGAGTGTCTGGATGTGTGTGAATGTGTTTGGAAATTAACTTCACACTGAGGGCTGCCTGTGGAGTGTGTGTTTGCAAGGAAATTTTCAGAGTTAGGGATGTTCAAGCCTACTTGAGTAGTACTAATTTGGTAATAGAAAGTGACTCTTTAAGAAGTCAACTTTATGTAATTTCAAATAATTTTTATAAGATGTACTGTGAATGGTAGTTCATTGATAGGCATTCCCTCTTAATATGCTGTCCTTAGGGGAGAAGGCCCCGCTGGCCATGACAGCCCCTTACCCCTGCTGTTCTGCACTTCCCACTGTCCAGATTGCACCAGCACAGCTCGGTGAGCTGTCACTTCATAACCGTGACTGCTTATATGCTCTGGTGACAAAAACCTGTCAAATAAGATGGTGATTCAGCTACAGTATGGCAAGGAGTGTGGGAAAAACAGAGAAATCAAGGTACAAATTTCACCATGAAAAGCTACACTAAAAAAAGCAGTGGTTAGGTTGAAGAGCAGAGGTGAGGTAAGAGGGTCAGGGCCAGTCCCTAGCTCTGCCATCATGGGATAAATTCTTCCATTCAATTCCTGTAGAATATTAATGACGATAATACTAATTTTTCCAGCAGAAGGCTTTTTCAGATGCAGAATTCTAATTAAATAGAAATCAAATGTTCTACAGGAATGAGTTGAGTCCATTTAAAACTGATGTGCTCTGCCACCTAGCCATGCAGGTGGGCACTGGCAGGTTCCCACAGCACCTGGGGTCTTGGGCCATGCCAACAGCTGGTTGGAATTCTGCACAAGAAGTTTTTTTTTTTCTTTTTTTGAAGTTTTCCACTGTATAGAAAATGAAATATTTCCAACGTTTCTATTTTTAACAGAGGTGTAAGTGGAAATATTTAATATTGTATGGAACAGAACATGTAATTCCCAGAAGGCCTTTTCACAACTGCTGCAAGGATGTAGTTGAGATGCTTAGATACGGAGGTAATGACAAATAAAGGACCATTTACCTTTAAGATAACTTTTTTTTAACTGAAAAACATTTCCTAAAGAACTACTGTATAGATTGTTTATTCACTTTTTGAGGTTTGTATAGAGTAGGTGTTAACGTAAGTGGAAAAGTAGGGTTGTGATGACTTATCTCTTCCTGAAGGAATTTTATATTGACTTTTTGTGAGGAATTTTTCCTTTAAACACTGTAGGATTATATGTACTTTTGGTAGGCTGATATTCTGTGGTTGTATAGGAAAATTACTAAGAGCTCAGATGGATTTATGTTGCTTTAGGTATAATACACTTTGTATTATATTTGCAGCAGAACTTCATAAATAGTAATTCAGAATGCATTATTACAGATACAGGCTTAACTTACCTGGCAGTGACACACAGATATCGCTCATAAAACATCTCACATAGCTTGATCAATTGTCCCCTGTATTCAGCAGAGTAACATAGAGACATCTTTGATGAAGCTCTTAGAATGCAGTTTTTCCCTCTGCATCTCTGTACTGGAACTTCATGACATCCCCCTCAACAAGTGAAAAGACTGTGTTAGCACAAAATTGTGTATTAGGACATTTTTATTGGAATTTAAATAACTCATGGGAAACTGACTGCTTTAAATCATGAAGGAAAATACTGGCCTAACTTCAGAAGCTTTCTCTGACAGTTTTATTCCACCAGTGTGCTGCTCTCTTCCTGGGGAAGTAACAGAACATAAAATCAACTCCTTTACACAAAGTAATTATTGCTAGGTTAATTTTTTATTAATCCAGTAATATGTTCATAATGAGGCAAAAATCACACAGTTCAAAAATGTTTTTGATCTCTCGAGTCTTACGATTTTTTTTTATTAAAAGTTCAGTTACAACAAAATTTTTGATAAATAAATGCAAGTTATCTTAAACTAACCTGGCATGCAGAGGTCCAAGACTCATGCTCTAATGCCCTGTTGTGCAAAAAGGTATAAAAATCATGGACTTAAAGCTAGGTATCATGTAAGATTGTTGTAATGTATATATGGCTGTGGGCATAGCCTTTGTTCTCCAGGCCAAGGAGATGTGAGCAGTGGGATCTTTAATGTTCTTGTGTAAACTGTCTGCTTCATGCAGAAGCAACTGAGATTTTGTCTTTATCCAAAGACAGCTTGGTAAGATATAACTAAGATATAATATCACCTTCAATAGTTCAAACATCATGTCAATTAAACAGAAATACTCTCAACTTTTCAGTGGGATATGCCAGTCTGTGAGTGCAGTATCACAAAGACACAGTAAGTAAATTATATGTTAAGTTTGCACATACAATAATTGTACTTCTTTTAGGACTGGAAAGACCAGTGTTTCCCAGAGAAGCCAACTGCACAACTTAGTTGTGCTCAAAGCAGTTTTGTGACACGCTGCTCTAGTTTAGTGTGTGGTACCACCCCCTTCCATCCATCCTCTCAAATGTTATGAAAGTGTAAGTGGAATTCACACTGTACATTTAGAAAATCTATAGTGAGTGTTCGTACTGATGGTGATTAAGTTTACACTGTAGAAAACAGTACTGATTTTGAAGCAGTAGTCGTGTATAATTTGATATTAAATACCACGTAACTCAAACCGTGATGAATATGCTCAAGACCATGCACTGTGGTTAAAATTCTCTCCATGAAAAATTCCCAAACACTCTTTGTCATGTTCAACCTAAGCTTTCATTTTCCTTCTTGTGTTTCATGCTATTGCTCCTAAATACCTTCAGGAATTCTCATATCTGTTTTTGGTGTTAATAACCTGGAAGCCAATTTCCCTCTTCTACCATAATAGCGGACCAATTCCGTAGACCTTCAGTACCATTGGCATGGAGTTCAGCACGGATACAGTGGGAGCTGAATTTTTCAGTATTTTCTTGACTTTTGCTGTACAGAAATACTGCAGAAGTTATGGTTAACAGTAGTACCTGAGGATTTTAGGACACACTGAGCGTTTTTACTTTTTGTGAGGTTTGAAGTATGAAGTTCTGAACCTGTTAAATGAGTAGCATTGTGAAATTCGAGAAGTCTGTGTACTGTCTGAAGTTGGATGATGCAGAATTTATGCCTAATGATTGATGAAGATTCAGACCCTCAATTATGTCTAGTAATAATGTGGTATAAAAATGTTAATAATTTATTGTAGTGCCTTAAAACTGGAAACAAAAAGCATATGAGTTGGCTAAAGCATTTGTTTCCTAACTTTTCAGCAACTTAGGAGTGCTAAGTCTGACTTAGTCATTGGAACTGTCTGAGATATTACCTTTATTTATTCTGAGAGCAAACAAGTGTGTATGTCACAGAGGAAGGGAAGAGGGAAAGAATATCTTCAGTGTTTGATCACTTCATCAGCTGTGAACTGCAGCATTAGCACTTAAAAATACTATAGAGTGATTCAGAAACTTCATTTTGATGCTTTTTGAACCGAAGCAATTATTTTCCCTCAATGTAAAACATGACTGTGGAGTGTTGGGATGCATTACCTTGTTCAAACCTCTGTGCCAGGTTTTCAAGAGGAAGCTAATCAGTGAAAATTGGAAGTTCAGAATTTCTGCCATCTAAAGTCAGCTGCTTGCGTTCCAGACATTACTGCAGATTTGTTTAACAGAGTACTGTAAATATGAGTAGTCATTTATCAATGAAGACAAGTGTTGTGGGAGATATTCTAAGGCATTCCAGCTTGTCTTTGCTTCTTTTTGTCAAGCGATATTGACACAAGTTTTTGAGATCCTAGCACGTAATTGCTCAATATTCCTATAATTCAAACAAGAAATATGCGTTTTATTCATTTGTTAGTTTAATTGCTAACAGCTTATAGAAGCAAGGGATGCTGCAGATGTCTAGAAATACTGTTCAAGGGAAAATCCCTTGAATTCATTTTCAAAATATGTATTCTTTGAAGTATTGCCACTATGTGTATTTGTTACTTATTCCCTTTAATAGGCATAGAAAAAACCTCCTGTCAGATGTCAGTACCTGTTGTAGTACGTGAAGAGAGTGCTTTTTTCCTGGTGTTTTTTATGGGTTAGTTGACTACTTCTGATAGTAATGAACTGTGTGTTTTCAAGATGTGTAGCAAGAAAGGAGCATAAGTTCCATAATGGCAGGAAATTGTAGAGAAATTACCTGCCCATACACAGGTCTTCTCTTGTGCTGACAAAGGTGAGTGAAAGAAAAAGTAAGAACAGGAGAAGCTGCCAAAATTAAGCTAAGATTGCTCGAGGAGAAAGTGGCCTGTTAGCAGTTCTGTTGCTGGAGTTTTTAGGTTTTTTTGTTTGTTTTTTTAATTAAAAATTTTAAAATTATTTTTAACCAAGGCTCTAAACCTGCAAATAAAAATGGTCAAAACTCATGTAGCAAGTGAGGAAGCAAATGCAAGGTCATACAAGCAGGAAGGTGTTTCCTTTCTTACAAGGAACAGTTGTGTTGGAGCGTGGTGCCCTTTTCTCAGAAGTGCTGAATACAGGGAGTTGTGCTGTGTGCTCTGTGGTGCCCAGAACAGTTATTAAAAAAAAAAAAAAAAAGGCAGTCAGGCTGCGATGCCTTGTCTGTTTTGTTAGTACTTCATCAAGTCTGCTGTGTATTTGTCCAGAAATAACAACTTTCAGGGCATCATATTGTATATGTAGAGACATGCAAGCTCAGTTAATAAAACAGTTTTCTTCAAGTGATAGGTTGATAAGTTCTTTTATCTTTCAAATCCTGACTTGTAGCTGTGGAGAAGCAAATCCCCAGTTTTTTATAGCCACTACCATAGTGTTCATGAGGCACTGGGTGATCTGTAGGGATTAGAAGTCAGGGAAGCATCCCATGCGTCTTCCTGCAAATTGTCTTCTGTTTTCAATTTCAATATTCAGTAAATTCCATGCCAAGCAATGTACTGTTTTCTCTATTTCTGGTTCCATTATCAATTGCTAAAGATAGCAAACCTTCTCATTGTCTTTACCACCCACTGAAGACCTCTTTGAGTCACTTTTGGTGACAGTTTCTTATGATGGTGCATTATTTCCTTCTTGGTTACCAAAGTGCCTTTATAGGATGTTTAGTGTGACATAGTCAAACTTGTCCAGGTTTAGGGCTTTCAGAACTGGAGTTTTGTGAGCAATCATAAAGCAACTCGTGTGTGTTAAGAAAATTACTTAATTATTTCTGTATTATTTTACCCCAGGTTCTCTGCATAGATCTGCAGAGTTATTAGTGATACACTGCTTAAAGTAATTATTATTCAGCTTTTGGCTCCCTGCCTTAAAAATGTTCATTGCAGAAAAAATGACTTCTCTAAGGACTTTTAATTGAAATTCTTACCACAGCGTTTGATTTAGCGTTCACAAACCTGCTGTGTGTGATTGCAAGATCTAATCTTTGTTGTGAGAAAGGGAGCTGAGGTATAGAATAATGAGATACAGAAAAAATAGTAAATTATTTAATGCCCTGTGTTGAGTAATTGGGATTTTTTCCATGTTTGGTATTGTGCTTATTACTTGACAGTACTCAAAGCAAAATTTGCATTGACCGAAACTGCAATTATGATTTGGCAACTCATCCCCAAATGAGATCCAGAGGTTTTCAGTCAGACACCAGAAATGGAAACTACGTAGTTCTTGAACTGAGAAAGGACTGAGCTAAACTGTACCGTAGGTGAACTTCTTCTCACAGAGTACTGCTTCTAGAAACTGTAGACCATTTTTTGTATTCTCCAGTGGATACATCTGCCGTATGCCTACTAACTTCTACTGTGAATGAGGCAGAGATTATGTAGTTATTCTTCTACCAACATTCCTGGTTCATCCCCAGAATAAATCGCTCTTGCACACTGAATCAGTCATAGTGCACAGGGAAAAAGAAAAAATAGTGTGCAATTATACATATGAGGCACAGAGAGCCAAAATAGATAGTAGCTGCATGGACAATCTCATGTCTTCTAAGTGGAGACTTAACATTTTCTTAATGTATTGCAGAATATTGTATGGAACTTTATAGTTAAAAAACAAAAAGGAAGAAACCTTCAGAACCAGAATCCTGCCATGTGATAAGTCAGCATTCACGCCTGTTGCAATTTAACCATGGGCAGTTCAACCCCTATTAGTACTACAAGGCAATTAAAGTACTTTGCCATCATGTTCTTGGGTTTGTTTTTTCCCCCCATCACAGGCGTTTCAGCTATTCTTCCAAATATAGTGTCTGCTCTTTTGCCTCCCAGCAGAACCAGCCTCACTGTATTTTCATCATCAGTTGCACTTTTCACTTTCTTAATACTTAGTGTCTTAGTACACTTTTCTAACTCTTTTCCCTGTGCTTCTAGTTTTACTATCTACTTAGGCTCCTTCTCTTCCCTGTATTTTCCCCTGGTTTTACTTCCTTCTTCACCCTGTTTGGCCAGCTTGGGCATCCAACATCATTTATTGAATCCTGCTCTGAACTTTTACTTTTGCTTTTGCAAGATATCCCACATATTCTAGGCAAAGATGTTTGTATTTGGCTGCCTCTTTGCATTGCCTGTGGTGCCTGCAGCAGAATCAAGGTCAGCACTGAGAGCAGCAGAGGGACATGTCTCTCCTTTCTAGTGCCTGCCCCAGTGCAGACCTCAGGAGCACATACCAATGATTGCTGGAAAGCTATTTGGCCTCATTGTGTCTCAGATTCGGAACATGCCTCTTGTAAATGAATTGTTCCAGTACTCGAGCTGCAAAACTTCAGCAAGCTTTTACTGAGCATGCGCAAAGTAGGATTATCAGTATTTTTTCAAAAGTTTATGGCTGGCTATATTTGGATAGATTTCCACATAAAAGACAGAAGATGCATTCTTGACAAAAAAAAAAAAAAAAAACACTTTCCTGGCTGACTTAATTTTACTCATTAAAGGGAGATAGACAGATACATTTTGGAAAAAAAAAAAACCAGAACATTTGAAGCATGGGAAAAAAATAAAGCGCTTCTCTGCTCTTATTTTTCTTCAGTCTCATTCTTGGAAGAAATACTTCGGTCAAAAAATAAGATGAAGACAGATACCAGCAGTGGAAAATTGTAACCTGGACAGTTAAAGTTCAGTGAACTCATAAACAAACAGACAGTGCTACCAACTGTATCTCTACCAAAGTGTTTTAAGACATGATAGACGTGTCTGCTGGTTAGTTTAGTTTGAAGGGCATAGTTTAAGTGGCACACAGTTTAGGAAGTTTGTGATTGTGATTTTTCTGATGGAAACGTGAACTCTAAAATAACGCTGCACTTTCTGTGACTAGTGGCTGGGAGGTTACAGGAGCCAAGTGTAGGTTACGTTGATGGTGCTGCAACTTTGTGTGGAAAGCAAATGCACCCCAGAAAAGTGAGTCATATTTAACACCAACAGAACAAAATGAATTTTCTCAGTGGGTTTATCAGAATTCACCCTAGATATCACACCTGTGCATTTGTGCCTCATACTAAGCTGCGTAACCATTTACATTCCCCAATTGTCGTGTAAAATGGAAGTTTGTAGCTAAGAACAGAGATTATTTGCTGTCATTAGATCCCTTAATTAAGATGTGGAGTATTAAGGAAGTTTTTGATTTGTATTGCCATAAACTTTTAGTCCTTCTGCTGGATCTGTCCAGTTACTCCCTCTTCCAACACAGAGGCCAGTCATTTAAGTGGAATGCATACAGTTGAATTTACCTTTACATTGATCAGGATTTCAGACAGAAAAACTGTTAGGAGATTATTTCCATATATTGACAATGCTGGTAGGATAAAAGAATAAAGTAATGAGAACTATTTGACTTGGTGTTGCGTTGAGGGACATGGTTTAGTGAGAACTATTGGTGACAGGTGGGTGGTTAGACTGGATGATTTTGTAGGGCTTTTCCAATCTTAGTGATTCTATGACTACAAAACATGCTGTTTCTATGATGTTTTTGAACAACGAAGACGTGAGACACTGGATCAGCAGCAAGACTGAAAGCTTTCCATGCTAAGCCATTCTTTAGACTTGGAGCCAGATTTTGTCAAATGGAAATAAGTTTTAATTGATTTCCCAGTAAATGAGGCAATACTGTGAAATTCAAGTATCTTGAGCATTATGTAGTGTTTCTACAAATAGATATTTGAATGCAAGGATACTTCTTCTGTTGGATTTTTTTTTAATGCAACATATTTATGTAGAAAAAATGATATCACTATTGTACAGCTCTTGTACAAAGTAGTTAATGTTTTTTTTGCAGATGTCAAGTGTTTAACGCTTGACTAGGATTAAGTAAAGAATATCTATGTGCTCCAATCCCAGCACTGAAATACTTCACTCAGGGAACTAGGCAATAAAATAAATTTGGGACTGTAAAGTAGTAACTGAACTTTGGAAAAAATGCGTTTGGAAGGAGTGAATAGTCATCTGGTTTTGTGCTGGATCAAAAAAAGGACTAGAAACCATCAGCTGGCTAGGTCATTGGCAGGTGTGAATACACGTAGTGCTGGCTTCTATGGCATACTTGTGTATCACTTTACACCAGATGATATTCTTTCTGTTTTAGCTTGATCTGTTCTCAGTATTTGTTTTTTGTTTTCTACTTGTATACTTAGAAACTGTTGAATCCAATTATTGCAATTATTTAGAACAGTATTTGTAAAATGAAAGCAATAATCAGAAATTGATTTTCTTGATACATTTTTGTTGCTACTAAGGAACTGTACTGTTAATTTTCCTCCTACAAATGCTTGGTGAGTCTTCCTAAACTTAATAGTGCCACACATTTCTAGTTAGACATATTGGATGAATGTGGATACTATGTGAGATGGATGAATGGCTAAAATTTAATTTAAGGCCAAAGCTAGGCTTGAATCTTTTGCAATTTGTTGAAGATCTTTACATTTTTCAGTCTAATTGAATAGATTCATCAAAATTCAGAAAAAACTGCAAACCTGTAAAGTTGGGAAGAGATGCTTAATTTTTGTTTGTTTGATCTTTCTTCCTTATTAGACATACTGTCTTTGAAGCTGTAATTTACTGTAGGAGGGATGAAAGGTCAATCACTAGTAGTTTCATTTGCAGTATAATGCATTAATGCATTATTTGGCTGATACATTGCAAATTTAATCAAGATTATATTCAGGTGACCCTTCAAAAGACTCATCTAAGTAAATTCAGTGGACTTTCTGTGACGCAAAGTCAAATCAGATGTGGAAAAAAGCTTTTTGTGTTCTAGCAGGGCTACTAAAATGCCAGTGATGTTTCAATTGTAGCATGATCATTAGCCTAATAGTTTTCAGACATCCAACCGTCACATTCTGTTAATTTTATTTCAGCTTGCAGTGGTGTAAGTAGTGTGCTATAATTGACAGACGGTGAAAGAAATGGAGGAAAGATGAGGTAGCAACAAAGTGATGGTGAAGGAATTACTTGGGAACTATAAACATAGACATATCAGGAGGGCAGTATGCAATACACTTGGTGTTTTTTAAAAGTATAAGCAAAGACTGAGACTCTTTGAACATCCAGGTGATTCAGTTTAAAGCAAGCCATTGCAATATGTATAGGAATACTTGGGTAGAAAGACACCTGGTGGATTAATAACATGAGGTGATGCCAGAGAAACTCAGTAGATATTTTGACAAAGTTTGAATTTGGTGGATCAGCCCAGTGCAGCTGAGGAGTGAACAGCTAGATTTTGAGGAGGGTTTTGCTACGCTGCTATGTTGACATGTAAGCAAGTGGAAGATGACCCCACAGCCAGAAGTGTCAGGAACCATCAGTTTTAACAGCGTGACCTGCAAGAGAGAGCCACAGCTTGACTGGGGCTCTTGATGTTTTATTTTTCTAGAGTGTTAACTGAAATACTATAGTCAACTTTGGTTACAGGACTCCTCTAACAAACTTTATGAAAATGTGGATCTGAATTTGAAACAAACCTTAAGGAAGTGGGATCGTTGGGGTAGGCATCAGGGAGTCAGCAAAGTCAGCTGCCTTCCAGAACTACAGATATGCAATTTTCCTTTTTTAATGTGGAGAGGGAATGCCATGGTGATTGGGGAAGGTTCTGTTTTTCCTGGATCTAGTATACTTCTAGCAGGAAGAAAAAAACACTTTTCCTGGCTGTTAATTTGGCCTGAGAAGCCAAAGAAGAAATACCATTTGTTGAGGTCAGCTGGTAGATAGTCTCAAATGCACTGTGCAGTAGATGCTATTTGTATATGTTGGGCACACTGAAACAGTCAGTGGGGAAAATTCAAAAGTCAGTATCACAAATCTATGTGGAAATGTTTCAAATGATACTGTCTTGTTTGGTTAGTAATTTGTTTGATTCATCACTTTTTGCATGTCTTACTTAAGGGAAAAAATTGGATTATTATTTTGTTATCTTTTCTGCCCATGATGGGCAGTCCCTTGAAAGCACTGAGAGAAAGGTATTACTGTATTAACCACTCCCTTAGACTACTTTAAAGACTCTCTCTGGTTAGCAAAAAGTTAATAGTTCATGGTGATCCCTGTAACTAAACATAATCTCTACTGCAACAGACATGTAGGAGCAAATGCATTGCTTGATGCAGTGCCAAGATTGAGGCATTATAGGTGCTGATTTCTCCTAAACTTGTCCAGATACTACTGCATTCACAGATGTTAACTTTCATTGCATGTAAAACCAGACATTTATAGTGTACTGTCTGCAGTCGTGGACTGCAACTAGATCTGGCCAGCACGGTTTTTATGGAGAAGTAGTTTTTCACATAAATTTAAAAATTTTACATTTTTAAGTTTCTTGCCTGTTTTTGATTTTAACACTCGTTAATTCCACCTTAAGAAAAAATCATCAGATATTTTGTGCTAAAGATCTAGACACACTATTCCTCATTTATTTTTGTATTTGGCAGGCAATTTTGCTCATGTTCTGTTATGATTTTTAAGAATTAGAACTTTTGGGGGAAGAAAAACAGTCTCCAGTTGTTTAAATGAACCTATTGCTGACTTCCAGTGTTTCAGAAATAAGTGTTTTCATTGTTTTCCTAAGAAAGTGTGTTTATCCTTTGGAATGGAAAAGGATTAATAAGATTAGCTAGAACTACTGCAGGAGGAAAAAACTGCATGTAACTAGATTACTTAGAGTTAATTTAATATATAGTAATATGCACATAGAAAATATTAATTACGAACTACGCTTAGGCCTGGAGAACCCAGAAGGACTGCGGGCTCTGGAAAAAGAGTTAGCCAGTTACTGTAGGCTGTAGGAATGAAACAGTGCCAAAAATCTTAGTCAGTGTTTTAATTGCCTTTAAAGGTGGTTTCAGTATCAGAATGACCCTTTTATGCTTTTCCAAAAGTGCAGTATCTCAGTGCAGCCTCGAAACAATTTGCTAATGGCAGGCACAGAGCCAGTGTGAACACACATCAGCTGGCAGACCAATAGTTTTCCAGTATATTGCTGATATAATTAAGTCAAGTGTCAAAGATTTGTTAAAAACTTGTGTTTTTCGAACATTTTCTAAAGTAGGGTAGGGTAATTTCTTTGCTTTAAGTCTTTTCTTTACTAGCAGCTAATTTAAAGAAAACTGATGTTCTCTGACAAACAGAAATAGTGTCTGTCGCGGTCCCTTGGAGTACTTCCATGCCTGTTTATCTCAGATGAAAATGAGGCATAGGTATGTGTAACTCTTTCACTGCATTTCAAAAAGTATGGCTTAAGATCTCCAAAGTGAAAGGAGTAGTTTCTAAAATATTCCACCCTAAACACTCCCTGCTCCATTGTCACAGTAGTGTGCTGCTGCTGTTAGTATTCTGTGATCTGAAAGTACAGGGAAAAGTTGGCTCAACGTTGAAATAGCTACATCAGAATGTGGCAGTGGAATGTCTGAGTGCCACCTGTGTTGTGTGAAAATGCCTGGCACTCTGGTGGCACTTGGCTGAAGACACATAGCTGATTACAGTACTGTTGTGGGTTTTTTTTTCTTTTTTGTTTTCCTACAAGCATACTTTAAGTAGGAGAGATGTCATCTAAAAACATACAAAATGTACTATGTCCAATTTTGGACTCCTCCATTTAAAGGATCTTCTAGATAGATTCCAGCAGAGGGACACAAAGGTGATGAGCATCTCCCTTATGAGCGAAGATGATCTTATTGCTATCACAGAAACATGTTGGGATAAGTGTAATTGGAATACCACTGTTGAGGGCTATAAGCTTTCTAGAAAGGATAGGCAAGGTAAGAGGGGTGGGGAGTTGCCCTCTGTGTTAAAATTAGATAAATTGCGAGCAGCTCATTCTGAGTAACAGCCAGGAACAGGTAGAGAGCCTGTAGATTAAGATTAGGGATTGGCCAAAAAAGGACAGCTGGTGTTTGGGATTTACTACAGGCTACCTGATCAAGGGGAGCCTGTTGAAGAGGCCTTCAGCTGCAAGAAGTGTAGTGCTCACAGACTCTCATCCTGATGGGTGACTTCAGTCATGCAGATTATCAGCTGGGAAAACAATATAATGAGCTGTAAGTGATCCAGATCCAGGTGACTCCTGGAATCCATTGATGACAACTTTCTGGTTCAGGTAGAGGGTGGATCAACCAGAGGTGAAGCTTTGATGGACCTGGTGCTCACCAATGTGGAGGATATCATTACAAATCATTAGGAGTTAGAGAGTAATTTATTTATTTTTTTTAAGTCCCCCAGCAAAAAATATAATTTTCTAAGTAATTTATATCTGCCTCTACACAACACAGTCTGAGATTTATCTTAGTAAATGTACCAACTATTTTTGGCTCATTTACCCTCTGCGTGTGTGTTTGAAAAAGGAGGCTTGTTTTCAGACACCTCTGACACAACACAGTACTAATGCCCTCATGTCACACAGAGAGAACTGAGGAAGAGTCACATAATAAGGTTAAGTGCTTCAGCAAAGTCTACACCAAAAGCCTGTGGAAGATGTTGGGAAGAGATCCCTGTTGTTTGCATCTTAGCACTTGGGCTTGTCCGCAGGAACATTCTTCTTCTGCTAACAAACCAGTTTTTTTTGTTTTTTTTTTTTAAGATAAAATTGCTGTTTGTTTGGCAAAGAGCCAGGAAGAATGCAGGGAGTGCCCGAAGCACAGCTTTAGGCCCCGGCCGTGCCCTCAGCCTGCTCTGCCGTGCCTTGGGCTGGGGGGGCGGCGATGGCTGCTGCAGGGCCTAGCCTCTAGAAACGGTGAATGTGAGCTACTTTGGAATTGCCTGCCTTTTCTGTCCTCCTGCTCCTTGCTGTTTTTTAGGAGTTTCAGAATCAAGCTGTGTGCATTGAGGACAGAAATAGTTTTTAAATAGAAGTATAAAAATTGGTTTAACACTCAAGGTGTAAATCAAGCTGGCTTAGACCTTGTTGACTGGTGAACTGTGGACTTGTTGCATGTGGCGTGTAACTCCATGATAAAATACTTTAAAAACTTTCAATAAGTAAGTGGCAGTACAAAGCAAGGAGTTTTTTCAGACCAACTTAGGCTCTCCAGCCTTCATGCCAACATTTACATTGCAATTGTATGTTAGTGAGGGAAATGGAGGGAAGGACATTTGAGTTGGGACTTTTTAAGTGTCATAAAATCGTTTGAGTTGGAAGGGACCTTTAAAGGCCATGTAGTCTGCTGCCCTGGCATGAACAGGGACATCTACAGCTTGATACAGGCCAGCCTGACCTTGAATGGATGGAGCATCCACCACCTCTCTGAGCAACCTGTTCCAGTGTCTCACTACCCTTACTGTAAAAAACTTCTTTCACTGAATCTAAATCTCCCCTCTTTTAGCTTGAAACCATTTCCCCTTGTCCTGTCACAGCAGACCCTGCTAAAGAGTCTACCTCCTTCTTTTTAATAGTCCTCCTTTAGATAACTGCTATCAGGTCTCCCTGGTGCCTTTTCTTAGTAGCTGGGATGTTATTGAGTTAGACCTCATCTGGTTTAGGCTTGATCCATGCAGTGTGGTTAGTGTACTAGTCAGTCCTTTGTCCTGCTTTAAAGCAATGGGGCCTCTGTCCTGTGGGCAACCTTTCAGTAAGTTTAAAAGCAGAAACTGCAGCTATAGAAAAATGATCTTAGAGGAAAGGAGGGGAGCACTGTTTTTTGGCAACTGCAATGAATATTTTGATCTTTTTATTCTTACGTTGTCTGCAGTTGGTATGAAGGAGGGGGGGTACACAGGAAATGGTTTGTGTGCCAGAAATACTGGTACACAAGAGCATGAGCTCAAGGCTCAGAGAAGGAGAAACAAGAAACAACAAAACTTTGCAACAGACTATCAACATGTGTGCCAAAAAATAATAAAAAAAAAAAAGGAAATGTGTTCTAAAAATAAACCCTTCAGGCTGGTTTCTTTGCTGGTGCAAACTGACTTTGCTCTGCTCTAATTTAATGTAAGGACCTTGATTTATGCCAGCTCAGGTTCTGGTCATTCTCTTTTAGGATAGGTAGTATGGTTGGTTTCCACAGAAAATGTAGGATTCTGAGTCTTGACATTTGTTTATTGTGTCTGAATTATCTTTTGCGACATTGCTGTGTCACAGATCTATTATTCCAGATATATAGCTTTGATTTCTGTATTAGGCACTAGAAACAAACTTTTTGTCCCATCCTTCCCAAAGTCTGATTTCTCAGTGAAACTTTTTAAAGTTTGCTTGGTTTTTTGATGGCTTGTTGAGGATAACAGTATTAGCATGTAGCTGGAGATCTCAGAAGGGTGGATGAACTAAGCACAGATGGCTGTTTGGCCAGAAGCAGTGTTTATTCCTGAAGACTTATTATAGTGATTCTACTGGAAGATAAAGTAGTGAAATTCCCCACAGCCATGACTTTGCTTCAGTTTATGGCCCACTTGAAAACTCTTGGCTTTGCTGTCACTGATCCAACTACAAACGTAGTATATGGGTGGTAGATACAAAGCCAGAACTTCTCTGGGGAGATCTTCCTCTGGGACCTCTGTGTGTTGGCTCTCACTGCAAAGGTCCATCTTTTCACTGTAATAGACCTAGGAAGACTGATCTGCAGTTGCCCCAAGATCTTTTTCTTAGTGATTCTCTTCTGACCATTACCTTCAGAAGCATAGTTACTTATCTATTTTGCTTTTTAAAATATTGTATCTAGTTTTCCCTTAAAATTTTGTCTGCTATAGAAAAATATTATTCTACTGCTCTATTCTGTTTCTTCCTAGGATTTCTACTGCTTTTGAGTCATGTTTTTAATAGGCATCTTCTTCATCTAAAGTCCACCTCTAAAAATGCATATGTGACCAAAGTTTGTCTGTTTTCTCCAAGCTCAGGAACTTCTCTAAGTAAACCTCCATTTTCTAGAAGACTTGCTCCCCTTTGTGTGCCCACACACAGGGCAGATTTGCTGTAACTGCTATAGTATGAGGACAGAAGCATAACAAAATAATTAAGTATTTAACTTATATTTACTTTTGGAATTTGCTTCAGATCTGAACATGGCTTTTCTGCCACAGCTTGCATTGCAGCTGACCTAACAAAAGTTGTTTCTTATATCTTCAGCTTGCCCTGCCTCGCTGTGTGTATACGTGCTTACACAAAATGTTCTTGTTACGTCAAGCATCTTGCAACTAGCATCTGAAGGCACAAGTTTTAATATGAATGAATGCAATGGTTGTCATCGTAGCATGTGAAAATAGTAATAACTTTTAAAAGAGTGGTGGTATTGTATTGAAACACAGGATGATAAGAAAGTGGTGTGCCCAGCTTTCAGTAAGTTAGGGAACCATATATGTTAAGTGTTTTAACTGTGTTGGACCTGAACCTAAAAAAGAAATAATGAGAAATGTGAATCTGTTGTGGAAAGGAAATGATTCAGATCTAGTGTATTGAATTCATCTTGAAGTATTTTCTTTTTGCTGAGAGGAATGACAACTCAATAAGGAATTTGATTATTTTGTAGAATTATTACTTCTTTAGCTCCACAACATTATTACTTCTTTTTCTTTCAAGCATTTAAAAACACAACATTGCTATCTTGCCTTAAAGAAAAGGAGTCTTTTGATGTTAATATGGATTAGAATTTGGCAAATCCTTCATTGGCCTTCTAAAGTAAATCAATAAGAAAACAATAATAATATTACTATTTATGATAATGTAACTGTGCTCTCTATTTAAACAGGTGTGTCCTGAAAGCAGCAGAAGTATTAGAGAAGTGCAGTGTGCGTCATACAATAACAAGCCATTTATGGGTCGATTTTATGAATGGGAACCTTTTGCAGAAGGTAAGGAAAGACAGTATGTTTTTGCTTTGTTACACAGACTGTGTTTTGGAAAGACAAATGTGCTTTTAACCCAGCGGAAGCCACAAAGCTTTACTGTTTGAGTCTTGCTGATTCTGCTTTGTTCATCTTCTGGACAAGTAAATATCTCACATTAATATTTATTGTATTTTTACAAGAATGAAACCGTGCAAGTTCTACTTTGATTTGTGTACCTTTGCCTCTATATGGTGTTGCAAGAGTAGTTCAGCTACATCTCTATTACGTGTCTTCTCTTTTAGGTATTTGCTTCTGATGGCAAAGGCTCAGTATAGTTTGTTTCAGTAAATGGAATTGAATTTTTTAATTCCAGCATAGCATGTAACTCATGATCCTGAGCCATTCATTTCAGGACTCTGACTGTGTGATTTATACTTTCTAATGTTGTGTTTTACACTTGGAGATTGTTGCTGGGGGACAAATACCTGTGCTACAGGTTTTCCCAGTTGCCTGTTAAACTAATTGTCCTGGAACAGATAGTGAAAACTTTGTCAGTGTTCTGTCACCCCTCCAGAGACCTAATTCTTGAAGTATAAAACCTCAGTGAGTTGGGTATTATAACTTTTCACTGTAAACACGTTTTCTGAAATAAGTACTTGTTTTGTTTGTCTTCCTGTAAGCAAGAGCTGGGCCCTCCTAAGCAGAGACTTGTGATTATTTATGAAGTAAACAGTTATTCTTCAAATATGTCTCAACCTTGGATTCAGTGGAAACTAGTTTGCCTTTATTTTTTTTAAAAGTAACATTTTAAAAAAGTTGTTTCTCAGAAAACTGGAAGGATCAAAGAGGGTTTACACAAAGGGAATTCTTTATGCATACTGTGCATTAAGCTATCTTCATACTGCGGTGCCATTCTGTCATTTGGCATGAATCATTGTCGTGAGAATACAGCGAGGACATAGTTCTCCATGCTCTCCCTTAATAACAGGCTGTGTGTGCTGTGTACTGTGTGTTCAGTGCTGTCTTCTGTTCAAATGGAGGTACAGAACTGCACCTCGAAATTTAAAAATACAGGACATAGGCTCATCCAATTTTGCTTTCTATGTTTGACAAGAGCAACACAGTTGGAAGAGAATTTACCTCTTTTGTTGGAGCCTGTCTTGACTATCACTTTTATAATTGCTTTCTGTGCAAGTAGCTACACATAACACAATTTTACACAATTAGCTAGAGATAATACTTTATGTTGTGGCTTTTAATGCCCCACCATTAGCATTTACAGGGATTTCAATTTACAATAGACTTCATTACGAATAAATGTTTGTGTGCTATGATTTATCTTAATGTTGCCACCCCATTCTGTATTTCCTAAAGCTGATACAGTGGCAAGTTTCCTCTTTTGAGGAAACATTGTCTTTAATGTCAGTGTTCTACTCTGGGGCAATAAGTACTCTATGTATGTTTGACTTGCCATCAGCCTGAAACTCAGTGTGCTAAGTTGCTTTTCCAGATCCAAAATAGAGGCAAAATAGGACAAGGTGTGAAAAATGAATGGGAAAATTTAGGTCTATTCTTTGTGCTTCTGATCCCTTTATTGTAATAGGTGAGGAAGGAAAAAAGGGTGATCATTAGTGGTGATACTTGTTTGTTAATAAACTGAGGTCATGTGTACCCCAGAGAACCTGATAGTAGGTTTCAAAATGAAGCAGTGAAAAGCACATCAGTGTGTAGGGCTGCAGCTAGGTGAGTCATGTAGAAGACAGCACACTCAGCTGTCACTGAATTGCTCCTGGGGACCAAGGGGACCCTGACAGGGTTGCACTGTATGAAAAGTGCTCTGGGACAGGTTTTGGGGTTCTGTTCCATCTTCATTGCACATGAGCAAAACGCCTATTTTGGAGGAATAATGAAGGGCCTTCCACCCAGAGATGTGCTGAAGGAGCTATTGGAAGTATATTTCAGGGGACTCTCGGAGTGTTGCATGTATGTCAAGTTCCTTTTTTCTGTAACTAGAAAACGTTTCCATGTGTAGTTAGCATGCTAGCATGTTCCTTCTAGGTCATTTAAATGAGCAGCTGTGGTTCACAATTGATGTTACCTGTCCTTACTGCAAAACTTGAGTCAGTGCAGATTCATGTAGTTTAGAATCTAAATCTTAGTCGATCAAATAATGTTTTTCTCTATTGTAGTTGTGCCTCAGTCCTGCTTTTCATTGTTGTGAGTCTGTGGAAGAGTTGCAGTTCTGCATCTTTACCTCAAATTATGATCATTCATTTTATGGTCTGCTTTTAATTAAAGTTGTGTAAGGCATTATGAAGTTGCCCTCAAAGGCAATTTCAGAGCTGCAAAACTTTGGCACTTCTTACCATGCATTTAGGCAGAAGAAAGGGCTCCATTTTCCAGCAAGCACAGGGCTGAAGAGGCTGTCTGCAGATGAAATGACTTCTCTTATATCATGGCGTCAAAGATTTAGCTTTGATGAATCCCTTTTCAAATTACCCTTAATGAGACATAGCCAGTGCAGAGCCAGCTCAGCCCACCTCCATCTTGCTTCCTGCACAGCGGCATTGACTCACCCTGCCATGTGCCAGGAAAGATGACTCAGGAGATCTAAAACATACCACAATCAGGTTTTTTTTCCCTCCCCTGCACAGCTCAGCTCGCTCTTAGTATTTGTGTTGGATCAATAAGTGCAGCTAAGCCATGATTTACAATCCTATCTCAATGGTGAGTTCAGTATAATTATTATTATTTTTGAAAAATAACATTTTTATTTCTCCCTTGTTCAGTTTGGTACAGCTGCATTTCTTACCCTTTTTATCTGCTACTGCTCCAACACAAACTTCTGTCTTTATTAAAAGAAGTCATATTAAAGAGACTGTGAACCTTATGAATTTAGTGTACTTAATGAAAGAAGAAAGTTTTGTGTTGCAGAGCAAACGCTACGGAATGACTTCAAGGGCAGAATTTGAGAGGAAGATCTATTTGTGTCAAAGGGAGAACATCGCAGTGATGTGATCATAAAATCTACACTGAAGTTTAAATGTACAGAAGCAATGAATGTTTGAATTGTAGAAACACAGAATAATAGAATTGTTAGAGTTGGAAGGGACCATAAGGGACCACGTTTAGCCCAACTCCCCTGCAGTGAAAAGGAACACCTACAGCTCCATCAGGTGCTCAGGGCCTGGTACAGCCTGACCTTGAGTGTCTCCAAGGATGGGGCATCCCTGCACCTCCCTGGGCAACCTGCAACAGTGCCTCATGACTCACATCATAAAAACTTCCTCTCATCCAATCTATATCTCTCCTCTTTTAATTTGAAGCCATTTCTCCTTGTCCTGGCACAACAGATCCTGCTGAAGAGTCTGCTTCCTTCTTTTCTATAGCTCCCCTTTAGATACTTAACTCTTCAAATTTGAACTCTTCAGTTAATTTTTTTCCCTGCATTATTAAAAATAAATTCTTAACCTAAAGAGAAGTGTTCAATATTTTGATACTTTTTATAAAAAGTCTGTTTCAAGGAGAAAAGCTATTGTTTCATTGAAAAGTAAATTTCAATGAAAATCTGCCCACAGGACAGCTGTTCTTCTTAGTGAAGAATAACTGCATTTATGAGGGGAGGGAGATAACAAGATTCTTTTGCCAGAAATCCTGCGTAAGGTTAAAGAAGAAATAAAATCCTCTTCAAGAAAATCTGTCTGATACTTCATCTCCGTGAGGATACCTGGGTAGTGTCACACATCCAAAGTATGTTCTGATACATGGTATTTCAGGACAGTGGCCACAGTCAATGGGCCCTCTTTCTTTGAGTTCTGTCTGTTGATGACAGCCAGGCTATCCGAGGCTTCTGTTTCAGCAGGTAGAAGGACAGCTTGGGCAGGTGCAGGAGCAGTGCCAATGCAGTGCTGCACTGCTCTGGTCTCCTGAGGCTGAGCCCTGTGGGGAGCTACAGCGTTCTGGCCTGTGCTGCTAATGAGCTGTGGCATGCAGGAAGGAAAGCTGTTGGAGGGCAGCCACTGCGTGCCTAGCAGTTGGAAGAGGACTTTCAAGTCCTGGAGGAGCTGCAGTTGTGTCTCCATTGCACCTAGAGATGTGATAGAGTCACCATGCCTGGAGGTATTCGAGAGCCATGGAGATGTGGCTCTGAGGGATGTGGTTAGTGGGCAGTATTGGGGGTAGGTGGATGGTTGGACTAAATGATCTTAGAGGTCTTTTCCACCCTTAATGATTCTATGCAGCTGGAAAGTACTAGAAATGTGTTCTTTGAAGAGCTGTATTAGAACTTGACGGGTTCAAGCTAGAGAAGGTAGAAATAGGATTGAAGAGGTGTCTAGAGGATCTTCATGGCAATGATTTTACAGATTTATGTCATTCCACTAGGCAGCATCAGGATTTCTTTGTCTGACACCAGCCAGACAAGTTGCTAGGAACAGAGCCAGGCTCAGCCCTCCCAGGCTGCTTCAGTGGTGCTGCTGGCAGGTAGGCCTGGGGCTGTGCATGCACAACAAGCCAGGGCCAGGTGGCCTTTGGCAGTGAGAGGGATCTGGAAGACCTGCTAGTGTTGATCACCATCTTTCTGGGTGCTAGGTTTGGTTTTCTCTTATGAATTTGTTTTTTCTATTTGACTGCTGAGAGACAGAAGTGAGCCTACGCACAACGTTGCATTTGTGCAAGATTTGAGGGAGGCTGAATATCAACTGGAATAAAAAATCCTGCAACTGAAAGCACCAGTAGTATGTATATAATGCCAGTGCTGCATTTTCTGTGGAAAACAGTGGTTCCCTGATCTCTCCCAGTACCTAACTACTGATGGGCTCCACAGAGAGATTCAGGATCTGCTATAAATAAATGGGAAACCATTTATTCAGTACTGAAGTTGCATTAAAAAGATGTTTTGTTGAGCATCTTCCATTCAACTGATTTACAGAAATCATCTGCCAGAGACCTAGACAACTTCAGGATGACATTTCCTGGGAGTGTTTGTAAGTCTGCTGAATGAATGGCAGATTTCTGTCAAGTAGAACTTCTGTTGTCGGATTTCCAGATGTTCACATAATCACAGATTGTTTCTAAGTTTCTTCTTATTACTCTTAACTATTTGTATGAATCTACCAAGTGTGCACAACCGATACTGCAGAAAGTTTTAAGGCTAGATGTAAATAAATGTAGTTGAGTGGGAGTTGTATAAGGTGGTGGATCAGTGATTATTCTGGGCCAACCTGAATATATTATCCCGGTTTTCAGTGGTTTGTGTGTTTTTCTTCTGCTTGTATGAATATAAATATATTATATTATAGACATTTTTTGCCTGTATATTATTAGTGCAAGCACGTTTTCATTTCATTGTTGGTTGTCATAGTGTCTGAATATAAAATCATTTTAGAAACATGGAAAAGTTTAATATATATGGGATATTGTCATTATTGTAGGCTAATAGCAAGTGGAACTTGTTGGTAATTAGAGAATTCATCCTTGAGGTAGTAAGGTAGGTACTGATTTATGTGTATGTCCCAGTGACTTCTTGGCTGGGGGAGTGCTGTCAGTCAGAAACAGAGGTAATGTAGTTGCAGTTTGTGAATCCTTGGCCTTCCCTGATATCTTACTGCCAGTTCATTGTGGCTGTGGTTATGCTGTGCTGGACCAGTGTTTTTGTAGTTTTTGTTGCAATATTTTTAGAATGTAATTTTTTTCCCCCATAACACAAGGAGTCTTACTGTTTTATTTATAATTTGTCTGGTAAATTACTTCTGGTTAGTGGATATACAGATGCTTGTGTATATACTGAATTTCTCAATAAATAATCCAGCTGTTCTGCAATTCATCCAACTCTAGGGTATTATATTCAATGAGGCAGCTGCTTGAAGTCTTCATTTCTCATGGCAGTACACCACAAATCTCTGTTTTTTGCCTCTACCTGTTAGAAATGTTCTTGATTGCTTTTATTACATTTTGTGGTTAGTTGTCCTTGAAGCTTGTGTGTTAATTGCATTCACTATTTTTTAAAATTAACTGTCTTATATGAACTGCTGTAGCCAGGCACATTTGTCAGAGGCAACAAACGATTTTGGGAGGTTTGAAATGTAGTGAATAGGAGGTGTTTGTATTTATTGATTATGTACAACTCAAATAGTACACACTGCTCTAGTAATGATCAGGTATATAGGTAATAACAGAAAAGACATTCTTATATTTCTTTTTAAATTGTTAAATAACTAGACTGATATATTTGCCTACTATTTGTTGTTCACATGTGTATTGCACACGTACGCTCCAATGTTATGATCTAGCATAATTTGAGAAGTAGGAAGAACTTGTGAAAACTTGTGTACTTCGTGAGAACTCGTGGCTTCAGGTCTTCACCTACTACGTAAGTTGATGTATGAACATGGTGCAATTTGCCTTGCTTGGCCTTTTCTGTGATCTCTTAATATTGAACTATTCTTAATCTCTGGCTGATTAAGAACAGTTACTTACCAAAGGAGTAACATTAACGTGAGCCATAAACCTTTAGCAGATAAGTACAAGAGCAGACACCCTGAAGCATATATCTGAAATTACTGACAGGAACTTAAATACCATTTCTATTGTATTTTGATAGAATATGAACTCTTGTTTTCTACAGACTCATTGAAATCCTGTCCAAGAGACTAAAGATTTTCACATCTTATGACAAATTCTATTCTGCTTTTAACTGAAATCTTTTGGAAATGTTGCTGACTAGAATTTATTCAAATACAATAGAACATGATTATTCTAAAGTATCTGAGGCATTTCTTTGACTTCATCAATAAATCTGCTTCCTGAACATCTGTTGTGTTCAATTTGACCTGGAAATTGTAAATATCCTGTGTATTACTGAAATATGTAACTACTTCTGTAGAAAGCTTTCATAAAAGAAATGCTTAGATGCCTACATATATGGAAACTTAATTCTTCGGCATGGCAACTCACTTTATATTTATACTTCCTGTTTAGTTCTACTGATAAACAGATTTTGATTTGCATTTGTAGGAAGCTTAGCAATATTAGAGCCTGCTTTTATGTGGGATTATGTGATCTGTTGCAATTCAAATAATAATGTACACATATTATTGACTATCCTTCTTTCAGTAGAGATCTAAGATATGAACTCTGCCATTTTTCTCTGATTGTTCACATGCACTGCACATTTTATGATGTTTCCAATTAACTGTGTGTACCTCAATTTCCCTGCTATTTGCTACTTGCTATTTGGAGGAAACAATGAGGAATGAGAGCAAATAGATACTGGAGTTTATAGATGTATACCTGCATGAGCCTCCAGAATTTGAAAGAGTTGTCAGTGCAGTGCAGTATCAGTGGTGAAATTGAGTGTAATCATACAGTGGTAAACTCAGTACAACCCAAAGTGTACTTGAACATAAACCATGTAAATAATGGATTTCTAAGATGCTGGGAAAGGGGGAGTTTGGAGACCAATTGACAAGACATATCAGTTGTGATGTTACAGGGTTTAGATATCTTTGACCCCGCTTTACTGTAGATGAGATATTGCCTTCTGAATCCCAGTGACCAATATTTACTTCTCTCTATTCCAAGCCACTAGAGAAATGCTAGTGGTATTTTTTTGTTTACTTCTCTTGAAATTTAATAAAATTAACACTACTTGAACTGACTGCCAGATACAAGACCAACATTTTCAAACATTTAATCTCTGACTTCGATGTTTTGTCTGACTTCATTTCTTTAAAAATTTGTAAGAAATTTACTTTAAATCCTAACGTCAAGCAAGCTCTTTGTCAGTGATGGAATCAAGTGTACTGCCCATCTAATAATTTTTTTTTTCTTTCCAATCATTTGTCAGGTCATGAAAAAAGAAAAAAAAGTAATGCCATCCTAACCTGCATATAAAAAAGGATCAGTTTTGACCTGCAAAACCCAACCTACTGGTATAAAATATACTTGACCGTTTTCTCAGTGTTTGATTTAGCTGTCAAGCAAAATCTTTAATAAGCAGAATGGCATGAACAAATAGCATATGACTTCACATAATCTATAACTGTCTTTGTTTATTGCTTATATAGCTCCAGTGTATTCAGTGGGTGTGCAGAGTACCCTGAAGCTTGCTGCAATGTGACAAGTGGGAAGTTGGTCTTTGGGATTTGGAGAGGACTCTGGGTAGTATAAAGGTGAAGCTGGGAATACTCAGAAGCAACAGAACTGCTAGGAATCAAGATGATGTGGTGGTAGAAGTGATCATCCAGTAGTAAGAACTAGCACAGACCAGTGTTCCTTTAACACACCACAGGAAGTTTTCCTGGCCACAAACTCAGGGGTTGTTCCCCATCTTTTCTGTGTTCTCTTCTGTGGTTCTTAGGTTGAGTCAACTTTCAAAGTACCCAAACCACTGCCATTCTGAATTGAAGATAATGCTGATCCTACTTTTTCAGTTCCTCAATTCTAGCAAGGTTGAGAGGCAATGTTGCACAATGGTAGAACTATAATCTTTTTGAATCTTTGTTTCATTTTGTATCATTGGATCCTTTTTACATTGAGTTCCTCAAGATGAGGGAGAGAACCGAAGGGCAAATGTGGTATCTTGACTTTCTCATCAAAAACAAGCTTCATCACACTTTTTAGTGCTGTTTGCATTGGCCTGATTACTGTACATATATAAAAATGTGCATAAAGTACATTTATAGAAGTCCTTTGGTATGCTTTAGTCTTTTTTTGGGGGATGATGTTGTCATATTTAAAGAAAATTGAATATTTAAAAAGCAATTGCCTTGAAATGGACATGAAAAATGAGTCTTGATCTTAATTCTCCTCTGTCTGTTGCTTTCGTGTTGGATTCTTTCGGTAGTAAATGAAGACAAGCAGACTTAGATGGTCTGAACAGATGTATATTCCAGCTTCATCAGGAAAATATTTTATCAAGTTTTATGATTGTAGTCTTCGGAGTCCTTGTCATGTGCATCTGCATAACTGTTTCTTGTCATACACTGCACTAGAATGGAGAAAAACTTAGGACTCAGAATATTTTGCAGGTGTGCAGTTCTTGCACAAACCACAGTGATCCTGTCATATCTTCCAGATCCAAGAAATAGTCTGGAGAATAGAATAGAGCTGCAAGGTCGAAACAGCATAATCATTTTAACATATGTTATACATTAACTTTGGGAAATGCTGAATAAACAGGGCAACAATTAAGAGAAAAATTATCAACATGTGTTCCATCTTTCTTGGTAAGTGTATGAACGTATTCATTGTATCATTTTCAATTTTTGGCAGTATGTATTCTTGATTTTAAACTCTTTCTTCTGTGCAGCATGGGTTGTTTAACTTAGAAGGCAAATTTGAAAAAATGCCTGGTGAATATTCTTTTCATCTTTAAAAAGAAATTAACAACTGAGAGACAGGGAGAAAACAAAATGAACTTGGGAAATGAAGTAGGGAAGAGAATCCCTACTTACAACTATTTATCAAGCTATGCCGGATTTTTAAAATTACTACCTGCACCTCAGTTTATGCAAAGAAATAGTTTTTGTTGATTAAGTTATGTATTTCAAAGGTTTTAAATAATTTCGTAATACTTTCCATATGTTTGATTTCATAAAAGTTCTCACATTTGTCTCCTGCAGTCAGCAGTGATTGTCCCAGCCCACTGCTGTGCACATAGCAGGCCACGCAGCTCCCAGCCAGGTTGCTGCAGGAGCTAAAGGAATGCAATCCAAGTATGACTTTTTATAGGCCCTAATGGTCCGGAAATTGTTAGTGAGGTTAGTGGGAGTTTTTTTCCATTCACTTCAGTGGCTTTTGGATGAGGTTGGAGCTGCAGAGTCATTTAGAAGAAAATTTGCTATGTAACTAAACGGTAAACAGAACTGATGTCTGATCCTGCAGAAATCTGTTACAGGTTTGATGACACCATTTTTCTCTGTACTGAGAGACTTGGGTATGTACTTAACTCCTTGGAAGATCAGTGACCTCACTGGATATTTTCAGAGTTGCCCTGATAAAAGATGGCCCAGGACAAAGTGTTCACCCAAGATCTGTTCTCGGTACAAAAGAGCTGGGGTTCTGGCAGCTTTTACTGCTGCTTGCGCAGGTGCACAGGCAGAGCCATGGAACGCAGTGGTACGTGAACGTGGGGTTCAGGAATTTCTTTCATTCTGTAAAGATTTAGCAGTAAACAGCAAAGGTTTTTTGAACTGTCTTAGAGAACAAATTATTTCCATATTTGGCACTCCCCAAAATCTGCCTTTTGTTTCTCTTTTCATTTATGGATTGTTAATTTTGATCCTGCTCCAGTATCAACTGATGCAAAAGGAAGGATGCCATTAACTTCAGAAGGGTCAGTTGAGAATCTAAACATTTATGTTCTGGGTTTCTGTTTGTGTACTCAGCATTCTGCTTGTGCATTCTCCCAGCAATAGGACCTGCACCTCCTCTGTCTGGAACATTCAGGTGTACACTTTTATTTTCCTAATGTACTTACTATGACATGGTGCACATTGTAGAAATTAATACCTAAATATACTGAAAATGTTGATAGTGGTTTTATGTGATCAGCTTTATAAATGTTTCGCCTTTAAGACATTAATTCCCAACCCGGGGGTCTGTCTACAGGGGGGACCACAGTTAGCAGGAGGAGTCGGGTACTGCCAGACAAGCTCATGACAGCTGGCTGAGAAGCTTAGTAAAGGCTGCTCAGGTATGGAAGGGGTTAGGTTTCAGATCTGGCAACTCTTCTGTTGCTGGGTTGTAGTGGTAGGACCTTCTTGGCGACAGGTTTTTAACCACAGATGTTGAGCACTTCAAACATGAGCAGTTTTTGTCTAACCTAGGAAGCGAGCTCCCCCAGGTAAGGCCACAGCTGTGGGATTACCCATTTGTGGGGTGCCTGGGTGACTGCAAGAGGGGTTGTCCCAGCACATCCCTGTGAGCTGATGTAGTGGTAGGGCATAAGACATGCAGCTTAGCAAAAGTATGGCTCTGGAAATATGCTGGCTGGTGATGCAATATGCTCAACCTGTGGCAAACTCAAATATCGTAGGATATCTTGAGTTGGAAGGGACGCATAAGAATAATTGAGTCTTTGAGCCTCTTTTATTCTAGTGAAACCTGTTTCTATGGGATTTGAGTGCAAAGACATTATGCTTTGTATTATAAGATGAAAACCTGTAAGGTTGGTCCCAATGGCTCAAGCTGAGTGCAGAGATTGACTGAGCTGAGCCTCAGTCAATCTGAGAGACAGTCTGCAGTCTCTGTGCAGGTTTAAAAGAGTGGGAAAGGATGGGAAGTTGTGAAGATAAACCCCTACTGAGGGTTCATAAGGATCAAGTCTTGTAGCCTGTTTTTAAAGATGGCATTCCTTCAAAAGCCCTCAGGTGGTCAGTTTCCAAGTTTGTCCTCCAGCATTTCAAAGGAACACAGAGCTTACAACTCATTGCAACTATTAGCTAGAAAAATGAGGTTACTTATGAATGTGAATTTGGATGCCTGTGCTGCATAGTTATTTAAATACAGGCATTCCTGTGTTCTGCAGTACTATATTAAAATTCTGAATGGAAATTTTTGGTAGTGCTGAGTGATACAAAGGGAATTAAAAGATTGTGCCTATTTAGCCAGCATAAGTAGTTGGACTGGCATTTATATATGCTTGATATTCCCATTTGTTAGGATGAATTATTATTTTCAAAGCAAGGAAAATCTTACCCACTGTTAAAGAAAAGCTTATAATATGGATGAACATCAGAAGAGAGAGATTCCCAGTGGAAGTGTATAAAATGAAAAGCAGAACTGGCTTCTATTGTATTCTGTTTCCATTAGACATCTTGGAAGTTTTATAAGCACGGTGCATAATAAATATCTAAGGCACAGTTTGAGGTCAGTTAAGAAGGAGAGACAGTTCTTGCTAATATTTTACTGGGTCAGTCCTCCCTATTACACCCAGATAGATACAAATCCTTGGCATTTCTCCACAGTCTACTTGTAAATTTGTTAATTTGCTTTCCATATTGCACTTCATAACTGTGAATTTAAATCTAAATACCACAAGTTTAAAGTGAATTTTGAAAAGACCAGAGAAACCATGCATTAAATTCACTTACATGTATTCAAAGAGAGAAGATCTGCTTCTGAATAATTTCAGTCTGTGTCATAAAAAAATAAAAATACCAAGGGGCAAGTCACTGTGGTCATTTCTGCTGGAATAGTGCAGTGATCTCTCCAGAGAGTCATCAGAAAGAGCTATCTGCTTGGATCCATTACACCATGGAGGTGGATGTGAAGTGTAAAAACAGTCCTCAAAAAGTCAGGTCTGATCTTTTTTTCAAATACAATAATGTAAGACTGGTGACATCATCAGATCTGAAAAGCAGTATAAACTTTTACTGTATTTTCCTTTTTCATTGCTCCTTTAAAACTGTTACCCAGTGAATGCAAAATGCATTGCAGCAAATCCACAAGCAATTTCCTTCATTGTGACAAATGCTGTATCTCATTAGAGCAAAACTAGTCCCAAGTTAAGTTGCAGAACATCTGCTTAATAATTTCAAGTTCCTCTAGCAATGCTGCCAGAATGGCTAAGAAGTCAGCATCCAGTCCATTACTTTGATCAGGAGAAGTAATAAAAATATAACTGATGTACCAAAGGCAGACCTGGTGAAAGGCAGAGCAGTGTGACCGGAGCTAAGCTCAGAGAGCTGTTGCTGATGGTGGTGTGGCTATGGTGGTGTTTGCTGAGGAAGAGATGGGGTAGGATTGGGAACCATATTTCTGGCTTGCATAGTTTTTTTTATCTCACAATGAGGAATTTATTTCATCTCGTTGTCCAGATCTTGACTCTGAAATTCAGTTATCCTTTTATCTCCCATGGGCTTTCTGTAGTGCTTCAGCATTGCAGGCAGGAGCTAAAGCATCTATGAGGAAACAGGCCAATGCTTAAGTAAAATTTGGTGTGAATTGTCATTATGTTTGTTCTTCGTCTGCTTTGTGCACAGTGTTTCCACTGTGTATGTCTTATGGAAATTATGGGCATTTTGAATTGTTTGGCTACTTGTATTCATTCCAAGCGTGAACAAAAACTGAAAATGAGAAAGTTTTCCAGACTTCTATATTCCAGAATTTTTTTTTACTGTAAAATCATGTGGGATCAGTATTGTTGAAATATATATATATTAACACACATATGATTGTAGCATTAATAATACTTTTATTATTTAAATTTCAATTGTATAAAATGCTTCAGCATTGAAATGAAACTGTATCAGTGTTGTATAAGAGTAACAAAAATGGTCTTTACTTACATGATGTGGGAAGTATATTTACCAAGCGTGGTCTGGGCCATCCTGCTTAGTTTGCGGGGCTCAAGGTTCCCTGGAAGATACCTGTATTCTTAGTACTGTCAGATCAGATAATATTGAAATGCCTCCTTTGAAAATGCTGATTTTCTTTTATTTTGTGTGTGTGTGTCAACTGTGACAGTAGGTCTGAGAAATTCGAGTCTTCATTATGGGAAGTTGTCATGGGAACACTAAACTACTTCTGGGCACAGTACATTGTGTTAAAATACAAAGGTTAACTTTAGATAAAAATCTGTCTGGAGACAAAAGAATGCAGGACTTTCCAAAGAAATCTAGAGGCATCTAAGCAAGTTAATTGCAAGAAAGCATTTTATTACAGCTATGTGACATCCAAAGAATCAGAACAGAAACAAAACCCACTGCTTTCATATCATGGCAGCCCTTAGGAGTCTGACTCACTAAGCAGATCTCAGGAATACTCCTGTTCTGAAGCCCAGAGCTTACTGGCTGTAGCACTTGGTGAAGCCCAGTGCCAGTGTGCTGTGTTGGTGTGACTGACCGGCCTGGAGGGACATGGGGCTGCCTGTGCACAGCCATGGGAGCTGCTCTGCTGTGCTGGGCTGCCTGCAGGCAGCTCGTGGCTTTGTGGCAGTTAATGGCTGTCCCCTTAGGGCATAAAAAGAAAATGCTTCTTGTTTCTTATTGTTCTTTCTTTTCTTTTTCTGTGGCAGAGCTGAGTCACAATGAGTTCAAAGGTAATTTTCAAAATACTTATTTTTAATCCAACTTCTTTTTTTTTTTCTTAGTTTCAGATTCGAAGATCTATGGCTATCATATCCCTCAAATATCCTGATCCTGCTGTCTGTGTACTCTAACTTATACAGTTGAATCCCTTAGGGAGTGCATTTTTCTGTGTGAAATGATGTATCTTTCAGAATGAAAGTAATTTGACTTTAGATAACTCAGTCATGCTGCTCTTTAAATCCTTCCAGCGGTAAATTACATATTCCTTCAAAAACTAATTCCAGTAAATGAGCTTTGGATCTTCCTAAAATCCACTACTTGGCTGTTTTCTACTAAATCTTCTCTTGTATGTTGCTTTTCAAGCATTTAGTGTTGTGGTCTCTTCTGCATCTTTTCCAGTGGTAAAATGTTAGTAGGTGCAGCACAAGGCATTTCCTGATGCTCTTACCTCTAGGGCTGAAATAAAGGCTTATAAGTATAGAGGCACCCACAAACAACAGTAGCAAGGCAAAGTGTATAGTTTGTTGATGCATAGATAGCCAAAGAGAATAATAAGCTAAGCAGGAGGACTGTGCACAGTGAGTCCTAGTGGCATGAGCTGGTGGCAGGGGTAGAGGGATTTCTGTTGTGATTTTTTTTTTTTCATGGGCTTCTGTGAGTAAGTTGTCCCTTGGCAGGAGTAGCTCAGACCAAGATTGAAAGGTCTTTTAATGACAGTGACAGACAGTATATTACAGCACTTACTGGTTCCTGAACTCCAGTTATCTTCAAGAGGTTCTTGCCCATTGCCAAGTCATTTGAAAGAAGTCGGGTTCTGAACTGATTAAATTGGCACCACAAGAAGAGAAAACAAGCCACTAGCTTGTTTTCAGCTATTGGATACAGTTCAGCTGAGGTTACTCTTTAACTACCACCATCTTCCAAGGCACTTGTTAAATAATGTGGATAGGAATTTATTGTGTTGTTTGGCACGGTTTCTCATTTTTCCTCAAAAGCAACTTATGCTGGCATTGTAGGATCAGCTCCACTAATTCCCTTGCAGTATTTCCTGGTTTGCTCCCTCCGTTTTTCTTTCTTTAAATGCTGCATTTATACCTTGTGTAATCTTAGACCTTGGAAAATGTACTTTGCTTAGTTAGGTGCCCAGACGGTCTTCCATCAATGAAATGGCCCTCTGTGTAGTTGATGCAGTGCTCCTTTTCAAAACTACTTTTAGCAAGAAAAACCTTTTAACTGAATTGCTTTGTGAGGGGTCAGAAAAAATCTGGTTTAGAATTCTTGCTAATCTAAACATATCACTGCTTATTCTAGTGTATTTCACTCTTTGTTTTGCTTAATAACATCAGTGTTATGGTTAATGGTGTACTGCATTCATTCTGGGAAATTTGCATTGATATTACAAAGGAAGAAAAGTCAAACTCCACTCATGGTGATGGCAGAACTTCAGCTGGTTCTGCACTGATGTAATGGGATGGTGCTGTAGCAGCTTGTACCAGCTGCAGGTAACAACAGAACAAAACAATAACAAAAGAAACTGCTGCAGAAAAAGCAGAAACACCCCTCATTTTCATATCCTGCACTTTTTATAGAGTATGGTTCTGCTGTCTGTAAACAGAGTGGCAGATTCAGTTGTGGTGTAAGTGGTAGAATTTGGCTCAGCAAAGTGGCTGACTTTACTGGCTAGCTAAAGGCAGTATTGGCTGTGACAGGTAAGAGCAAACCAGAAGAGGAGCATTATTTTTTTTTATTTTTATTTTTTTACATCCTTTTCTTCCTTAGGCCAAGCATAGCACGCTTAAGGATATGATCTGCTGAGTGATCTATTGCAATGAGGCAGTTGTTGCTTGCCTTGCAAGTCATTTTGCCATGAAGTTCAAAGGATTTGCAAGGGAACGTGATTGCTAGTGGTTTTCTGCTAGCCAACTCAGAGAATCACCGTAAATATTGTTGCCATGAGTGTATGGAAAGTTGTTAGGGGACTGTGCTGATTAGTCTAATTTACTCATCCTCTCTTTCATTGTATTTTTAGAACTTTATTTTCCAGGTATGTATGCTGCTAAGTCTCAGGAGAATTTTCCATTATTTAATTGATGTCGCTGTCAGGGGTTCTTTGATGAAGTAGATTCTGGGCTTGGATTTGGGAGTTTTACTGTGAGCTCACTTCTTCTAAAGTCCATATAAACTTTACTGAAAATTCTTAATCCTTTTTATATACTTGCAGAATTTTCAGGTGTTTTTGCAGTCCTTGTGTGACTTTTACTTATACTGTGTAAGCTTAGGTTAGAAATAATTGGAGGGAAGGTTTGGATATTTCTTTCATCATTTATGAAAGGAGGATCTGGATCTAAGATGTTTAAAAATGCAAGGCTCTTCTGCATCAAGAGTTGCTTAAAATACTTGGCCAACATTTACTCAGCTGTTACGTGGTGAAAGCCTTTGTTTACTTTCGCGTTCACCTTGTTAGAGCTGTGACTGCAGTTACTGAAAAGAAGGAGTAGGAACTGTTTACATCAAGATCCCTCTGCTCTGTGAGCGTGCGGACTGGGACAAACTAAACATGAGAGGGATTAAAGAACTGCTGAGTCCACAGAATTGGCACATGGCAGGAGGAGGATGCTCTACAAAAGAGCCTTGAGCTGTCTGACCATTTTCACTTTCTCAGAGTGTACTTCAACCTGCAAACTTTGGTTGACGTGGCAACTGTAAGTGGGTTAAATTCAGAGGTTCTGGGACACGTCCTGGAAGGTGGTTCATGTTACTTTTGATAAAATACTGGTTTTCAGTATCTTCCTTGATCAGTGAGTAACTAACTGAGAAAAAAGAAAACCTACAAACATGTAGGATCATCTTCAGAGCTATGTTTTATGCAGGAATTTACTTTCCTGTTAGATTTAGTTCTATTTGGAAATGATAGCAAAGGATTCTGTCAGTGTTATTGCTGTTCAGGATATCTGTAGATAATATGAGGGAATTTCACTTGCTATTTGTGGTTTAAAAATAGATAAGTTAGAAGTGTGAAATTCTATGAAGCCTTCATTTTTATAACATAGATTACCCATACAAGGTGATATGTGATTATCTATTTTAATAATGAGATGAATTAAAAAAGGAAAAAAATATACACACACAAAACAAAGAAAACAAAACAAAAAACCCATCCAGAATGGACAGTCAGAAATACAGACTTGGCTATTCCAGGTGACCACTTACATTCACACCACAGTCCAATCTCGAAAGTGGGTTGTCCTGTGACATTAAAAGCACGAAGAAATAATCACTAAGTAACCAAAGAAGAAACTTTCTGGTAAATAAATAAATATGTTCTAAATTGCAAGCTGCAGTACTGTGAATTTGCTGAAGTTTGGCTTTCTCTAGGGATTGTTTATAAGCTGTCTGTTGTTTGTTTAGCACCATGGTTAGAACAGTTAGTGGATAATGGTCTGCTTCACTTTTTCCTTGTTACATTGCTCTCCTTTCTCTCTTACTTATCCTCCTTTCTAAGAGACTCCCCTTAGTCTCCTCTG
The DNA here is from genome assembly GCA_013399175.1 of Odontophorus gujanensis. Lineage (NCBI taxonomy): Eukaryota > Metazoa > Chordata > Aves > Galliformes > Odontophoridae > Odontophorus > Odontophorus gujanensis. The sequence goes on from VXAB01012028.1 coordinate 994,614, forward strand.
TTTCATATAGGAAGATGCCTCCTGGAGCTAATACACAATGTGTTGCTCATTCATGGAGGCAAATTTGGCAGGGCCAGCCAGCTTCCCATATGTTTGTACTGCCTTACTCCATTGCCTTTAACTAGAATCTGATTTAAGAACTCTATAGTAGATGATAACATTCTTAGTAAATTCTTCAAGGAGAAAACAGCAAACCCCTAACATCTGTAGAAAGTATTAGCATTTTATCTTGAATTCTAAAATATTGTTCATGTGCTACATTCAATAGAGCATGGAGAATTCATCACTGAGTGTGCCTAGCATCAGCCCTGCATGGCTGAGACAGAGGAAACGTGATCCTATGTACTGTACGTGAAAGTATGCCTGCTCTTATTGTATAGCTTGGAGGAAGATTGAAATTTCAAGTAAACATTTAGCATTATCCTTCAGGAAATTTTGGGGCTCACAATGATCTTTTAATAGAGAATTGCTTTGGGCCCTTTTTCTAATACACACCATTCTCTGAGGGCAGCTCTGGCTTATCCAGTAGTGACTGTAATTCTGCATTTGTACCACTTCTGCCTCAGCAACCATAAATTATTGAAGTTCTCAAGGATGACACATTTGAGATTTCTGAATGAAATAATAGGAACAGTGGTTTAGCACTGAAGAACTGCAGAATTCAATTCAGCATAAATTAAGCAGAAAAGTAAGTAACTTAACCTTACCGTTTAAATGCCAAGCTAATAATGTAGAAATCAGTTGTAACAGCTGTTATTAATAAAATTCATAACAAAAGCTATGGTGGAAGACTTAAAATGTATTTTTAAATTCAGAGTCAGGCTTGCTATCTTGACTTATCAAGTCCTATAAAAACTGTCTGATGCAGGCAGGCTGTAGCATACGGAAGTGTTTGCACAAATAAGCTTTTGCACGAAGTGTAGCATTAATCTATCTGTTTATCCAACATGAATTTTAATAGCATGAATGTTTATAAAGACTTGAAAATAAATAGTTACCAGTAGTCAACATTAAAATAATGATTTTTAGTTCACTGACCTGTGCACAAAAAGTTTTAGAGCTATGTTGCTGAGCGTAATAGTAATTATTGTCTTATTTAAACACTGATAGATCCACCACCACCATGTCATTGAAGTGACTGGAAATAAAGGTAGTCCTGGATGCATTTATATCTCATATCATGTAGGATAAATTTTAATCATTTTGATGTATGAAACTGTGCTGCACTATAATCACAGAACCATAGGGGTTGGAAGAGACATCTGGGGATCAACATATCCAACCTCCTGCTAAAGCTGACTCCCTGCAGTAGGTTGCAATACATATTATTTAAATATTTCAATAAATCATTGCACTGTTGCAGTAGCTTCAATAAATATTTCAACAAATGTGGATTGCATAAATGCTCATTGAAATTTACAATACATATTGGAATATTTACTGCATTCCCATGTAACGTGGCTTTGTACTGACCCAAGCACCTGTTTGTATTGGATTTTGCTCACAATTACTGCTGAATATTGAATTTAACATGCAAAAGCAAAGGTAGCACACATTCTTGTGGTTGTAATGTTTTAGTCTAGTTAGCATGGGCATGGGGTGCAATGAAATGTGTTGACCTGAGGATTTTCCTGCATTGGCAACTGGCATATACACCTACCATATAGAGACAGCTTAAAATCTGTCATAGACAAATATGCTGCTACACATAGTATGGAAATTGATTCATTCTTAATTTTTTCAATTACTACTGCGAACTGTTATGAGATTTTTCTTCTTTCTTGTTTTTCTGTTTTAAAAAGTCAAAAGACAAAGGAAAAGAGACATGACAAAGATTTTATCACTGATTACTTGAATTTTTGCAAGGGGTAATACTATAATGAGGTTTGCTTTGCCTATGTGCAATGGGAGTATGGATTTTGCAGAGAGCAGTGGTTATGCTGAGGACCCAGGATTCCTGCTGCGTGTGCTTTGGTTTAGCTGTGCTCTGACCCTATGGACTGAATACAAGTTGCTGAAAGGACAGCTTCTTCTGGATTAACCCAAGGGGAATCCAGTTTGCATGCTTAGGGATTGCTTGGCAATGTGAAATGAAAAGGGCTGGCAGGGATTTGGAGGGTCTTTTGCATCAAAGGGAAACTTCTTATCCAAGCTACAGTGATAATGTAGATGGCATGTTGCAGTGATTAATGTCTGAAAATGTACGTGGTAGTGTTAAGAAATACCAGGTCTGTTGGTTTGGCCTGAAGAGCAGCATGCTGGAGGATCAGGGGCATGGCCAGTGACCATGAGACCTCATGCCAGGGATCCCAATGCGGGCCCCGTTGCCAGCCCTGGGCCTACAGAGAATGGCCCCAGAGGCAGCAGGTCCCATCTGACAGCTGCAGCCAGGGAATGAGCTCTAGGAAACTTGTCCCCACCAACCTCTGTGTTTGATCACTGGCTGGAGGTGGGCTGTTGTTACAGAACAGATCCTGCTCTGACAGTCATGGCTGAGTGGGCTGTGATGCTCTAGCAGGTGAATTCTCTGAGGAAACAAGATGACAGTGTACTCTTCTAGGGGATGCTGCTAAAAGCAAACTTGCGTGTGGGCTATTCTCCTGTTGTGCTGTCCCTCAGCAGTCATAAAGAGAGTAAAGTGTCGGTACATAAATCAGTAAAATGCAGCTGGTATCACAAAAGGTCTGTCTCCATGTTGCATCTCTTATCTGTGTGTGAGTTCAGGGTGCTGGAGGAGTATAGAGTACACCCTGCCATAATGCTAAGATGCCCAAACTTTTTCATGGGTAGCTTTTGTGGTGGAAAAAGACAACAGAATGAAGCTGATGTATTTCAGATGCTGTATGAAGTTAGTAGCTTAAAAAAAAAAAAGAAAGCAAAAAATATTTAATATTAAAAATTCTGTCTCGAAGCGTTTGAATTGCAGATTTTCTTCAATTTAATAATAATATATTTTCAAATATATTTAATTGAAATGTTGGAAACAATTATGGGTTCTGTGAAAGCCTGACCCCTTGTGCTTGTAGTGCTTGCTTACAGTCTGTGCTGCAGGAAAGCCCCAAAGAAAAAGAGGACACAGTTATGGTAGAAGATGAATTCACCAGTAGAGTTGTAGGGTAGAATCTGATTTTAGTTTTGCAGGTATGAGTCATTTGCAACTCCTGAATTAAGTGAGTTTACCTACTGTAAAGAAAGTTGTAAGATCTAAATCAGAACGTGTTCCTGAGAAGTTCTCAGAACTAGTCCTGAGAAGGTGCTGTGCTGACAGCTACACCAACTTTGTGTCATTATAAATGAATGATGTTACCTTCTGAGTGCATAAAGAGGAACCCACTCAGAGAACTAGATAATTCTCTGTCTGAGAGGTGAAAAGACATATGTCAGGACTCTGAGACTGTGCTTTCAGAGTTTAGTTTGGCTGAAGTATACATGTTAATTCTTTTTTCCCTTCAAGACCTGAAATTAATTGTAAAAAGTTTGTAACTCACCTCTTTATAAATATAAATGGGAACATAGTAAGCAAGGAAATAAATAAATGAAGTTGAAGATGTCCAGAATCAATTATCTTGGGATAGGGAGAACTGCCCAACAGGAAGAGAAGTTGGACTTAATGCCTACAAGTCCTCATGCAGTTTTAGGGATGAACAAAACCTCAGCAGTATAACAAGTAGTGCCCTTGAAAGTATTTTAAAGTGAGACACTGAATCTACAAACTGAATAAAATCAGCGAGAAACTGTGGAAATAATCTGAGGTGTGCTCCCGAAATGTGCTGGGTAGAATGTTTCAGGGCAAGGTATAGATGTGTTTTTAAGAGCTCTTCCTGGGACCCAGTTTGTGCGTGGGATGCAGGAAAGGGAGTAGAGCATCACATGCTGTAGAGACTTCTGCTCATTATCCAGAGTGCATTAGACGCATTAGAACTGTTTGGCTTGCATGAGGTCATGAATTGGAGGACTGCCTTTCTGCGAATAAGGGTGGGGAAGGTATGCAGAGCATGTAGAGTATGTGTTGATGCATGTTCTGTAGACTGCTCTCAGTGTTCTACAGCAGAGCAAAGTATAGATTTCCTTTTCAGAACAACAGCAACAACAAAAATTATTTCCTTTTCCAGGTTCAGTATTTTGTTACCACATTTCTTTTACTCCACCCTCTGTCATGTGGATAATTGTTTTCCAGTACATAGCCTGTAGCACTGAAAAACATGAAAGTTGCACTGAAATTATGAAGCCTTCAAAATCATGTTTTGAGGAGAGATTTGTGTTTATTAAATGTGAGGTCATTATTAGAGTTATTTTCACTTATAATATTTTGAATTTGTATTGTATATGTGTTAACCAGCAGAGATGTTTCTGACCTAACTGCCTGGAAGAACTGTGGATGCAGTTCCATCCATCATTCTGATGTGTGGTTAAGGATGTATATTATTGCCTAATTTTGAGCACTTAACCTAAAAATAAGAGTTTTGACAATGTCTGTATTACTGTTTTAGTATTCTGTGGTTCATTGCACATAAGGGTCACAAATGACTTAGGCCCTTTGGTATGAATGTATATGTAATTGCTATGGCTACTTTAAGCATAAGTATAATATATGGAAGCAATTTCTTCCATTGTTTTGGTGGAAAGTTCAATGACTAGTATAGAATCGAAGAGGGAAAGGGCCTTCATATGCCTTCTGCTCCAACTGGTGGTGGTTTTACTGATACATAGAGTAAGTGTGTCCTACCCATAAGGGGAAAGAAAGCATCAATTAACTGAAGTTGCAGTATCTGAGAAAGGCTGTTACCTGCAGCTGTAAATCACAAACAAGTGAGGTTGAAAGGGGCCTCTGGAGATCATCTTGTCCAGTTCCCCTGCTCGAGCAGGATCAGCTGCAGCAGACTGTCCAAGACAGGACCCAGTCAGGTTTTGAAGTAACGGATCCATGAAATAATAGATCCATTGTATATCTCAGAATAAAAACACAGCTGTTCTTAAACACAGGAAGTGGGTGATCTCTTAAGGCTGGTGCTTTGGGAATAAAGCCGATGCATCTGAGATTAATGCTTGAAAAGTAGCAACAATTATTTGTTAAAAACATTTTTCTAAGAAATTTTATTAGCGTTATATGCCTGAGTAGCAAATACATACTGCCAGTAAATACTTTAATAACTCTATTGGGCAAGTTCGTATTTTAAAATCACTACCCAACCATTCAGAGGTCCAGCTGCATTCCAAACCAGGCATTCAAAGCTTTAAAACTGAGTAGGTTGTGGAGAGAGAACTTATGCGTCAGTGATATGACTGTGAAGTTCACAGAGGGCAGCATATGTGAAAGTTGGTGTCCCAGCTCTCAGGGGCATTGGGAAAAAATGCCCATAGTTTTGCTTCTGATTTGTGCATTTTCAGCACCCTTAGTATTTTTGGACGGAATGGACCTGGAAGTTCAAAAACAAAAACTCGGTACAGTTGAATTGCAATCTTGCAGATGTGACAACTGCCGGTTTTAGATTTGGTCCCATGCATCAGTCCATTTCATTGGAACAGTTGAATACGGTAGCAAGGCTTTCAGCCATCTTTTTACATCATAGAGGTTAATAAAGGGGAAGTCACTTGTCAGACACACACAGGAATTAGGAGTTTTTGGTAATAGAAGACTATTTAGGTTAGAATGTAACCTAACTGGGGTGAATATTTAACCAGGGCATGTTGTCCATATGAACCACCCTGCTGAGGGATGAGTTAAAGAGCTTGATTTGTGTGGTTCCAATTGTCAGGACTCCAGATGCTATCCAGAAGGTTAAACAAAGTTACTGAGCATGTAGATTCTCTGCTGAGTATGATCTTGTTTTAGATCGAGAGACCGGAGATTTTAATAGCTTGCCTTTAATACTAGTAATAAATCACTAGTTGAAATGTCTGCCTCATAGAAAGATGTGAATTACTCCTTGCTTCTTCTTCCAGGAGTTGCCTCACTTCTTCTGAATTTGGAAGCATTTCCATTGGGCTGGGAAGGCTTTCTGGATTGCTAGATTACACTTGAACATTTCTGCCATGAAGGCCAGATCAGTGTTCCTTTAGTTCTTCGACTGCAGTACATTTCTGCTGAGCAGCCACCTGGCTGTAGGGTTTGCTCTCTGTTACCTTCAGAGCAGAATTAGCCCTGATCAGGTCCTTTGGGCTTTCTGACCTTCTGGACCCTAAGGGCTGTGTCACCAAACCAGAAGCATCTGTCTTACTTTGGGGAGCTCAGACAGGGGCCAAGATGTTTTTTGTTGTCAAAATCTTTCTGGTCAAGACGTGACTTCACAGGGTGTGTATGAGAGAGGCAGCCCTATAAAGAAGCAGCCCCTGCTCACTAGTGGGTGGCACCCAGACAGAACACAGAGCGGGCACTGGAGGAGCAGGGGACTCTGACGCCTTTTGGACTGTGGGTGTGAAAGCTGGAGAATGAGCCCAGTGTACTATTGCCTTCCTGTCACTGCTAGTCTTATTGTTTGTCTGCTATGTGTTTTCATATCACAAAATCACAGAATTGTAGGAGTTGGAAGGGACCTCCAGAGGTCGAGTCCAACCTCCTGCCAAAGCAGCTCCCTAGCCCAGGTTGCTCGGGTAGGCATCCAGGTGGTCCTTGAACGTCTCCAGAGGAGGAGACTCCACCACCTGCCTGTGCAGCCTGTGCCAGTGCTCTGTCACTGCTCTGTGAAATTTCCACACACATTTGTGGGAACTTCCTATGCTTCAGTTTGTGGCCATTTCCCCTCATCCTATCACCACACACTGCTGAAAGAGTCCAGCCTCGTCCCTTTGCCTCCCACTCCTTAGATATTTATAGACATGGATCAGATGACCTCTGAATCTTTTCTCAAGACTGAACAGATCCATGTCTTTCAGTTCCTTCTCATAAGAGAGGTGTTCACATAAAGGTGTAGAAACATCTCTAAGATGAGTGACCTGTACACAAGTGATGATGGGATCACGGTCTAAGAATGTTAGCTGTGAGTAGCAAACATTGTGCAGAATGCCTGTCTTGTCAGAAGGTGTGCTTGAAAGCTTTTAATATCGGCATCCTTTTTGGGGCTGTATAAAGTAGATCATTATTATTTAGCAGATATAAAAACCGTCCTTCTTTCTGTCATGAAAGTTAACTGCTAGTCCCAGCTGAACCTGCCGCAATGAAACTAGCCCACAATTACAGAAAACTAATTTAGTATATGAAAAATATTACTTTTTTGAAAGAAAATGACTGGTGGGGAAAAGCAGCTTATTCTCAGACTTCCAAAGGCTCTTGTGAAATCAATTACTAAAGAAAAGAAACTAGATAAATGCTGAAATATGTCTCTTTAATTGTGTAGTTACTCATTATTGAGAAATACAATGGAAGAATAAAAGTTATTGTTTTCTAGTTCTAGTGAAGCAAAGAAGCGAGGTAAAACAGAAGAATGAGAGAGAAATTGAGCAAGCTTTCAGAGAGGAAGATTTAACTTTGCCACATGATTTAGCATGAAGAACTGCAGGAACATGAGAAAGTAGTGTTGGGGCTGTTATCCTAACAGGGCCACTTGCTCCCTGCATGACCTCAGACAATCAACTCAATCTCTGTGTGCTTCAGTACATGGAAATTGGCAAAACGCAAGCTCAAGCACTGTGCTGTAACCTACCAAAGTGAAAACAGAAGAAAGCTAATCCATCCAGCATCCCAACCGTGAAAACAGAAGGCACAGACAGAAAATATTTCTTGTTACCCTCTTCAATACTTCTAGTCAGGTAAATATTCCAAATAAAAGAGAGACTGTTAATGGTCTAGAAGTAAGCATGTGTAAGTGTGTTTGCAGAGTCAAAGTCTGAAAATGAAGCAGCAAATAAATCAGAGTGCTGTTTACTTTAACATTTTATGTTGACTGCTCCCAGTAACCATATGTGAGGTCTCCAGGCTTGCATAGAAAAACAGAACTCTTAAATTGGGACTAACCCATACCACCAAATGCCTCCATAAATACCCATGAACTTGATGACTGTCTGACTGGAAGTGTTTTTTGTTCTGCAGACTTCGTGAACTTTAGTTAATGTAATAGTTGGAGTCATGACTTGCTAAGAGCTGATAATCTGAAAAGTGATGTGCCCAATGCTGATTTTGAAAGTTATTAGAAGAGGAAACCAGCAAAACTGAAACAGTCAGAGTAGGCTTTGCTGCCATTTTGTTTACTTGTTTTCATGGCTTTTCTTACGGTTGCTCTTGGTTAATAGTCACTGGTTATTCACTAAGCATGACCATCTGAGGGTATCATCAGTTACCTCAGGTAACTGCCTCACTCACTTTCTGCAGGACTGTTTTACTCTGTGTTAGGCAGCCAGGAAACTCCCCAGTCTTTGGCATGGGTAAGGTTTCTATCCTTTTTTTTTCCCATTAACTGTGACCATGTAGTTCATAGGCTTTGCAGGGCAACCAGAGTAAGGAGATCCTGTTTCCTGATGCTTATTGCCACCTTGACCTGCAGTTCACAGCCTCCTGAATTGTGGCTGTCTCCCCCAAATAAGTCTGAACATCTCACCCAACTTAGTATATAAACATTTATCCTTGAAGTTGACCAAATGGTAGATCCTGCAAAAGCTGTTCTGTCTGCTTTTTCTACCCATACAGTGCCCACTAAATACACTGCATTTTGAGCTTTTGTAGGTGTTTTGCCTGTGAAATCTACTGATTATGCTTACAATATGAGAGGCTCTGCTTTTTAACATCTTACTGTGGCATTACAAAAGCTGTTCCGTATCACAAAAAGTTCACATATCCTACACTGCAAAAACAATGGCTTGATGTGACTGCTGTTGGGCCTACCACTGCAATGCTATTTTCGCAGTGACACATGATCTAAAAGACACATGATATTTAAAAGCTCTGTGAGTTAAATCTGGCTTCACAGGATTCCGTGGAGATCTTGCTATTCTGTCCTTTTTCATGTGATGGTGGAGGTTACTATTTCTGATGCCCTTTTGGGTCGGCATCACATGTGAGGCTGCAGTCCTGTGCAGAACACGGGCTGGGAAAGCTCTGTTTGTTTGTGTGGGTGTGAAGGGTTAACTGTGTGTGGGGTCTGCCAGACAGCAGTAAAATGTGGCAGATCATTAACACAAATCTCTGAAAATAGGATTATGGAAGTGTTGAAGATTGTAACCAAGTGGCAGCACAATGGAATCTAGTTCTTTTTTTCTTTAATGAAAGCATGGTATTAGTAGGCATCACCTGGCTTACGGGAAGTGTATATTCCTAGTACTTTTATAACCAAGGAAAAGAGCTGCAGTTGGTTTCTTAGTTCTGTAAGAAAGGTTGATTTTTAAAGAGGGAAATTGAGTTAACAGCTTTCTGTGGATCTTGTTTAAATACAGCTTGTTTAATATATATAGTAAGAGCTCTCATAATTTTGCTTTTTGCTAGTTGCTTTTTAACCTCATCTTTATCTATCGGGTTGATTATATGAACTGTTATCTAATTGTCTCATCTCTTAGCTTTGATATTGTGAAACCAGCTCCTTCACATGAAAACATGCTTGCATAACATGATTTTAAAAATCAGATCTCATAATCTTTCTCTCCATTTCCTGAAACTTCCAGTGCAAGGATGTCTTAATTGTTTCCAGAAATATTTTATCTTAGCACCAAATTGTCTTCTTTAACTCATGTTGTTGTTAGGAATTGTTTTATTTATATTTGTGAAATCATGCTATTTTAATATATAATACATTGAGATTATTATGACAATGTACTGTCCCTGCTTATCAGCAGAAAAAAAACTGTGAGAAATAAGAGATCAGTAACTCAAAATGAGTCAGTACCAGTTCCATAGTGGGAACGGAGAGCAATGTTCATATTTCTGTTTGTTCCCAGGCAGACCTAATGCTCCATCTCATCCTCATTTCCTAGTTCAAGCACTGTGAAAGAGAGGAGTGTGTGACCTGGAGCAGTGTCAGTGCCCTGGGAAAACTGACTGCCTCTGTTCCTAATGACGGCAAATGCTTCTTTAAAGTTCCCCGTTAGAAGCAAAATGTTCTGTCATCCTCTGAAGTGGGTTACAGCATCTCAAGGCTGAGGATTTCTCGTTTTCTTTGCCAGCAATGAGTGCTCAGATGTTTGGCAAGGAGCTCCTGAACAACTAGGCAACAGGACTGCTGGTGATTGTGGCTGGAGGGCATAAATCCTGCTAGGACATTGGAGCTGCCTTTGGGATGGGTGTGGCTGAAAGCAGGCTGCTCTGAATGCAGATAGTAGAGCAGAAATGGCCTCTGGAAGACAGGTGTGTTTTTCAGGTGCTATGCTGTTTCAAGGGGCAGTCCCTCCAGCTGTCTGTTGCATTTATTACTGGTGGGGTAGCGCACGGTGGCACAGCAGATAGGTGCTCTGGTGTTTTCATTACCATGGTTAAGTTTTCTGCAGTTCTCTCATGGAACTAGATTTTCTTGACCCAAGTGAGGTGCTGCATGTATACACTTCAGATATGATGCAGTACAGTTGGTGATGCCCCAGGGGCAGGCAAGTATCAGAAGATGAGGGTGGAAGGGCACTGAGGGGCAGGCTAGGATCCCCTCCAGATCCTGGCCCAGCTCCAGCCATCCTTATTCACTTCAAGTGATTTCAGTTACTTGGACTTCAGGTTCTCCCCTTTAACTTCGGTGGAAGTGCTTCCCCCAAATAAGGACTACACGACTTGTTTTCCTTCACTGTTCATTTCTCAATTTAATCGGTATGATATTCATGCACCAGTTTTGGAGGGATATGGGGAGAAGAATGCTCTCATCCTTTCATTGTTGTTGAATATAGTCATATGAAAAACCTAAATGTAAACAGATGTCCATTTTAAAAAAGTCAGCATATTGCTGAAATTTAATATTTTCGTTAGCATCACAGAAAAGTTTTATTGCAGAACATTCAATCTCTGGTTTATGTTCAAATAATACTGGGAGATTGTTGCTGCACTGAAATTTGGAGGGTTTTCAATAAGATTGCTATGCAGCATATATCTGTTTGTTTGTTTAGCACCCTGGCTGGCAGCAATGGGAATGGAAGGATTCCTTTGACTGCTGCTGCTCACCTTGGGGAACGGATGGAGTGACCGACCCCAGGTTTGTCGTCTCCTCTCCTGTCATGCAGAGCATGGGGTACTCGTGCATAACTATGCCTTTCCTTGCATTTAATGTATGGGAAGCAAGGGAGTTTCAAACTGGCTCTTTGAAATGTGACCAGGGGACTTACTTACAAGAGGGTGGTGGCTAGATGAGGTGTCTTGGCAATATTTGGTCGTCAGCAGTGCAAGGGAGGTATGTGCAAGGACTGGGTTCCCACTCTGGAGGAGCATGGGGAATATGTGCGGAAAATGGAACATGAAGAAATACCTAATTCCTTTAGGAACTACATGGAATCACTAGTTACTGGTTCAGCAGTACAGTGTTTAAATAATTACTGTGCAGCAATCTGTGTAAATAAAAAAAGCATGTTTGTTTTCATGTATGTATGCATTTGCAAAGCAGGTGATCCACAACAATGGCATTTGAGTAGCTCCTTTTAAAATCAGTGGTAGTTATCTAGAAAAATGTTTTCAGTTATTTTTCCAGCACATTTGCAGTGTACTCATTTGAAAGAAAAGTGGAAAACATTTTCCAAATGATAATAGCTAAGTTGGAAAGTTTAGCTTAAAATGTCAAAGGTCCTATTGTCTGGGGACTGCAGCTTTTGCTGCATAAATCTGCATTTGGCAAGATAGAAGGTTCTTACAGTTAGCTGGGTTGACACGTTTAGCCCTTGTGTGACTCACAGTCTGTTTTCATTTGGGGTGGGAGTTGTGAACAGAAAGATCCAATGAATGCTGGAAGAAGGTGAACTTAATAAATGAAAACTTTGATTTTATTTTTAACTAGAATAAAATGTTATCTTGGTAGAAACACATCAGTCACTGTGAAATTAAAAGAGGTGTTTGATAAACATTTTTTCTGTTCTGTGAAAATCAGTTTAGAAGTCATCACTGGATCAAGTCTCCTTGGAGCATCACAAGAATACTGGATAAAATCCAGTTCAAAATGAGGTCAGATTATCCTTGCAATAGCATCCAAACCACGGGGTTGGTTTTTCCTGCCTAAAACAGCTGCAGATAGAACTGATGTTGTGTCTGCTCCATGAAGATTTGTGTGCAGTGCTTCTCCTCAGGAATTCTTGCTTTTAGAAACTATTCCTGTTTTAGAAGACCTGGATGCCAATTTTGTCTTGCTTTTTCAGTCTAACACTGTTTCACTTTAATCATAAAACTGTTTTGATCAAAGTGATATCTTGTCCAATCTGATACTACCCAGTGTTAGGGAGCAGCAGGCTCTACCTGTCTGGCTACTTGTTCAACATGCGGCACAGTACTATGTGAACATCTCAGCAATTATTGGATTTAATTCCCATAGTACTTCTGTGAGAAGGGAAAATTTCTCTCGGTTTTGTGGCTTGGAATTTATAGAACATGGTTGGTTATTTATTTGTCAATGCCATAAAGCAGATCTTAGCTATTGTAAGATCTAATAGGAAGCATCCTGCTCAAAATAGTATTTATTCTATTCTTATACATCATTCTTGGTGCCAGTAAAGGAGAAATTAAAAGATACAATAAATTTAACTCTTAACAGCCATAAATGGATTTTTAGTGGAAACAGAGTTCTGTCTTACCAGTGTTGCAAATCTTTTGGAAACAATTAGGAAACCATCTCAATTGCTTTCAATATAAATACAAAAGAAAAAAACCAAGTTGCTAATTGCTCATCTGTGTTGCTAGCAGTTGATTTGAAATGGAGCATGTTGAATCACATATAATACCAACATGCATTCTTCTTCCTATTTCTGGTACCACTGTGCTGTGCCAAACCACACGTCAGTACCATCACTGCTCTGTCCACAGTCACCACCAAAATGGAAGTGATTGCTATAATGGAAATAAATTACTAGATCAATAATTATTTTCTGACTGCAATTATCTTTTAATGTGCTTAGCTCAGTTGAAATAAATTTTGTTCACATCTTGTTCTTGTGAACTATCCTTAATGCCTTCTGAAGGACTTGCAGACAGCATTTAAAGACTGTAGGGGAACTTTTAGGATTCAGTATTTGCTGCCCGTTGCAGAGTGGGATCATGTCTTTGTACATACAGAAGTTCGCAATGAACATGTAGCATCAGTGAAGGAATCTGACTTAACACATACAGGTAAGATTTGAGCCTGGTGTAAGAACTAACTCCTAGAGCACTGGGGCTTCCTGTCCCCTCTGTCCCTTATAGCAAGGTGGGCTCCTCTGCGTTACTTGCTTGGCAGCTGCATTTCAGGCTTGGAAGGCAGTCTGATCAGGATAAGGGCTGTCTTTCATAATGCGGAAGCAGAAAGCATCTGTGCAGCCCAGGACATGGACGTTTCCAGATCAGGTCTTCAAAGGCACTGTAAATATTTTACCTTGCAAAATATCCTGTCTGTGGCAGATACCAGCCTACAGTAATTCCCAGTTGTAACTGATATGTCTTCCTATTCAGAACATTCTGTAGTCAAGAAAAATACCTCCATATGTTTTGAATTCTCTTGCATCTTCACTGGAGTTCTCAAGAGTATGCCACTAATTTAATATATGATTTTGCTCTACGTTCATGTTGTACATAAGCTGGTCAATACACAAGCAATAAGCTCTGGAATCACTGAAGTGTTAGCATATGTAAACTTTATCCAGTGTGAATGCTTTGCAGGCTCAGTATTCTCTGGCATACTGTAACAGGAGCACTCTGGTGTTTTAGAGAGCCACACAATTTAGAATATTTATTTCATCCGTAATCTCCTTCCTCGCAGAATCTGAATAGTTCATTTGCTTGGCAACATCTCCTGTCCAGTAATGATTAATTCCAGAAGAATAGCAGCTAATATAACTTGAGAGCTGCTATGGTTGTGGGTTTTTTTCTTCTGACTTTCCTCTGTTTTCTTTTAAGGACAGTCATTGCACTGGATAGAATTTTGCTGCTCCCTTGCAGTGACAAAGTACTGCCAGTTCATGTCTCCTAGTCATGACATTCTCCTGTTTCACTGCAGAGTATTTTAGAATTCAGGAGAATGCCAAATAAAAGAGAATATTGAGTGAGGAGGGATTTTTAATTGTTTTTAATAACCTGGCTATTGAATAACAGCATAAAACCCTCTTGTGTTCCTGTTTGAGGGAAGTGGTGGATTTTTTTCCCCGAATCCTCAGTTTCTCAGTGTGGATTGGGCATCACATTGAGAAGGATCCTTAAAGGACTCAAACTGGCTTATTTTCACTACAAGAGCAGGCACTGCTTCAGGAAGGGGGAGGGGAGCTGCCAAAAGCATGCACATATACATCGTTTTGGTGTTTGAGCCAGTACAGAACCATTTCAATGGAAAATGGATAATGGTTAGCATCAGCTTTTGTACTGCTGCTTTTTGGCTGAAAGAGAGGTAATTCATGTTTGAAGTCTGTGGGTGTGATTCATTGTTTTTTGCGGTAGTATTTTGGTGAAGTTTCCCCGTCTCTCCCTCTTGAATTCTTTGCAGTTAGTAAAGCTGCTGCTGCTATTTCAACACAAGCAGCTTCATCCTCCATTAAGGTCTGTGCTAAGTAAACCCTACATCACAGAATGCTTGCCCTTTCTTTTTGGATAGTATTTGTGAATAGCTTACATATTTGGCAGCAGTCTTACTGCCAAACTTGAAATGATTACTGTATTGCTATATTGCATTGACTCCAACTTGAGGTAGCGGCAGGGAGAATGGCTTTTGAGAATCTTAAGGGAGCCGTGTTAACGTGTGTCCTTTTTTATGTAGTATGTTAACAGGCATTAATTAATGCAGGTGTTTAAAAACGATTTGCACATTTGAACATCCAGTCCTTCCCCTCTACTCCCAATTGCCTTGGACAAAATGAATATAACTAAACAGGACGTGGTTGCTTAACGTAGCTTTCTTGGGGGTTTGGCAACATTTTTGAAATGTCCTACATCTCTAAAATTCAGCATTGCGTTGTATGTAGTAGTGGGGCAGCACTGCCACAAAGCAGCAGGCTCAGCAGCCTCACACGTTCACTGCAGGTGGTTATAAATATTGGATTTAAAACCTTAGTTTCAGATCTTTGAAGTGGTTCTGATGCTTTCACACGGGGCTGATGGTTGGCTGCTGGGTATCAAACTAAAATGCATTAAAAACTTTAAAAAGGTGTACTCTGTATTTACAGACATATTTAGCAATGATCAAGGAGAAGTATCTTCCAGTTATGAGGGATCTGGTGAAGTACTCGGTGATCATCCTGGTATTGCTGTTACTGGAGATTCATGGTTTGACCTCTGCTGTCCTATTAAACCATTTGTGCTGAATGTGGGCTGCTGAATGAGTGAGTCTAAGGCTGGCAGAGACTAGGAAGCTTGAGCATATGCGAAGTATTTGCAGCATACGTTATTTTTTAAGAGTAATTTTCTTATAAACTAAGACAGTTGCAATCAGCAAGCTTTACATCAACAGCTTCAAACCCAAATATTTGTTTTTGATGTTATCTAGATATTTGATGCAGCAATTACTGTATGGTTTTGAGGTTTTTTATGTTGCGGTGATAACGTTTCCAGAAACAAATGTTTGAGTGTTAGTCCTTCCATTGCTCCTGCTCTGTTAGGCTCACAGCTGTATGCTGATCAGTCTGAAGATGCTTTCTATATGCAGTTTTGGTGACACAAAACTATGTATTTTAATTACACTCTCTTGAGACCAGAGCTTGAGGTAGGATTTGCTAGTGGCTGAAATTTCCAAATTTATTGCCTTCCAGACACAAAAGCTGACCTCTCAGAAATATTTTTACAACTGAAGGCTAATACTCCCTGGTGTAATTCTCCATGAAAGAATTCAGCCAGGTGCAAGAAAATCATCGTCCTTTCTCATTTTGAGCTCTGAACATATCCATGACTAGATTTTAATATTTACATTTATGTAGGGAGAAAACACAGTGTGAGACTCACAGATGCTGAAAGTGTTGCTGAGCTGTTTGTATCAACAATAACAATTTCCTTCATGGAAAACATCAAGGATTAACTTAAGGATTAACTCCTTGTAGTTTGCTGAATGACAGTAAATATATTTTGAATGAAAGCTGCTGCTGCAACTGTTAGAACTTGTCACTCTGGAAGAAGGGAGAAATTGGACTGTAAAAATAGGAAGGGCAATACACTCAGTGGCATTCTAGATTAGGAATTGGGACCCTTTAAAAGAACATGGGGTCTTCATCCAACCCATCCCAGTGCCATCCTCCAGTGGTGGAGATTCAGTAAGACTCCATAAATAAATTGAACCCTTCATTATTCCCTCCAGTGGAAAATCTTCTGTGAATTGTAGGTCTTCCATGCTGCCCCTCTGGTCTGTTATCTCCTCTCCAGCTCACAGGACACATCGGATCATTTTATTCCCTTGCATACTTACCTGTATGCCCTAGAGATTCTCATCCCCTCTGTTTTCATGAAACAGCTCCATGACTTGCATCCTGCCCGTGTGGTTGGGAACTCTGGTCGTGGGGAACTGCCATCTGGAATGTGTTCATGTTGTCACATGTCCAGAGGTGGGCGTAGTGCTCCTGTTGAACTTTTGAATTACTGATGTGTTTGCAAGCTACCTTTGGGTTTACAGCTACTCTTGCAATACTGTCAGCATCTTTTCTGAATCCATTCCTTCCCTCCACTATTCCTGCTGCCTTCCCTAGCTCAGTATTACCTGCAAGTGTCATCTCTCTGGCCTGTCGTCTGCTTTGTTCGTGAAAATGCACACTGGAATCAGATTTAGCAAAGACTGTTGCAGATATTCACTCAATAGATGCTGGAATGCCGCCACTGAGCTACTGAGAACTACTGGGTGTTGTTTTTTAACCAACTGCACATCTCTTGTGTGAATTTCTTCTAGATGGGATTTTTCCAGCTTTTCCTAACTAGTGACAAAGCCCTTAGTAAAGCCAAGCGAGATCAAAACTTCCACTTCTCACACACATACAGCCTGTTTGCAGAAAGAAATTGAATGAGTTTGACGAGATTTTTATCTTGACAAATCCATACCAGTTGCTGCTGTTGCCCTGATTATTTTATAGTTGCTTATGAGTAGATAGTTTGAATTTTGGCAGAATATTTTCAGGAAATGAAATGGAGTTCACTTGTTCAGTGTTTCACAGCCTCTCCTTATTCTGCTTGTTAGCTCAGAAGCTGTCTGTCCCTTTCTAGTTTTCTGTGATCTGACACCTGCTCCCCAAGGTGACAGCTGCCCTGAGATACTTCCACAAGTGCCTGGGGCAGCTCAGTCCAGCAGAAGCATTGCAGGCACCGTGGCTCTGCCATGGGGTTCCCTGGGGCCCTTCACTTAGGCAGGCAGCACATCCCGCTGTGCAGCCGTTGGAAGGTCTGAGAGAGACCTACTGGGGCAAGTCTCTTCCCTGTTAAAATGCTCTATTATCAGACACCCTATTCTCCTAAACTGAGAGAGAAGGAAAGGGAAAATTCTGGCTTTATCTGGTGCCCAGTCACCAGCTGCACAGAGTCCAGTTGTGCCCAGGCCATAGCTAGTGCCAGCCAGCTCCTGGGATCAGAGGGGAAGATGGTCTCTCTGCTGCCCTCCACTGCCTGCTAGTTTGATCCTGCCTTGCCAAGGTGGTACCTTTCAGTTTTCTGCAAGGACCTTAACACCTAGCAATCAAAGCAATGAAAGCTCAGGAAAATTAAATAAGACAAGCTAAAATTAGATGCCAAGTTGTTAGGAAATCTTGCAGTGATTGTTATGGCCTTTTCTATAACACTAGTCTTAAAAAGAAACGTAACACGAAACCAAATCTCCAAACACTGAATGTTTGGGATTTTGTCTGTTACCAGAGGGAAAGCAGCTTTAAAGTTAACTCACTGAACTCCAGCTCATTGGCATCTTGTTGAAAACATTGTTGCAGTGAACGTTCATTTTCAACTGATGTTTATGAGAATATAAGAAATGCATACCTTTGATGAATATGCAAATAAAAGCAGAGAACTTTTTAATTAATCCTTAAAAATTTATTTGCCTATTAAAGAGCTGTAGCAAGAGGCTAGAGAAATACACTTAGGACGTTTTAGTCCAAATAATAGCTATGTTAAGTTATTAATATTGTAGTAAGCAGAATTCCCTACTAGTATTTCAGAAAATCTCAACTTCCTATAGTCGCATTTTTTGTTTTTCTTTGTTTTACTTAAGTTCAGTGTATAAGGCTCAGTCAAAACCTATTGACGTGAGCTCCCTTAGGGACAGTGTTAGTATCCACAGGGCTGACAACTGACTGCTGCTAGCTTCTACTCCATTCTTTCTTCGGGCTCTGAACGTGGTCATGGTGGTTCTTGGTGGTGTTCCAGAACAAAGACTCTTCAGTCACAAGCCCCTTAAAAAGGCATTCAGTCTTCTCTGTTACTTTGTCCATTGACATGTACACATGTTAAGGATCATATATGTACGAAGTACAGAAGTAGATGCAACTGTAAAAGTAGATGAATATGGTAAATAAACATGTTTAGCACAAGTTGGAGCTTCTGTCCTTAGCTGTGAAGATGGAAATCCCAGCTCTTTCCGTGACAGGACCCTGGTGTGAGTGCTTACTGGCAGTCTGTGGTGCGGTGCGTTTAGTCACTTACAGAGCAGCCAGCGTACAGGAACAGGAAAATAGCTCACTTATAAGTTAAAAATGCATTCTATTGAACATAATTACACTTTCATTAAATTACACAATGTTGATTGATATAATAGCATAATTGTTTAGTGATGAGAACGGCATGTTCTATCAAGGACCAACTGGTATCTGTGGCTCCTTAACGGAGTAAGGCATGAGTGTGTGTGTCTGTGTATACATCTGTTTGTACATATCTCTGTGTGTGCATATATGTGTGTAGGTTGCTCTGAAAGTAACGCTTGCTCTTTATTTCTACAACAGCTATGAAGAGCACAATAATACTGTTTGTTAGAGCAAATTTTCAGCTACAAAACACTCTTTTTCAACACAGTTACCAACATTAGCTGTGCATTTTTACCAGTGGAGAACAAGAGCCCTCATACCACACTCGAAAAATCTGTACCTCTGGAGGTGCCCCTCTGCCACTGTCAGCACTGCTGAAATGCACCACCCATCACCTCACTGTGCTCACATCCACTGTTTGGTCTCCATAAAAATTCAGCAGGCATCGATAAATGTCAATGGGTACAACTCTTTCTGTATGGAGGAGTTCATTCCACCCCTTTGCTTCATCTGCACTTCCATGTCAGACTCCGTTCTGTCACACTGTCCTTCTGCTGCCATCTGTCATACGGCATCAACACAGAATGGAATGTTGGTGGGAAGGTTCAACCTCTGCTGCTACACCACCCCCATTCACCTCTGATGTCATCGGCCAACATAATAAAACAAGAGGCATTACTTTTGGAATTATATGTGTTGCAAAATCGTGCAGTCATTTCTTGCAAGTAGTGGCATAGAAATTTTTGTCTTTAACAAAATAAATTGTTAGATTTCTTTATTTTTTTCCCTGAGTTAAATAACTTAGAAAAGAACAGGTTCAGAAGTCATTTTGACTTTAATGTAATCTGTAATTTTCAGAGCAAATTATGAAAGAAAAGAGAAATTTGTTGCCTAGTCATGCAACAAAATGAGTCAGTGAGAACTGGCTCATTCCATACAAGAGTTGGACAGCAGCAAAGAACATCATTCCACATTCCCTCCTTCCGCTGCTGTCAGGTTTTGCCATTAGGTAAATTCTTATCTTCAAACTGAAGAAAGGATGCACTTCATCGAGGAGAAACTTACTGAGAAAGCAGGCCCCCAACTTCACTGGATTGCAAATATTAGTAAGATATTTTCTATATCCTTGTTAGGAATGGTATTATATACTTGAGATCGATCTGGGTGATATACTCACAGCCTTTTCATTTTAATGAAAAGCATTTGTGCAGTATTAGCATTCAAATACAGAGTTCATGTTTTAATATAGAGCGACTTCTAAGACGCTTAAGTTCGTAAGCGTAAATATATTCCTGTAATACGCGACTGAAAGCTTTGTGTGGAATGTTGCTGGGGGCTTCACAAGCCCAGGCTTGAATCTCCTTGCCTACTCCTCTACCTTTTGCACTTATTACACTGAGGTGTGACATGAAGACCTTATTTAATAGAAATGATTTTAATAAAAATGCCAAAGAACTCTGGGGAAGTCTGAAGGCAGGATGTGAAGTTACATACACTAGTGTTGCCAGAGTATTGATTTGCTCCGCAGTTTAACGTGTTTCTATTTCAGAAATGTTTGGGGGCTATTTGTTTGCTGATTGAAAGAAATTAATTTCAAAATACGGATATGCATGACACCATTCTAGAGATCAGTGAGATTCTTAGGTAATCAAATAAAAATATTGAAGTCTTGAAAATGTTAAAGTCTAGCAGAAAGCAGTACCAAGCTGCTTTTAGAAAATGCCAAACTCCTAGCAGCTGGGATGCTGCTCTTAGCTTCCCTCAGGAAGCAGCTGGCATTTCAAGGCATAGAGCACCTTCTGCTGTATGTTGTTTTGTTTTGGTTTTTTTTTCCTCTCTGTCCATAGTTTGGGCTTTTATAATATGTTCTCTGTCTTTTTGTTTTATTTTTAATGAGTCCTTGTCATATCCCTGCAAGAGAAGGCATCTGCCCTGAAATCCTATGAAGTCTCTCTTTGGTAAACAGTTTCTGGAGGATGTAAGCGCGTACAATTACTAAATAGTTGATTTAATCCAATTTACATGAATTAGCCTGCTATGCCACCACAGGAGAATGTTGATGGGATTTTTTTAACTGCCCTTTAGAAGCACCTGTGCTTTTTGTTCATCGTCTCACAAGGGTTTTACTGATACAATATTAGCTATTTCTGGATGTAACGAGGAGCAAAAGGTTTAAGTTTAAGCTGCTTCTCTCTGTATTTCTTCCTCTTTCCTAAATTTTTCATAAATCTGATGTTGCACACTGAGAGCTGTTATTCAGAGCTTCACCAGGAGCAAATTCTACATAAAACTGTCATCTTCTGGGTGCTCTGAAGGCCAGAGGGTTTAAGCCTGTGCGGCTGCTGAGCACTGTGTGCAAGGTTAAGTGGTTGTCTTGTAAATACAGACAGATGCCTTTTTTCACTGCCAGAGTTGTGCTTTAACCTCTGTTTGCGTGGAGCAGTGGAGACATCCAGTGGCCAAGACTTCAAAGGCTGACAGTTGTACTCTTGAGTTCTGGTTGATGTGAAAAGTCATTTTTAGTTTTTTTGTTGTTTGTTTAACTTTAGAAAATAATTCCAAGTGCAGCACACTAAAAGCTGATGCCTGAAGAAGCAGTGTCAGTGCCCAGTTATGTCATTTGATGGACTACTGGCCCTGAGCCACAGGTGGACATCTAAACTTGTGGCAATCCTACTGGACCAGCTGTAGTTACTGCCCAGGTGCTCATGCAGACTGCCCCAGTCAGGGCTTTGCTGAACTGGGGCCAACTGACATCTGTGGTTTTGTTTTATATTCTGTACAGCAAGAGAAAATCTTATGTTTTTGTAAACAAATGTTAATGTGTTTATTTAAAATAGGAATGCAAAACTCTGTTTCAAGCACTGATTGAAGAAAATCATTTTAATTCAGAAAATGAAAAAGCTTCTCAAAGCCTTTAACTAGAATTCTTACATCAATGTGAGGACATAGAAATAGCCCTATCAGGGCAGAACTGGCTATTGTGGAGTACACATTGATTTGTGGCAGGCGGAGTGGTTTATGCTTTATTTCATTACGACTTGGTAATGTTATTTGTAAGATTTCCCCAATGTTTATAAAAGCTGTAACCAGAGCAGTAGTGTAATGTATTATGATAACAGTCCCCTACCATTTGCAGTTTAAATGCTTGGTGTTTATGTCATAGAGCAGTTATGTTATTGTTACTGTGCAAAATCCCCTCCTTCTATGAGTTATTACTATTTCTATACACTGTAAAAAAGAAGAAAATGCTCCGTAGGTTGTTAAGGCAGCTCTTTGGATTTCTGCTTCTTTTAGAAGTAATTCAAGATGACAGAGATGACTGAGCTCATTGTGGGCATTTCAGCAGCTTTTATTAAACATCACAACTTCCAGATACCTACACTTTTCTCCTTTTTCAGGGTGACCCAGGGCGAACATTTCTACTATGCTAAGACACATTTTTAGGCAATCAGAAACAGGAAAAAAGAAAAAAAAGAAAGAAAGAAAAAAAAAGATTTCATAAAGGCTCATCAAATTTATACCTGTTACGGATTTCCAGATGTCCAACTAGTCAAGAGAGACTTCTGTGTGTCTGTTTTTACGTATGACTTATTTCTGGTTGGTTTTTATTAATTTCATTGGGGAGTAATGATCAACTTCCCAGCTATTTTTTAATGGATGACAGCAAATCTGTAAGACATCACTAATAGTTTTTTAATGACACTGGGATCTGGGAGAAATCGAGAAACCAGAAAAACTAGAGTAAATGATAATGTTTGCAAGTTGCTTATTGTCAAAAACACTAAATATGAGGAAAAGATTGTGGAAAATCAGGGCCTGTCAGGAAGACACAAAAACAAATGGAAAGGGATGGAAGAGGCATCCTGGGAAAGCTAGCCAAGGTACTTGAGTTCCTTCGATTACTTGGGCTTCTGAAATTCCATTGCAAAGGAGTTAAAACAAGGACGGTATGCTTAGTATTCACTTATTGATCAAAAAACTTGGACAAATACAGTATTTTTTAGAAAGAATATTTAAATCAAAATGTCTGTTCATCAATATTTTAGGATCCATTTTATAACATTACCTACTTCAAATGTTTTATAAATAAAACTTTATTTTCAGTTCCTTTTTATTTAGTTATTAAGTCAGTTAAGGGTTAATCTAGCTACTAAAATAAAAGATTTTTCACAGGACATGTCTGCTACTAGGAAGCAATATGCGGTGGAGAATATGCTCTAATGGTAAAATTGACTTTGTTAAGTAATCAAAGTAATAAATCGTTCCCATAGTCTTTAGGACAGGTTGTTCAGGGCAGTTCAGCTTCACAGGAGATGATAAATAGACTCCTGTGAGGTTCAGCGAGTTACAGAGTATGGCCCATTTTCAGTACTCAGTTTTACTTAGCAGCCAGAACCTGTCCCAGCCTGGTATGTCACAGAGCTGTAAATTCTCTACATAGTGCAGGCAGCCTGGCTGCCCGTGCATTGCAGAGCACAGAGCACTCTGCTGGACAGAGCAGGTTGGCTCAAATGAGGTTATCATGGGATCCCTGCTGGTCAGCCCACATGTGCCTGTGTGGATAGATCCTGGAACAGCTGCTAAAGTACCATAGCTCAGCAGTTGCCATCCTGACAGCTCTCTGTGCTTGGCTGTGGTGTAGAGAAAAGATTCTTCCTTGTCTCACTGATCTCAGTAAAAATCTTCATAAAGTTCAGCTGTATGCAGGTTATAATACTTGGCATTAAGGGCAATATCCTCTGTATGACATGTGTCTCAAAGTTACTCATGACTATTTCACATAGGACTTACTGGATTTGGGAGTAGAATGCTCTGGTCTATCCAGGTAAAAATGAAGAATTTGTTTGAATACCTTCCTTCTTTGGTTTCACATTTGTTGAAATGCAATTGCAGTCTCTTTATAAGAGCTTATATATAATATATATATATGTTTGTCTTACTATGTAAACTTTGCTAAAGGATGACTTAGACATGCATATCAAGTTATTGAGACCAGCTGAAGTAATAAACTATTATATGAAGAAAGGAAAAGTGGAAGTAAGAAAAATAGTCCCTTAGAGTGAAGAATGTAAAATGTTTTTGGAAGAAAAAAACCCAAAACATAGTGGCAGAGTTTTAAAAGTTTATAACTGAGCTAATGGTTAAGAAAACTGAAAGGAGCAAAGTAAAAAATAAACATGTCTCCTTCTGGTTATCATCAGGAGATGTTTCCAAACCTAACAAGGCGAAAGTATCAGAAGAGACCCAAATAAACATAGCACACCACAGTAGCCTTTCTGTTGGGAAAAACAGATGTTGTTATTTAGAAATCTGGCAACAGGTAACTGTGCTGTAAGAAACATTATTCTTTCTGGGCAATTCCAAAAACCTGTAGTTCAGTTTCATGTTGTTGACCTGATGAAACCTCCATTGTTAGACTGCAAAACTCAAAGTAATGTTCCATGTCTGATAACTAACCCTGCACGTTTTCTTCCTTCTTTATACAGGAAGCAGCATTAACAGTGCTGCCTGTATTTAGTGTAACAGTAATACCTGTCATCTACTCTGTGTGCAGCAGGTCATCAGTAATGAATGCTTTTTAGTATGGAGTTACCATATTCAGATCTGTGTCTGATATGGTGCAGCCCTCTAAGCCTGCAACGTAGCTGTCAGTCCTAGCAGTATATGAAAAGTCTGTGCTTCTGCTAGTAGTGCATTGGACTTGTTTTTCCGTATATATGTGTCTGTATGTAAGTAAAACCTTTAAACAGAAACTTTAGTTTCACAGTTCTGCCTTAGTGATACAGCACGTATTATGTCTCCTGAATGGAAGAGATCATTGCTTTATTTGGATGGCTTCAGCCTGTAGACTTATTAATGAGATTACTGATGAGTACAGTGAATAGAGCAGCCAGAGACTTGCCAGGAACCTTGCATTACAGGTCTTCCTGCTCTGCCCTGCAGACTGCTGTGGCATAGTCAATGGTGTCAGACAGACTGAATCCAACCAGCAGGCCTGTTGCTGAAAGCCCACCATACTGACAGGCTAAAATCAACATTGCGTGGGCAGGTGAGCAAATCTCTTAAAAGATTTTCCAGTGCTGGCTGTGCCCCATCACACTTCCTGTGAAGCAGATTCATAACTTTCATTGTAAGTAAGCACTGATTACAGCCTATGGCAAGCTGGGCCCTGAAGATTACTGAGCTGTGTAGAGACAATTTGTTCCTGGAACAATCGATTCTGGCACCTCCTGGATGAGTGCATCTTGGCTCCGTTACGGAGATGCACTGAAGTTGACTTTACAAGGCAGTGTGCACACAGAATGAAGACTAATGTAAATTTACTTAATCCCATAATGTAATATTAGTGTGAACGTGATATTTGCTTGCCAAGAGTGTGCGTGCCACTTCTCTGTGGGCACCCTCAAGGCATGTTTCTTACGTTGCAGAGCTTGTTATTAACTATTTTTAGGTCTTTAGGCAGACTTAGAGAAATTGACAAATGGTAAAAGCATTTGGTAATGTTTCACAGAGAGCTAGTACTGCCACTTAGATAACAACAGGGAGTCTGGATCTCACATTATATCAAGATTTGGACTGGGGGTCCATCAGTGAGAGTTTGTACGTTCCAGTCACTACCTCACAGCATGTGGAACGTGTCAGTTCTTTGTTCTACCATTTACCCCAGTTGCATCTACAGCTGGCATTGACAGATTTAACATGCGTGCAGTGAGTCACGGTGCGTGTTCCAAGCAGCTTGCAACCTCGGGAGCTGAAACAGAAAGGAGAAACTTACTACATAGGGGCAGCCAGTGTGCAGTTGTGCACAATTATAGATCTCTTTCATTAGATTACTGATCAACTGCAGTTTGATCTGATTTGCACATTATTTCCTGTTTTGTTTTTTTGTTCTCTATTTTTAATTTCCCTTTGAACAGCTGAATGCATTATTTAGCAAATGTATGACAGTTGGAATGTTCTTTCTTGTAGCATTTTTTCCTATGAATACCATTAGATTGCAATTCCTTGCACTGGCGAGCTGCCTGTTCAGCTCTCTCTTTATCTCTTCACGTTCAGGGCTGAGCAGTTCCTCCACCAGGTTGGACGTTAGGAAATACTTCTCCAAGCGAGTGGTCAGGCGCTGGACTGGGCTGCCCAGGGAGGTCACTGTTTCTGGAGGTGTTTGAGAAATGTTTAGATGTGACACTGAAGGACATTGGTAGTGGGAAATACTGGTGATAGGTGGACAGTTGGACTGGATTATCTTATAGGGCTCTTCCAGGCTTGGCGATTCCACGATTCTATGGTTATGCCATGCAGGAGTGGAGGGCACGAGCCAGGAGTCGTCTCTAGCAGCATGTAACCTCCCCGGTGCCGTTCCCCCTGGTCCCAAGGGCCCCAGAGGTGCCAACTTGATGACACCCTACTCACTCAAACCTGTGCATTGGCGTTTAAGCAGCCTGCTTAGAGGAAACGGAGCATGTTGCTACCTCATTGTGACTGCTTGTATGGAAAGGTGGAAGGTGATTTCCAGCACGAGCCTTGAGAAGGGCTCCCATTCTGGCAGCACACACGTGCCTAGGGTAGTGCTGACGTGCTCACATGGTGAGCCCTGGTGGCAGGGCTATTCCGAGCAGCATAGCGAGTTTATAGGTGTAGATTATGTTTTCGGTACGTAAAGTGAAAACCAGATATTGCATGTTACCAGGTTTGCTTGCTGAAGTTTTATTCTCCTTCAGTTAATCCTTCAGTCAGTGATGAATATTTCTGGCAGACTCTTCGCAGGAGCGTTGTATTTCACCCAAGATGACTGTTTGGTAAGGTAGTTTAAATGAATACGGTGAGAATTTCCACAAAGGCTTGGTTGTTTTAAGATAGGCATGAGAAGCAAATAGCATGAGGGGGACATGTGAAACAGTACCTGTATAGTGAGCTACCTAAGTAACTGCGTTATGCCTTTTAAAAGAGCCCATTTTTGAGTAATGTCTCTTGCTGCCAGCTGCCTTGGCAGGCCTTCAGCTTGTAGCCTTAGTCTGTTCCCTGAGGTCAGATAGATGCTTTTGTAAAGTCTGGGATCATATGACAGTACTAAATTACATTGCCTGTATGGAATCGATCGCTTCACAGCTCATTGTTTAATCAATGTTTTTTGTCCGATTGCCAAGCCAATAGTGTAGTTTGACATGAGATTAAAAACACAACAGTTGTGGCAAAATACTGGGCAGGAGAAGTGTCGAGGTACATGGAAAGTTATTTGGTATTGGAGTGCTTTTCACTAGTTCGGTCTCTTGTTTTACAAGGGAGCTCTTAAACACCATGCTTATACAAAATCCTAGTGGATGATACCTCTCATTCATTAGGAGCTATTCACTTACACTCTTAGACATTCAAAAGATTTTTTCTGTCTTTGAAATGTGGGAAAATTGTCTCTAAAGGTGGTATTTGGTGTATGACTAACCAACACCTTGCACTTTCTCATCAAGAGTATCTGAATTTTGTATCTTGAAGGATGAGACTAACCCTTTGTTTAGGATCTATTTTTATTTGATTTATTTATTTCGACTGCTGAAAGCAAGTGAGCTCAGCACAATTGTCATTGTTCATATGTTGCTTAGCAATATAGTAGGGTTACATAGCAAAAAGAAAGAGAAAAGTCCCGGGAAAAATGGGATAGTTCAACAGGTAATTTATTTAGCTTTCTCCTTTTCAGAGTCTGGAAGGCAGACAGAACTTATAGAATAAGTATTTTAAAGGATCAAAACCAAACAAGAGATATTAGGAGGAGGAACAGGACAGGACATATATATATATACACATATATATGTACATATATATATGACACATATATATATATATTGTCCTAACTGTTATCCTTTTCCTTTTCTCTGTCGTAGTATATAGTTTTATCTCAACCCGAAAGTTTTACTTTTTTCCCAGTTCTCTCCCCCATCACACTGGGAAGGAGGGGAGTGAGTGAATGACTGTGGGGTGCTCAGCCACCTGCTGAGTTAAACCACAACAAATGGAAAAAAGGCTTTGGATGTTTTGAAAATTTTCATCTATTTTTTTTAAAGCATTTATTAATACTGAAAATTAGTGTATTTTAGGTGAACTGAGCAGTTAGTAAGTATGTGAGCCTAATCTGAGGCATGTCTTTCTGATGACAGTGTAATCTTGCCAACATGTTGGAGTTATGAAATGTCAAGATGTGTTACTATGCTGTGAGAAGATAAAATTTGGAAAGATTTTTTAAAAGTTAAAACACTCTTGGTCATTTAAAAACACATCTGTCACTAAAAGTTGAGATACTGTTTTTCTTGATACTGACTTTTCATGAAGTATGTATAAGTGCTTACCTTGGAGATGCTTTCTTGTTCATCATTCACTTGATACAGCCATTCACACTGCATTCTTACAAACCATAGTGTTAGATTAATACAGTTTTCTTTATTAAAATTACTGCTGTGGTCTTCCTAACAAGTTGTTTGTTTTTTTTTTTTTTGTCTTCTTGTACAGTGAAGGGAAGTCAGAAGTGTGAGCTGAATTGCCGTGCCATAGGCTACCGGTTCTATGTGAGACAAGCTGAAAAGGTGATAGATGGGACACCGTGTGACCAAAATGGAACTTCAATCTGTGTGGCAGGGCAGTGCAAGGTAAGGCTATTACTGTCGGACTGTCTGTGCTTTCAGGCTGTTGCCTGAAGATTCTTAAATTCTCTAAGAGGTTGATACAGTTTTACCTGTGAAAAGCTGTCTTCAACTTTTTTGTTTTTAGCAGGTATAAGAAATGCTAACTTCCATTGTTACCTGTTTTATTTTCATACATAATTTGTCTACTGAGAGCAAACTATGGAATGCTGAAAGGCAGGATCCAGAGGGTGTTCTGGCTACAATTAAGGTGTTTTTCAGTGAGCTTTTCCACATGTTTGGCTTTCTGTAGATGAAATTGCATGAAACAATCAGAACAAAAACATTGGAAACTTAAATAGGAGATAAATGTAACATCTTCCTTTGTTTAAACTTCATCATGGAGGTATTTTTTTCGGTCTGCAACAGAACTTCATAACAGAAGAAACCATTATTTTGATTGTGTTTTAGCTAGTGTTATTTTTCTGGTTGGCTCACGTTTGCCATTTTTAAGAATCTCATCTTACTGGCTGTCCATTTACTCAGCAGTGATTTAGAAAATACTGAAATCAGTGGCAGTTTTGCATGGGTTCAGAAGGACTTTGTGCAGCCTGCTGTCTAGATTTCCTTTGTAATGGATAAATACACTCTGCTTTTTCTAAGATTGTAGAAGTCTTAAACCAAGTATTTTTGAACAGTGTTAATGTCTAACCTTTGGTGGTGTATGATTAGTGAAAGCAAGTATGACGTCAGTAAGTGGCATTTGACACTTGCGTATTTGTTGTCAAAAGAAGCAGAAGCTGGTCAGAAGTGATTCATGGACTTGTCGACCATCAGCTTTGGTTTAAATAGTTATTTGCTGGAGGAATTATCTTTTTTCTGCATGTCCAAATTCCTCTTGTTTGTGTATGTTTGGACCATGTCATGTAAGTTTCTGATCAGTAGTTCTTAGCAGTGCACACAAAACCATACCTTTGAATTTTGTTCGTAGATGATAAATCTGCGTGATCATTCTTGACGAGTCCTGTGGTCTCAAACCAACACTGTAATGGCCAGAATCTTAATTACTGTTCTCATTTATGACTTAGACAACTGAGAAGTAGATATAGTGTACCCAGGTGTTTTCCTAGTACTGTGCAAATACAAAAGCATATACTGATACATTTGTATGGGCAGTTTGGTATAGAAGGGAAAGGGAACCTAGTGGGGAATAGTGTTCTGTGTTTTGAAAATCATCCATTGCTGGTATTGAGCACCTTCCCAAAGCTGAATGTAAATAAACAATGGGTTATAAATGCTTACTTTGAATATGTTACTTGATATTTGTTTCATCATAGAATAATTCCTGTCAGAAGGGATCTGTGGAAGTCATATAGTTAATGTGCTACTCAGAACAGGGTCAGCTGTATGGGTAACTGTCATGGCTTTTTCCAGGCTGAGATTTCAGTGTTAGAATGTTGTCAGGCTGATTTTTTTTTTCTTCATATTTGACTGAAGTTCTCCATATTGTGACTTGTAAACTTGATCTGCCAACCTAGCACCGCATACCTCTGAAAAGGATCTGGCTTCACATGGTCTATTAGGTTTGGATCTTATGAACTTACGTGGTATAAACAGCAGTAAAACCTTCCCTTCTTGTTCTCCTAAGGGTAGGGATCCCTAGGATCCTATTGCCTCAGAATGTCTTGTGAGATGTTCTTCATTCTTCCACTTAAAGGTACCTCAAGTTCCAGGGTACACTGATCTGCATTAAGATTTATAATCTTGTTCCCTCTGTGCCTATATGTCGAATCTCTTATTCCTTACGATTTAAGGATGAATTAATCTCATACATACATGAGTGTTATTGCATATATTTCCTTTCTCTTTGGTTTCCGACATTTTTGTATTCCACTTGTTCAAAATAATTCAAAAGAAATATATACTATTTTCATTTAACATAGATTTTGTACACTGTTGAGTAAATATGGAGGTAGCTGAGGGAAGTAATAATTAGAGAGCTAATTTAGGATTTGAACTGTTGTCCAGAAGATAATTTTTTTTGAGAAGCTGTCTGCAATTGCAGCTAACTGAAGATGTTTCTCCACTAAGGAAGGTTATTCCAATATTTTTAATAGGCAGTACATAATTTATGTATTTTTAAATCAGATAATTTATGGTCTCTATCACCCTCTGTTGGACATCTTGTTTCATCACCAGAGGCAGTATCCTTGTAAATAAAAAATGTTATCTGCTTGGTCCCTTGAAGTGCTGTTTCTGGACAGTATTTTCAGTTCACCTTCTTCCTTGAAATGAAAAGCAGAAAATGTCACTATAATAAAAATAATAGTAATTACTGCTAGAGAGACAGAATAAAGAGTGTGCTGAAGACAGCTATACTTGCATCTGAAATTAAAATTATGCCCATATGAAGTCAGATGTTTCTCACATTTTAAGGATTTAAAATGTTATGTAAGGCAACCGTAAGTAACGGAAATTAGATTGTCTCACATTATATAAAATTCAGCCCTGCAGAAAATTCATTGAGCAGATACTGAATGAGTATGCTTAATGATAATGCATTCTTTCTTTTTTTTTTTTTTTTAAGTTGTTGACAAATATTGGGTAGAAGGGCCTTCCAAAACTGAAGTGATGCTTCATCTTAGCAGTAAAGACAGTCCACGTTACAGACAGCCATGCAGATACATACAAGTGCAGCATGCAGGCTCTTGTTCATCGCTGGTGAAAATGCATAATGAATGGTGGTGACTATGTTGAAAAAGTGCAGTTTGTAGGTGAGAATTTGCTCTATCAAATGGTGTTATGGTGCTCTTTATCAGTTGTAGTTTCCATGGAAATAAATAGGAAGCATAAATTTTGGAGCAACTTACATACTTGATAGTGTTCTACGTATGCAGAAGCAGGAAGTGTAACGGTGATCTTGGTGATCAGTGTTATTATTTCTGTAAGAAAATGTTTTCCTGAACATTTGAACAGTGTTTCTTCGGAGATTTTATCGTGGATGATCCCACTGAGTTTTGCAGATGTTTTCAGAATTTTTATTTAGTGCCACAGAGAGTAGTTGCTTATACATGTGCCTCAGATATGTTTCAGTATTATTGGCTATATGTTATTTGCTTTAATGCTTTGATATCATACATTTAATACATTTGCAACCACTGTCTTTACTCTAAACTATCACAGTCTTATTAAGATCAGGAATGTGTGTGAATGGGGCTTCTACAACTTCCTATTCAGCCAGAAGTGTGGAGTTTTTTGCTTGAAGGTATTTTTTTCTGCTTGTTTAATCATCGGTGTCCAAATAATTGGTTTTGCAGAGATGTGAGCTACCACGCAGTGGCGCACTTTACAAGAATATTACTCAGTAGTTCACTTAAACTTTGATTTGGGTGAGAATTGTAAACATCTTCCAAAGATATTCTTTTTTCCATTCCTCCACCCTGAAGTTTAAAGTAACAGGTTTTCTTGCAGTTCAGTTTATTTTTATCTTCCAGTGAACTCCTGATTTAACTGAAAATACCTGAGCAGTTTTAAAGTGTGCATGGTATTATCAGTAGCAAAATGACTGTCAGCAGAGATTTTACTTACCATTTTAAAATATTTTTATCAGATGTTGAAATCCTTAAGAGCTTTTCATACATCTTAGTTTGGATACACAAAGCATAGCAAAGCAAGCTAGATCCCCCACATGGAAACATGATTGGGCAAGGAGGTCCCACTTGGAAACACTTTGTTGATGTGCTCCAGTGTCCAGGTAGCACAGTCTGCACTGTTACTTTAATCAGAGAGCTCTTAATAACTGTGGAAGTAGTAATGTGTCACAATGATGAGAACTATATACTACATGCTATAAGGCTACACCTGAGTGTCCTTCTAAGGGTGAACAATCTGTATTCATCAGCACTGCTGATTCTCTATCTTAAGTCATGAAGTCTTTGGAAGCTGCCTGAGGAGTTGCACCAAATGAAATATTACTCTGTGCATCAGTGGTTCATTGTGGCTATCAGTCCTTCAAAATTAGCTGAACCAGCACCAACACAGGTGAGGATTGGTGTCAAATATTGTTTGCATTTGAGGAGGATCAATTGAATTGAATATTTCTGTTTTTCTGACCTGCTCCTAAAAGTAACCCTTCAAAGAGTGAATTACTGACATTGTTTTCAGCATGGCAACTGCCATATTAAAAACTTCTTCACTGCAGTGTCACTGAGGCTTTGCCCAGGGTAGGGTTGCACACAGGCTATGCTGTATGGAAGTGCAGAACTAGGTTATGAGTGTTAATAGCATTCAAATACTGAAATATATTTGGAAATTATGGAAATAAAAAAATGGAAATTAAAAAATTATTTCTCTACTTTGTTAATATTCAGAGCTTGTTTAAAAAATTATTTCTCATTTGGATTCCATCAGTAGTAGCTAAAGACAGTGCTCTGTGCTCAAGATCTTTTTAAGGACTAGGCAGGATGCATTCCATGACAGAAGACCAAAATTATTGCCACATCTTTATTTAATTTTGTTCATACTTTGTATGGAGCCTCTGATAGATTCCTTCTTTCAAGGAATAATAGTTGATCTGTAAAATATACCATATAAGTGTGTGTGTGGGGGGGAAGTAATTACAATAGAGTGTGGTCTTCTTTGTCTTTATCAGTGTGCCATTGTGATTTGTTGGTTGTTGGAAATATGACTCTTCATTGTTTCTCTTCATAATGACTAACTAAGGCCGAGGATTGCATCGGGAAACACCTGCCTGGCATTAATAAGGTGTTAATGGAAGAAACAGGTTCCTGGGAGCTAAGAAATAACTTCTTTGCCACTTTTTTCCTTCATTTGCATAGTTTTCCTGTTAAATATTTTACAGAGAGAGTATGTGAGACTCTGTGAAGTTTCTCGTTCTCACTGTACAAAAAGTCTTTCTGCCTCCTGTATTTATAAATTAATGCTATAATTCTTTTTTTGTATATGAACTAGTTTACATCACTTCTGATAGCAGATGTGATCACTGTGTGTAACAAATATGGGGAAGGATAACTTCAGTACCTTTGAACTGAGGTAAAAATGATGCAAAATCAGATGATGGGAAACTGCAACTAGCAAAGTATTCAAGTCACATAAACTCAAGAAAACAAATAAGCACTAGATCTATATGCTCTTTCTTCTACCCTTGTCTAGCAGTCTCTTTTCCTGAGAAAGACCTCTTTATTCAAAGAATGAAGCCCTCACTCTTTGATGGAGCTGCTATCTATATTTGTAGTAATGCTGTCTTTAGTCTCATTACAAATCACTCAGTAATGCAGATGTGATGTGCGTGAGGGCATTCAGTGTACTTATTCAGACCATATGATACAACATTAATGCTAGTAAAATGTACTGTGGCCTTTTTTTTTTCCTTTTCAGTTTTATGCTAGTTACAGGGGAACAAAATGATTCGATTTAAGGAAGTACAGTATAGATTCAGTGTAAACCCTTCTGAAATAACCTTAAGCAGGCATGAAAATTATAAAACCTTTCATTTAATGAGAGTGAATTTAGATTAGATCTGTGTATCATATTTGTGGACATAACTTTTTTTGTTTCAGAACTTGGAACCGTTAAAGCAAGATTTCATTTATTTGTTCAACTGTAGCTGACAGCACTTAGGAAAAGGTACTGAGGAAAAATGTTATCAGTGTATGTTAGATCATTTTAAAGTGTTTTAAAACTGCTTTTAAATATTCTGCGTAGCACTTTTTTTGGAACACAGTTTACACTTTGGAAGAAAAATATATGCAGAAGAGACCCATAGAGTGTCCGGTCCAAATGGTGATGATTTTTGTGTCTCTGTTTCTTTTCCTTTCAAAAGTAATACATAAGCTGTCTGAAGCCGCTCAAGAAGTAGAGAGTTAAGGCTGTGTGCAGCTTTTAATTTGTTCTTTTTTTCTGCCATTTTAAACAGTGATTTTGCAGGTTTAGATGCCTTTCAAGAAAGGTAAAGTATAATGCAGCACACATCTGTTTTAGTGGATAGAAAAAACATACCAGCTTTGAGCTTAATTGCTTCACTATAAGAGTCCTGAAAGCAAATGCTTTTATCTCTGAATATGTGGTAAAGGCAATCTTACTTTTCTCTCTTTGCTTCAAAATGATACTTTTTTCCTTTCCTTTCTTTTTTTTTTAATCCAAAGCAAAACTTAAAAAAAAAAATCAAGAATGCTGAAGATACTGTTAGAAGAGAAGATACAATTATCATATGTTGTAGGGCTTTGGGTCTTCTTCCTGGTTAAATAGATGAGTATGTATCAGGCTGTAAATGAAGACAGATTTTTTTATTAACCTGGTAGTATTCTCCAGGTTGAAATAATCAAATGATTCCTTCTATGTGATTCTGATTTTGTGTCTAGGATTGAGTCAAGGACCTTTTTCTTTAGTCCTCGACATGAAGACAAGTGGCAATTTTAGCATCTAGAGAATAATCCAACCTTCTTTAAAATTCCTTGTCAGTCTTCTTGTTTGTCTACTGTTTTTTTAGACTTTTTATTCAGCTCCCTATTGTTTGGTGGATGGGGTTTTTTCGACAGTCCCTTTAGTTTTGATTTGTTGTGAAGTTTCTCCTCTTGTCTGAGGTTGTTGATGTGTTAGTGATTCTAAGTGCACTTTTCTGAGGCCATGGCTGGCAAAATTTGCTGGGTAGGAAGTTAGAGATTAACATAATTGTTTTGAGTTCACAGTACAATCGTTCTGCATTTAAAGAAACAAGATAAAATTCTGTAAAAACTTTTGAGTGGATTATTAAGAAATATTGTACAGCTATCAAAGGATGCTATCTGGGAACATTTAATAAGAAATGTTTAGTAACACAGCACTCTGTTTACGTCATTGTTCATAAATAAGCCTGAGTTCTTGACCATTAGTTTTGGTTCTAGATTATTCTGTCATGATACAGAAATTGAGTCTAGGGAAAAAAATGTAGGGTGTAGGTAAAAATTAGAAAGAAATGTGATCTCAAAACCATGTCTCTTTCTCAGGCTTCTAGCAGAATTTTCATGGATATAGTAAGATACCTTGTACTGCATTCACAAAAGAGACAAAATGATGTGTACTCTGTACCATGGGTGAGATGGAAGTGATTCATATGACATTTCTTACTCAGGAACTATGGATTTGTGGTTAATGCCTTTTTAAGTAAACAAGAAAACCAAATGTGTTTCATATTAAATTCAATCAGAATTACCAAAGTACAGCAGTTCCCAACCCCCCAAATCAACCAGTTGAAATTCATTTGAAGGAGACAGGAAAGAGATTGTAAAAGAGAATCATGTAGTTAGTGCAGGACCCCTCTTCTGAGGTTAAATAGCCGAGGGAAATAAAGTCATTTAGATTTTATTACAAAGAGGGCTGCAAGAGAAATACTGTTCTGTATCTTGGATGCAAGGTATCTGTTTCACACCTGGACAAGTAAGCAATGGGGGAGAAAGTCACTAAAAAGGGGACTGACTGCATATATATTCATTCATTTTCTATCAACTACATGGGTCAAAACTTTGCAATTATTCTTAAGTTCTGATCAAATAATCTGATCTCTTATTAATTGCAGATTTTGTATTGTTTTGTTTGGCTTTCAGCATCTAATTTGGTGATTAGGTTAGGATTGCTAAAGAGGTTTTTTACTTTCCACTCTGCTGAATATAGAGAAAGGTGCTTGCATCTTGCTAAAATACCTAAAACTAGATATTCTCTGCAGTCCTACAGGAAACTAAGTGGCATTTTGACTTATTCTTGTGTTGTAATTATGGCAGTATAGGTTGTGTTACATCAGTCAGTTCAGGATTGTTCTGCATTAGTTCAGTGCTCATATCTCAGGGAAATGCTGGAGATGGGAGTTTTCTCACTGCAGAGAGTGTGTTATGTCATTCACAGAAATTAAACTGAAGTCATTTGCATGCTGAAATTATTGTTATCTGGTAATTTCTATGCTAGATATAAAAAAGACAGTCATTGTGAACTACTACAAATAATTCTGCAAAGATAAATTTAGTGCAAGGTATGTACAGACAACCCACCAATCACACCTCCAGGCTTTTCAGTTGTACAATACTTGAGTAGGCTTGGAGGTTTGGATATGTTATTGAGCCCTAGTTCTCCATGAGAGCATGTTGGGAACAGGCTCCTGATGGCAGTGGTTGTGGCCCCATGCTGCTGGAGTTCAAGTAGTCTTAGACATAGGGTTTGGTTTCTGGGTTGGACTCAGTGATCCTTGTAGGACCCTTCCAACCTGGGAATTCAGTGATTCAGAATTGCATATCATGTGAGAATTGTCATTATGACTGTATACTTTCTCTGCTTGCTTGCGAGTGTCTGTTACTAGGGCTTAACCTGCATTGCATTTGGTGTATGCAGTAAGACTACATGCAGTAAGTATCCATCTGCAGAATGGGAGAGAGAAAAGATCAATGGGACCATGATGCAGGAGGGAGACCACTATGGAAGTTTTTAGATGCTATTGTTGTGTGAAGTGCAGAAGGCAGCATGAGTACATTTGAAAACAGTTTTGTTTTAAAAACATTTGGGGGGAAAGCAGGGAGAACTTGTATGCATGAGGATTTATGAGGTGGGTGCCAAAAAAACATTGAAACAGTAAGTGGAGTTAGTATTTTCTTGCTGTCTTGATTTTTTTTTGGTGTGTGTTGCTTTCTCTGTCAGTTTGAATCTACACTATCTCCTGTGATCTATGATGCAGCGACCAGCTGCTTTTCTTCATTTGCATATAGATAACTATGCTGGTTTGTGACTGCGTCTCTGTGCTAATGCAGTGTTAGCCATCATGAAGTTGACTAGTGATATTTTAGAACTCACCAAGTCAGAGTTACAAAAATACAATATGAAAGCGTATTTGTTGCTAAAACTCTTCTCATCTTTTCTTTTATCAGGAAACATTACAGCAGAGGTCCTAATGAAAATAGAAAATTGTTTAGAAAGTGATGACAGTGGGCCAAAGTGCTTTTTTATCTAAGCTGTTTTTCATTAAGGAGCCAAATAGTTAAGTAAAGGCTTACTTTTGTTTCGGGAATTCTTGGGAGCAAATTAAAAATAATAAGAACTGTAACAGTGTTTTCTAAAATACCTATTATTTAATCAGAGAACTGGAGCAACAATCTTGGAAATCTTTCTGGTCTGCAGGAAATTAAGTATTTTAGCTTTGTTTTCATTTAAATATATTATAATATTACTTTATCGACTGGAAGGAGTCCAGAATGTTTTTAGGCACTTTTAATAAAACACAAATTACATGTTTTGTAGATGAGGTTGGACCAATTTGTCAACATGAATAAATAAATCCTTGTGAGGAAGATGTATATAGACAACTGTTTTCTACATGTGTGTATTCTTATGCAGGTATGTGTGTGCACACCAAGACACACAGAGACTCACACAGACAGACCAAATAGTCAAGGAGCTGTCCTGGTCTTAAAATGGACTTAAAGTGTTGTCTTAAATATTAAATGAAAACCATGAAAAAGTACTGCTGTATAAGAGACACAGCCTTTGAATTTGCAGTAGTGTACATGTAAAAGAAGAGATTCTTGAAAAGCAAAGTTCAAGTCTTATGAATATCTAGTAGAGTGCTGAAATTGCCAGAATATGTAGAATGGCTATAGTCATTTGCCCCAGAGGGTTAGTGTGGGCTCAGATCCCTGTTCCAGCAAAACCAATAGGGCTGTTCTGCTGTAGATTGCTTCTGTGACCTTGTGTGTTTCTCTATACCTTTTAATTTTATCTAGTAAGTGTGCTTAATGTATGAACTAGACCCAAAAGTTGTTTTTCAGACTTCGTAGCTCTTTTAAAGAAAATACTTTTTTTCTTTTTTTTCCTCTTACTGAGGTAGAACTAAAGAGTATTGTGGTTCCCTCATTTAGGTGGCTTTCTGGGAGCTGGCTCCTGCATGCACTGCATGACCCATCTTTGTCTCAGCTATGTTTGAGATGCGTAGATTCTCAATTTCTTAAATGAGAATAGTGTGGCATTGTTTGTATTTATCCTTGGATAAATTAGTTGTGAGGCATTATTGCAGCGAAATGTACAGGACTGGGTTAATGCATATGTGGCACTTCACTGTAATGCAATGTCTCATGTAATTTCTATTGGTTTTGACCATGCTGATCAGCAGGAAGTCCTTGAGTGAAGGTGCTGGAGAGTATTCTCAAGGAGAAAAAGATGTAAATCGTAATCCTTTCTGGAGGCTGGAGCCTCAATATTGATGCAGAAGCTTGTTTACAGGGTGTTTGCAAGACACAATTTGGTTTCACATGAGTCTGTGCAGTTTCTGTCAGTCTAGATTGCATGTTGGCTTTTCCCATAAAGGTTTTGAATTTCTTTCAAAAGCTCAAAATAGGAAAGAATTCTGTATGTCATCTGGGACCATGTCAATCTGTGAAATATAATAAGATTAGATCAGAGATTATAAAACAAGTGTACACCTAGGTCAAAATGAGTTTGATCAAACTTGTTTGAAATTGAGTTTTTAACAAAACCTGAAATTGACTAGACTTACTTGTGGCTTTGTGCTGAAACTGGATCAGCAGAGTGACAGTTCTCGTAATTTTTTACAAGGGGGCCATGGTATTTGATTGTTCTTGAAGTTCTGCAGCCTAGAATCAGGTGAACATACTATAACTTAAGTTTTCATTTAAAGTAATGTAAATTTCCAACCTCCATGGTTGCTGAGAGAAATAACATTAAAAAAAACCCTAAAGATAATGCGTAGAAGATTAAGACATCACAAGGTTAGTAAGGGGAGTTCAAATACTTGATGATTTGCAAATCTGTCCCCTATTTTGGAGCCCCAGACATTTTATTACTACAGCAACAGCTTTTTCGCAGTGCCTAGCTTACGGTGGAACTGCTGGCAAAACTTGAACAGAACAAATTGATGTTGTTATGTGTGGCTGACATTTTCACTTCTTTCTGTGGCCACAGCTGCCTTGCAATTGCAGTAATATATGATATGGTTACTGATGATGAGAAAATCCAATTTTCTGGAATTTTGACAATGTGGTATCTCTGAACAAGAGTATTTGTCATACCTTGCTCAACAGGGAAGTTATCAAAATGCTTGTGAATAGCTTCCTGTTTCCTCTTTATGGCAGCGACACGTCATCTGTTCAAAGCCCCTTGTAAAATCTGCTGGAGCACATGCATTAAATTTGATAGATTTTCTTTTAAAATTATGGTGCATGTAAATGTATCAATAGTGTCAGCCACATGACGTTGTTAGCTTTGTAGTTTGAAGCAGCTTAACCTGGCACCTAAGTACACTTCATGAAATGAAAGCTTGGCCAAGGTTAGAGTTGTACCTACAGTCAAGCAATCCTAATAGTTCACTGGCAGTGTTTTAGTGTAGTTTGGCTTGTGTGTAGTTTTAACAGACCTTGTGTAGTGGAAATTAGAAACATAAGTATGTATGTATTTTACTGGAGAAAGATGACTTTAAAAGAAAAATCTGTTTTCTTATATAAAAACACAAAATGTTTTTACAGACATCGTCTTTCTCTCTCTGTACCAGAGCTGTGCCTATAGTTTTTTATAACTGTTGTTTGCCGAGTTGCTGACCTTACAGAAATCAGAAATGTCAGAGGCTGTCATTTGATTTAGCAGTGTTCAGTGATGTGGGGCTGTTGTTGATGCCACATATGCTTAGTCTGCCTTATCCTTCTCCAGTTCATGAGCACGCAAGGTAACTGACAAAAGTGGGAGTGTGCTTATAAGGTTTGGTTCTATATGTAAATGTGAAAATTATTGTGAGCAACTTCAGAGTGCTTACAAGAAAAATCAGTCCTTTATTCCTGAATGTCAATGAGAGGAACTTTATTTCTCTTTGATGTGTCCAAAACTGTTTTCTGTAGATTTGACAGAAGTCGAATGAGTTTATGCGGATGATACAGGAGTGCATTGATGATTTTTTATAAAATTAAAAGTAGAAGAATTGCTGGCTATAACTTTCTTAATTAGACTGAGTCCTTGCTGTAGTGTTGAATGTGTTCTTACAAAACACTTTTCTTGACATCTGATTACTACAAATTAAAGTAGCCCTGCTTTTCTAGAGTGGGTCATTTTGTACCTTAATATAGCACTGATTCTCTTTAACATGTGCACAGTTCTACTTAGTTCAGTATTGTGGAAGGTATGGTAAAAGGCATTCTCTCATTGTAACCTGATTGATAATTCTATTAATGATGCTCAGAGTAGGACCAAGCATGGGCCATTTTGCTGTAGATGTCTTAATTTTGCAGTGACACCTGTAAGATGTACAGGTGCTGTAAGATGTACTCCTACCAGGAGTTAATACAGGAAGTATCACAAAGCTTGGGCAGGTTGAGGAGGAAAGGAGTACATTTCACACACATGTGTAGTACAATAAATAGCTCGAAGGAAGCATGACTTCAAATCATCTTGTATTGGCCAGTGTTTGGGAAGCATTTCTGGGGTTGGATGCACATTATTGCAGAAAACAGCAATCATCTGTGTCTATATTGGCCCCAAGTAAAACATCCCAAAAGTACGTCATGAACAGCAGAGGTAGTAAACTGGATCCTCCTAGAGAAGAAGTAGCTAGGCTGCTGCTGCACAGTGTTTTCCAAAATGTGGCTTCTGGTTGTTGCTGCTTAACCTTTCAGTCATGCCAGATTCTTAGAAATGAGTACACTTCTGCATTGTTCAGAAGCTAGTGCAAGCACTATGATCTACTGTCTGTGAATCTAAAATATAATGAGCTTAAAGCCTTGTGTAGTCATGCTAGTTTTAAATTTTGCACTGGGATATCAACCAGCTGCTGAGAGCGTTACTTAAGAAAAGCTACAGGCCTATTTTTGCACTATGAGTCATTGTTAAAAAATGTTTTCATCTGATTTTCTCCTGTGGTGCAGCTTTGCTGAGTGCAGTATAATTGAAAATCAGGACCACATACCTCAGAAAATATTTTTGTTATAATTGTTCTTCTCATATTAAGCTGACTGTTCTGTGAAAGGTGGATGTGGCACTTAGGGACGTGGCATAGTTGTGGACTTGGTAGCGTTATGTGATGGTTGGACTTGATGGTCTTATGAATTTTTTTCCAGCCTAAATGATCTGTAATTCTGTGCGTTGTATCGTCAGGTAATCCTCATAATATAAATGAAATCATTACTATTGCTGTCTTCTGCTATTTTGGCCACTGCTTCCTTTGAACATCAGTGTTGCAAAGGAGGATAAGTCAAAAATCCTCAGTTTCACATTGTTCTCCTGCCATCAGGTTTTCCTGAATGAAATGGATTGTAGTAGCAGTTCAGGAGTTTCATGGATCATTGCTTTATGAGAAATTGTGTTTTTGCTTTTAGAAAACATGGACTGCAGCAGCCTCTTTTTTTTCTATGCAGTTTTTAGAATTCTGTTTTCTAGATTGGATCAAGTGCAAAATGGTCTCGTACTGGATGAGTCTCCCAGGCACCCCTCTTACTGTCTCAAAGACATTTCTTTGATGCTCCTGTAATGAATGTATTATGAGTGTACTCCCAGGAGGCTGTGCTTAGACATGAGAAAGAATGTTTTTAAGATTTTGTAGCTTATATTGTTTTGGCAAAAGAAGTTGCAGCTTCTGAGCACCTGTAGTGTTTAAACTTCAAATAAATATTAAAAAAGATATATTCTGCAAGGATAGCTTTAGGAAAAAAAACCAACAACAAACAAACCTTAAAGGTGGTGGACATTTTTTCCATTTCTGACGTTTTAGTGACTGTGAGACTTTTCTGTGTTCCTTAGTAATTCATTGAATTGTGTAAAGCAGCATAAACAATCCTGGAGAAATACTTGCAGACTCTAGTTTCAGCTTTTATTTTAGTTATGATTTCCAGTGTGTCTGTTAAATAAAGAGATGCCCACGTTAGCTTTGTAAGTGGAGTTCAATAACTGGAGTTCAATAACCAGTTAACACCAATAATTAGAATTTTCAGTAAAGACAGTGAAACAAATTGTTTCTGATATTGTGCATGTTCCATAGAAAGTTGCTTTGCCTTCTTACAACTTCACTGAACATTTGTTCTCCATTCTGCATGTTTCCTTTTTTAAGGGCTTGGGTCCAGGCCAAAGAGCACAATTATGCTTACTTGGGCCTTGATTCTTAAACACATGCCTAACTAAGCAAGTAAGAAGTCCCATTAATTTCATGGGATTACATGTGTATTTGGAGTTGGATACAGTCTTAAGTGCTTTGATGAATTGAAGCTCTACTGACTGAGGATTCTAACACCAAAAAAAAGTTTTTGTAACCACAGCCACATTAGTTACAGTGCCTAAGATGGAGAGAATCAGAAATGGATATCTAGTAGGAAAAAAGTTACACTATGAAAAAAATGCAGTGTAAAATACAGAGCTTGACCATTCAGTTCGACAGCAGCTTGCACAAAGACCAGCTTTGAGGTGACTCTGAATCATAATATCAGTTGCATTCCTGTTCTCAATTGTCTTCTCATGCAACAGATGAAATCTGTCTGCTTTCACTGACAAGTTTCAAAGTTTAGTAGTCTATTGCAAATAAAAATTACCTGCAGAAGGAAACGTTAGGTATGTAAATTTGAGAGTATGTCTGTTTTTATTTATGAATTTTTTCTATTGCTGTGGTATGGTCAAGGTCAGTATCGTTAAGATCTTAGGTCATGTGATCGTTTAAATACTTGCTGTAAACCTGTGTTAAATACCATGAATTTAGGTGACCTTTTCTTAACCTTTGAAGAACTAATTTTTGTAGACAACCTTTCCTCCCTCTGTCAAGCCCAGTTAGGTAACAGCATCAGCTTTATAAGGAAAATCAAGGAGCTCAGCAGAGCCCCAGAAGGTCTTTACTAATCTTATGGGAACAGTGGACTGTGTTTTGAGAACATCTGCTTTTCACAGTGCCAGGTATTACTATTTATTTGAATGCCTTTCAGATGTCGAACTATGGTGCTTTCCAGCTGTAGGATAGAGCTGGTTTCAGACTTCAAATAACAGTTATAAAGTTGTTGAAACTTAATGATCCCAAATGGACTGAACGCTGTGATACTGTTTAATTGCTCTATGCCACTGTTTCTGACTGAATTTTTCCTTAGGGAATCAATTGGTCAGTTCTGAGGCTTAGGAGAACTTAACAATTGTACTAGGTCTTGCACGGATTCTGTTTCATTTTCAGTCTCTATGGGAGAGCTTTTTAGTTTTTTTAGGTTTTTTTTTTCCTTATTTTTTTCCCCAAGGACTTCAGAAGTCTGTTGAAGTAAACTTTTTTAAATGGAAATATGAATTTTATGTACATCAGGGCATAAATAATGGAGTGTTTATTTATATTTGCAGAATTTAAAAGTTGTACAATAACAACATAGGCTGATAATCTCTCCGCATATTCTGACAGAATTGTGTCAGAGATTAATGTAAAGCAGTGGATTTTGTAGGTACTTTGCACTATGGATTTGTGTTGCAAAACTAGCAGAAATGATAAAACTGGTAGAAAAATCAGTATTTACCTTTGCAGGTTTTCTCAACTTGTGTGAGAGTCCACTGTGTATGTAACTCTTTGATGTTGAGCCTTTCTTGTTATTTGGAGTGCTTTGGGGCTCATTTGGCTTACAGTTCTGTTAATATCATTAGCACAATGCAATTTCACCTTTGTAAGGGCAATAAATACAAGGCTGGTATAATCCACCAGCAGTCCAATTTTATACTTGCTGGTACCTCCGACACCGTTTATTTATTCAACATCAGTAATGATCAAGCTTCATTGTGGGTTTTACTGTGCCACAGTGACACTTGAGGATAGCTACTTTTAGAAAGCTTTTGAAAATGATTTTGGAGATGGTTCCAGTGCCCACTGAAGTTAAGGAAATATCTGTTTTGTACACTAAGATCTGAACGGTACTTGGATTCAGAATGCAGTTGTCTTTACACCTGAAGTAGTTTAAACTGTCTGAATATCATGGTATTTCACAAAGAGGTGCTGACAGGAATGATTCAATCAGAGCTTCTATTCAAAACTGTATTAGATGTTCACATATGGATTACCTACTTTCCTGGGAAGCCCTTTTCTTTTAGATTCAACCTCTAGGTAATTGGTTCTGAATAATTAATTGAGATGATATTAACATAGTGAGCAATGACATGGTACCTTGCAGTATTGCTAGGTTATTAAGAATATGCGCCTACATGATGGGGCCTGCAACTAAGTGGAAGGAAGGGTGAAAACATCCCTTTGATTCTGGGATTGAGAGTGCAAGCGAAGAGTACTTAGGTGTAAAAGTAGCATTAAAATATAAAAGTAAC
This sequence comes from Odontophorus gujanensis, assembly GCA_013399175.1. NCBI lineage: Eukaryota > Metazoa > Chordata > Aves > Galliformes > Odontophoridae > Odontophorus > Odontophorus gujanensis. The sequence goes on from VXAB01012028.1 coordinate 1,039,277, forward strand.
ATTAAAATAGTAAAATTAAGTAATTTTCAGGGAAAAGACTGCCTTAGTGCTGAACCTTCACATTTCAGAAAATAAGGTCTTTCTTTGCAAGCCAACAGAGCACACAAGTGTTTATTTATCTGGGGATGACAGTTTCATGGTTTTACATGAAACTGTGCTCCAGTAATTAGCCACCGAGGAAGGTCGTAATTTTGTGGTGGCTTCTTCTGCCTTGGCATGCTAATCATGAAGACTAATTACTGACCTCTCATTCTGCTTTTTTACAAGTCAGTGATAGTAAATTCACAACATGGGAGCCCGCACTACTTGCTTTCAGGATTTATTTTTGAGAAACAACTTATATAATGTTCTGAGAACCTGGGGAGCTGTCTGGGTGGATCTGCTATTGTGGTATTTGTAGGACTAGGATTTTGAGGATGGGCAGAAAGAAATCCACATCAGAAAACAGTCACCTAGTCTTTAATATAACAAAACTTGAATGCTAAACAATATGAGGAATTTACTTGAGGTAACACTGTTGTTTTGTTTTTTATTTATTAATTAATGGGACAATCACATTTGTAGTTTTTAGCAGCTTGTAAATGGAATTACTCTGGGCAGTTACCCATAGCATCTAAACTAATTACTATAAGTTTTTTCTAGTGGCAGAGCACCCCGAACAGTCTGTTCTTTGTTATCCACCTGGCAGTTGTATTTTTTGGCTTTGTAATAGTCTGTAACTTCCGGATATGAACACCTCTCCATCCCTGGAGGTGTTCAAGACCAGGTTGGATGGGTCCTGGTCTAATGGATGGCAACCCATGTTGCCAGTCTGAGGTTTAGTTCCTTGTTCCTTTAGTTCCTTAACTCCTCTTGCCCAAAGTTTACCAGTCTAACATTGGAATCCACAGCAAATTAGCAACCCTAAATAACTGGTGGTGTTCACTTACCTCCTTCTGTTACAGAAGCTTAGAAGATCTTAGAAAAAGAGACCTCGTCACTTAAAGTTGAACTTAAAAATTTTAGCAGAAACCAGAGCATGTCTCATAGGACTCTTACCGTTTTGTAGTGACAGGAGTCTCACTGGCAATAGTAATTATTCCAGCAGAACTGTCAGATGTGCCTTGAGAGTGAACGTATAAGCAATTGGTGAGGAATTCAAACTCAGTAATTGCTGTTGCTTCCTTATGTACTTCGAGTAAAAATATGATGCATCCATCAGTAACGTGATCTGTCTTTGAGATAATGCTGCTGTGCTGTTCAGCAGGACTGCTGATTTTACTGTCTTGATATTGCTGACGAAAGCCCTCTTCTGTCCCCTCAAAATCTGGAAATCTTGCCTGAAATGCATTACTTCTCTTGGCAGTGTCAGAGGACTGTACAAAATTTTAATCAGGAACTTTGACCTCAACTTTTTAATTTTTGTTTTGTTTTATTTATAAGGCTTTTTTTATCATTTAATCTTTCCAGAGTTTGTTTCCATATACTGATCTAGAAGAACATTAATGCCTTAGCAGAGAGATTTCACTGAGCAGCTTCAACTCCTTATTGCCCGTTATTTTTTTCTTTCATTTTTTAGTCTTCTGAAAGATGAGAGTTACAATAATGTGGCACCTCTATGGGACATGCACATGATACCCGCCCGAAGTTTTTAGTCAACAGCGTCATGCACTAGAATGGTCTGTTTTCAGCTTGCTCTGAATTGATCTTTTGCCATGGCAGAAAGATAAAAGGCTGTTCAGCCATCCAGCAGCTTTGTAGCCATATGATACTGACAGCGAGTATGCCTGGTACTTTTTCTCAGGAAGATGTGTAGTCCCATTAATCAATGTCACACCTTTACACCTTTAGCCCTGTGCCTATCGAGTATAGTCTGGCCACTGTAGGAGAACGGAGTGAGTTGTGTCTGTCTGCCAAGTCTCATATAGGCATTTCTCTGGAAATAACTCAGTTTGTGGTGGAAAAAAGGGAGAATATATAATCTTAAATCTGTACGAGTAAACCTCACCTTTCATAGGATGGATGGAACTGTTTCAGCAGCTGTGCCTAGACAATGTCATGGTTATGAAAACAATTTGGCGTGCCAGCCTTCCACTCAAGAGTAATTAATTTTGATGATAAGGTTTTAGAAGCTTAGTAGCTTACTGTGTTCAGATCATCATTTCTGGAATTATATAAAAAACCTGTGACTCGGGTCTCTGGTTAATTCCTTGGCACTGTTGCCAGCGAACCTTGCGTGGAGAAACTTGACTCCTGGCACAGAAGGATTATGTACCCCAGAGCGGGTACAGCTGCACAGAGCTCTTGTTGAGCAGTTCCAGCACTCAGCTCTCAGTGACCTACATCACTGTTTACAGGGCTAGCTTAAAAACCTCTGGAGCCTAAAATCACCTGAGAGAAGGCAGTAATTGTCTTGCGTTCTCCTCAGTTTTAAGAACGTTTTAAGGAAAGCTATGAAGCCTACTCATGGGATGGCTATACTGGAAAAGAAAAAGCCTGATGTTTTTCAGACTTTGACACCCTGTAACATTTCCTGCTTTCTTTCCTTTTCCTTTCCTATTGAAGACTTTGTTAGTTGTTTTCTTTGAAACTCTTATTTTTAAAGGACACAGAGAGTTTGTTTGCATATGAAATGTCAGATGTAATCAGACATCAGTTCCTTTTAAAAACTGTTACTGTCTACCTGGAAAAACACAATCGTATATGGCATTTGCTTTACAGTGGAATATCAACCACAAAAGCTCTTGGCTTTGTGTTGTTGGTTTTTGTTTTTTTTTTTCATTCAGGAAGTATACTTTTAGGGATATTTTAATGTTCTTATTACTTTACGAGAGAGATTTTCTCAAAGCATTGGGGGAAGGAAAACTCATAAGGCGTGTTGCAGTAGTTCGGTTGAACTATGGGCAGTTTTTGAAAGTTTCTGGGGGCAGAGTAGCTTCTTGACCGAATGAATTTCATCAGCTTTTCTTTTGGTTTTCTAGATGTTGAAGATACATTATTAAAATTTCAGTGTGGTTGTTCCAGATGATATGTTACCTTTGGAAATATTCTGCAGCATTTCATGAGCAAGTCCTCCAGTGAACTGAAAAGATTTGAATCTCTTGGAGTGAGGTCCAGAATTTTGGGCTTCCTTAACTTTGTTATCACTGGCAAGCTATTTGTAGAACAACCTCTGGAAGGTTGGGCAGGAAGCTTTGTCAGTAACGAGATGATTCAGAAGTGCAAATAACTGATTCTGATTGCCACTGGTATGCAGCTGCCTGACAAAGAGGAAAGATACTTGTTTGAAATGGATGTACAATTATTAATGCCTTTTCCTTTAGGCATTGATAGAGGGGAAAGTGTTATTGCCACCCAAATATTTTCATCAGGAAAGGGTTAAAATTGCAGGGAAACAATGGAAAGTCCATTTCATTTTTAATTACTCAATAAAACAGAGATCAAAGCCGTTAATGATTATAATGTCAGTGAAACGCTGCTGCTATAGCACTTCTGTAATTTAAAGGGAAATGCTTCATTTGTTTTTGATTGTTTTTAAGTCTGATTTAAAATCAGTGTTGAGAAGAGAGAACCTGGCTTAGGTTGTTTCTAGTTGGCCATGGTTTTTGTGCTTTTCTTACAGTTTCACAGTTTGACACTCTTGCACATGTAATAACAAATCTAAAGGGTTCAGCTGAGATTTTCAAATATGCATTTTTGTATTTTTACTGAAGTTGATTCTTAGGTATATTCTTTCATTTTCCATTTTAGTATTGTTTTTAATCGTTATGTAAAAGTTTGATACGTCTTAAATTTTGAAATAATGATTTTTGCTAAAATTGGAATTCTGTGATACTTAGGTGAATTATATATACTTCATTGTAGAACTTTGGTAGTGAACATGAAGTCTTATTCTGGATAGAATTATGGTTATTTATCCCAGTCAGTGTTTGTGGTTCCTATGCATATTTTTGCTGTTCTTCTGAAAGCTGTTCTACACAAGCTATTTTCTTGTATTTTACAGAAGATTTTTAATTTAGAAGTCAATTGAATTCTCAAGAATTTTTGGTATTATTTATCTAACAGGTGGTAAATTGACTGTTTATCACACCAGAAAGGTTTTTTAGTAGGGCACATTTTCTTGCTGTTCGTTATCTTCCCTATGATGTACAGAAAGTACATGATGATTTTGTCCTTGTTACCAGGTTGACAAGAATTTTATGGTATGGCGTGGAAAAATTTGTATTATCTTCTTATATCATCTTTCTCATCATTTCCCAAGATTGTTGCTGGGTCGCTTGGATCTGAGGTGCTAATAACATGCAACCCAATGGATGTTATCTTCCTAATTCACAGGATCCTTTCAGTGTGTATCACAAACACATTCTGTATTCATATACCATTCTGTATTGATGCTCTATTTACTAACAGATTATTCTTAAGATTTTGTAGCATGCAGAGGTTCCAGTTGTACAGGCAGGGCCTGCTGTGGATTTGTTCTGTGTTCAAGTTCCTTTGCTAGGCTATATGTGGAAGGGAAGAGAAGTTTTATTGCTCTGGTGACAAATAGCAGATATCTGGTCTGGACTGGGAAGATTTGGAAAGACTGAAAGGAGTAGACAGGCTAACTTTCCTTTAAAAGCTTGTTTCCATCTGAGAAGAGTTAAGTTCTCACTTTATCCATGAGTTCATACTTAAGCCTTGATAGGCTCTGTCCTTAAACCATTTACTTCTTCCTCACTTAACAAACTTGTCTTCCTGTTTCTTGGCTCACTTTAATCATGAGTATTAGTCTGACTTGACACATAACTTCCTCATCGTCCTCTTCCTTTCCCAAGTCAATTCTTATCATTACTAACAGTATTAGTGCCTACTTCAGTAGTCATTCTTTGACCTCTCCTTTCCTCATTCGTTGTTCATCATCATTGTGATTATGGGAGTCCTAAAGGAGTGTTTTCCATTTATGCAGAAGACCACACAAATAGAAGAAAGCTGTGCAGGGGTAAAAACGTAGTGCAAAAATAAAATAATCCTTTCTTTCACCATTTTTAATAGCTCTTTTCTATACACAATTGTATTGAGCTGGAATATCCATATCTGCTAACTTAATAATGCAGCTGCTCTACTTCCTTTTCTCCAGAATCCGAAGTCCTCTTTATTCAGTTTCCTGACGCAGGGCATATTGAGTCACAGAGAGAGTGGGCAGTGGATAACCGAATGGTCATATTTATATGCACTGATATTGGTTTAAAAAATATATATATCACTGTATAGACATCTAGACTGTTCATTTAAAAGGAAAATTGGGAATAATCTGTAAAATATCTAGGTCTACCTACCTTTGGAAAGGTGACAGCATATGCTTTTTTGTTGCAGCAGCGGAGGATGATTGTAGAGCACACATAATTAAAATTCAAAATTTCTATTAGCTGAGCTCATGACCCATTCGGACCAACAATAATTTTCCCACTGTTTAAGAGTTTCATAAAAAATACTGGAAAAAATTTAACATTTTTGCATGCCTACAGTGCTTACAGGAGCAATAATGACATAAGACAAGAACCTGAATTCATTTATGGTATTAATTCTTTCCAGAATGCTTGACTGAGGATATATGATGGACGTACTGTAGTTTATATACTTGTACTATGCAGTTTTAGTCAGTGAGACACTTGACATGCTTTACGTATTCATATTTCAAATATTGGTCTGTTGTCTCATTAAAAGAAAAATCAGAATTTTCCACTTAATTTGACATAAAGTATCGTGCTTCTAGTGGCAGACCTGGGCTTCATATTCCAATAACTGTTTCCAAGAATAAGCATTTTGTACTAGTTTGAAGTCTTCTAAAATAACTGAAAGCACGCTGTATATCCAATGTTTGCTAATTTTTCTTATATACAATACTGATTAGAAAAACGATGTTGCATAGTTTAAAGATCTTCACTTTCAGATCAGATGGTGGCCAGACACAGCAGCTGAAACCCACATTTGGAAAGGAAAACATTTTAATACAGTGAGAGTTGATAGACATGCATCAAAGTGAAATGTTATTTTTGTAGTGATCAGCAGGCTTCAGACCTCCCATGCTAATCATAAACTTTCCAGGCCAATGAAACTAATTTGTTCTCTTATTGCCCCTGGCCTCCAGCTCCTTTTTCCAATGGAGGATGTTGTACTTGCTGTGAGCTAGAAAGTAGCAAAAGGCCTTGTTTTTCTCTTTAGGCCTGTTAAGCCTGTGATATTTAGGTTTGTTTATGTGATGTCTATGGGTGCATCCTAAATGTAGTCGTGAAAAGAAATTGCATGAGGTACTCTATCCTTTTTTTCAATCTTTCTCTATTAACTTATATTGCACTGGTTATGGCAACCATATGTTCAGGTCTCATCTTTTCCTCTAAAATAGATTCTTTTATTCTTTTTAGAAATGCCGAAGTGGGAGAATTTAAGGCTTTTGTGTGTTTGTCCAGTATATCCAGATGTAGAACGCTATGCCTGGTATTATAACTAAGTGAACTGAACAAAGTAACACCTATATATGTATATACATATATATATATTACAATTAGTGTGGTGATCTGTAGTTAAAGAAAACATGGAGTCTAGAGGTGCTGCACATTTGCAGTTCTTTCAAACTGAACAGCCAGCCAGAATTGGAAATAGCATCAATAAAATGTAGATCACTGCTGAATATCTCTAAAGGTGAAGGCCACTATACAATGTCTGCTGATAGGATATTAAGTCCTGTGATATTTGGATTCAGTAGCTGTGCCTGTTACAGTCTACATCTCAAGTGTAAGCATCTTTTTTGCTTTCCTTTTGAAGGGTGAAGTTCTTTATCATCATGATTTTAGCTTTTTACTTCTATTTTTCCCATGACTGACATACAGTTAGCATGTTTTTGTCAATTAAAGAACAGAGCTCTATGCAGTGTGTACCTATTAAACAGTAGTATTGAGTTCACCAAAGAAATTGAGTGAATATTTGCTCTTCCTGTCAATTTACATTGGATTTCAGTTCAAAACCTGTACATTACTTTCTGTTCTCATGTGCCTACAAGTTCTTATAGTAACATGGCTATTGTATGAAGCTGAAAACCAAGTAGAAACATAGAATCATATAATTGGCAAGATTGGAAAAGACCTCCAAGATCATCCAGTCCAACTGTCCACCCACCAACAATATTTACCCACTGAACCTGAAGGAACCTCAAGAGATAATCAAGTCCAATTCCCTCCTAAGTCAGGTACAGTACCCTATACTAGGTTGCACAGGTAGATGTCCAGATGGGTCCTGACCCTCACCTATACCATAAAGTTATTCCCCATGTTTGTATGGAACTTCCTGTGTTCAAGTTATAGGCCGTTACTCCTTGTGCTATCATTACGCACTACCAAGAAGAGCCTCGCCTCACGCATTTGTGTCCCACTTTTTTTAGATTTTTATAATCATTGATCATATCCCCTTCAGCCTTCTTTCCTCAGGCTGATCAGACGTCAGTTATTCAGCCGTTTCTCATGCAGGAGGTCCTTTATTATCTTTATGGTCCTCTGTTGAACTCCTTCTAGGAGATCCCTGTATTTTTGAATTGAAGAGCCCGGACTGGGTACAGTATTCTAAATGTGACCTCAAGAGGGCAGAATAGAAGGGGAGAATCACTTACCTTGACCTGCTGGACGTATTCTTCTTTTTTTTCTTTTTTCTTTTTTCACCCCAGGATCCCATTGGCCTTCTTGCCCTCCAGGACACACAGCTGGCTCATGGCCAACCTGTTGTCCACCAGAATACCCAGGTCCTTCTCCACAGGGCTCCTCTCCGGCAGCTCATCCCCCAACCTGTACTGATGCATGCAGTTATTCCTCCCCAGTGCAAGACTTTACATTTGCTTTTGTTAAACTTCATCAAGTTCTTCCCTACCCAGCTCTCCAGTCTGCCTAGGTTTTGTATCGTCAGCAAACTTGCTGAGGGTGGACTCTATCCCTTCTTCCAGGTTGCTCATGAAAATGTTGAGCAGGACTGGACCCAACACCAACCCCTGAGGAGCACTGCTAGTTACAGGCCTCCAGCCAGTGTCTGTGTTGCTGGAGACAATCCTCTGGGTGCTACCTGTCAGCCAGTTCTCAGTCCATCTCACCGTCCGCTCATCTGTCCCACATGTTCTAAGTTTCACAGTAAGGATGTTGTGGGAGATGGTGTCAGACACCTTGCTGCAGTCAACGTAATCAACATCTACTGCTCCTGCTCTCCCCACCCTCTACCCAGCTAGTGATGATGTCATAGAGGGCTGATCTGCCATCAAACATGATTTCCGTCTAGTGAATCCATGCTGGCTGCTCCTGATAACCTTCTTCTCTTCCAATTGCTTGGGGAGGGTATCCAGAACAAGTTTTTCTGTCATCTTTCCTGGAATGGAATGAGGCTGACTGGCCTGTAGTTTCCTGGATCCTCCTTCTTGCCCTTTTTGAGTGACATTGACTATCCTCCAGTCTTTAGGTACCTCTCCCATTCAGCAAGACCTATCGAAGATGATAGAGAGCAGTTCATCAATCTGCTTAGGTCCCTCAACACATGTGGGTGCATTCCATCAAGGCCCATGGATCTGTGTGTGTTAATTTTGCCTAGATGCCCTCTGACCAAGTCCTCCTCCAACAATAGGAAGTCTTCATTCCCCAAACTCTCTCTTCCCTCCAGGGACTGGTGTTTCTGAGGGCTAGTCTTAGCATTAAAGACTGAAGCAAGAAGGCATTCAGAATCTCTGATGTTTTACCTCAATTTCCCCTTGCATAACTTGAGACTATTCCCTCTAGGGCTGTCACTATTCATGAGAGAAAAGAGGCTGAACCCCCACCTCACCACAAGGCTCTTCAGGAAGTTGTAGAGAACAATAAGGTCTCCCCCAAGCCTTCTCTTTTACAGACTGACCCATCCCAGTTCCCTCAACCATTCCCCATAAGACTTCTGCTCTAGACCCCTCACCAGCTCCAGGGCCTCAATATCTTTCCTGTGGTGAGGTACTCAAAACTCAACACAGTACTCGAGGTGCAACCTCACCAGTGCTGAGGACAGAGGGGTGATCACTTCCCTGCTCCTGCTAGCAATGCTGTTTCTGATGCAAACCAGGATGCTGTTTGCCTTCTTGGCCACCTGAGCACAACTTCTGGCTCGTGTTCAACCCAACATCAACCCAGGTCCATTTCTTCCACACAGTCTTACAGCCACTCTGCTCCCAGCCTGTGTTGCCTGTGGTTGTTGTGGCCAAAGTGCAGGACCTGGCACTCGGTGTTGTTGAACTTCATCCCATTGGCCTCAGCCCACCAATCCAGTACTGATGTTGATGTTGATTTCTCCGCATATTTTCGTTTTGGAAGCCCTGTTTGCTGAAGATGTTCTTTTAATTAAATGAGCTTTATGGTCAGCATGATACTGTAAGAGGAATAAGGAGAATTAATATGACTGTGTTAGACCCTATGTTTTCTTTTCACATATCTTTGCTGCTTGCCAAACTGCTGTGACAATGAATGGCATGAAAAATAGATGTGGAATTATTTTTACGTAGTGTGTTTTTCTCCACAGTAGAAGGGAATACAGTCTGCAACTCCCATGAAAATTTAAAAACAGAGTTTACTTGTGTTAGGGTTACTTGTGTAGGATAGACATACTGAAGAACCTAAGGGTAATCTCTTAAATTTTATTTATTTTCTAGATATGGACTTAAATTTTTTTAGTAGACAAAGCTAAATACAGTATCTGACTTTGGGTGCTTGGGCTAATCCATTGGCTACACATCTAAAACAGCAGTTATGAGTGATTTGGGAAATGGCTGAAAACCGCAAATCACATCTAAGCAAAATATGATGTCAGTGGAAGAGCAGAGTTATTGTGCTACTGGACAAGTAAAATAACTGGTCACTACCTTTAGTCATTTTCTGGAGTTCGAGCTAGCTTGTGGAGCTATAAACAAAAATTAAGTATATTCAGTAGTCTTCCCTGGAATGTTGGATGAAAATGATTTAAAGCATGTTGTATGTAAATGGAAGGTATTGTACTGAAAAGATTTATAACAGGGCAGGAAATATTCAGAATAGCCTTAATGTGTCAATTCTCAGGGAATTTTTTGTGTTTTTGCTCACTTGCATTTTGTTGCAATTCTGATTGTTTTCTAACTGTGTGATGGTGTTGGCTGCACAGATGTGCTTTTACAACCTGATTTCTCAAACAGTCAAGTTTTATGTCTCTCTACGGGCATTTAAGATTAGAACTGGTGTTATTGCTAGCTTTAACCAGTGTAGACAGTCTGAGTTTGGGGATAAAATAATCAGCACCACTTGTGTCTTTCAAAATATACACAAAGAATGTATCTTTACTCCCTTTGTTCTGTATCAACTTTTTAAAAGTAATTTCTTTTTTTCTTAGTGTTCATATTATATTTCTTTACATCTTGTCAGCAAACAGTATTTCCAAATTTTTGAGCCATTATGTAGAGATGTTATGCTGCATACTGAAGGTTTAGCTGTACATACTGGTTAAGAAACAAAATAGCATGCGCTCTAACATTGAAGAAATGTTTTCAGAGTATCAGATTATTCCCTGCAGTCATTTTGGACTTGACTCTCTTGCTTCTGTAGTAGAAAAGTGTTCCTGAATTTAGCCAGACTATTTCTCCCATGAGAAAATTCGACAGTTACCTATTTCAGGAAGACATATTTCAAGCTAGATTATATTGGACATGCTCTGATTACTCAGAGGCTTATCAGCTAATTGCACAAATTTTGTGAGCTGCTGATCCTACAACAAGTGAAATATTTAAGAATTACAAGAATGCATAATTATTTTGGGAACTTTGTTGTCCAGTTTGAGCTGAATTGTTTTCAGAACTCATAAGAAAAAGGTGAAGTTCAAGTTGTAATATGTTTATATTATTTGTATTACCCTCTTCCCCTATTGCAGGCATCACACACGAGCAAGAATTAGCCATTTTCCCTTTCTGAGTGGCATACGTTTTTAAAAACGGAGTAGAGTTCAGGTACCTGTTTTTATCTTTGTGCTCTGAAGCTTCTAAGCATGTTGGACCACTCTCCAGAGTCTGGAAGAGCTAGAGGACTCCACATACACTGGTAGTTCATTGGTTCTAATGGACAACATGTGTTTAATGTGATTACTTTAAAAACAAGGACATTTATAAGATAAACTACGCAAAAATCTGTTACGTAAGCAACCATATTTTTGCTCTCATTGGAAAACTAAAGACACACATTTTCTCTTCCATTAAAAGGAGATATATCTATTTTTTAATTTGTTATACAGCAACAGAGAAAGACAAAGACTGTCCTTGCACTGCAGCTATGCTTCAAATGTGTACCTAATTTACACCAGCAGTGTAAGTGCTCTGCTTTCATGACCTGGCACGGATCCTGAGTGATGACAAATGAGCCTTTAGCCTGTCCTTGTGTAAATTCTTGTAATTTGCAATGTAATGTAATTAGGATCAGGATGTATGTTATAGTATAGTTATTAGTCAGTCTTATTGTAAGAGATAGTGAGCTGGGAAGATAGAATTGAACAGAGTATGAAGAGATCTGGGGAAGAAATAATTGCATCTTTGACTCAGAAGTTTTCAACTAGATGGGAAAAGATGGGATGTGGCTGCTGCCCAATGTGTAAGTCGTATCACTATGCTGTTTGCTCCCTTTACATTATGTAGCAAAATTACTTTAAATACATTCTTCCCTTTTCTTCGTGTATTTTATTTCAGGATGAGTTCTTAATCCAGTGGGTTTTGGTCAGTATTGCAATTAAATCTGACGTCTTTAGCCAAGGATATTCATTTCCTTTGGCACCACTACAGCTATTTTCATTTATTCTGTCTGAAGAAGAGAGAAGAAACCTTGTATTCCCATAAACTGCTGAAAATGCAATCTGATAGTGAATGCAAGTGTTCTGAGATATTTCTTTTTCCTTCTTTTGGCTCTTTCAGAGCTGGTTCTGGTTCAGTACCTCTGTGACATCAAGGAACAGAACTGACTGTGCTAGAGAATTCACCTTAGCTGTGGTGATCCAGCTGCACGACTCTTCAGTGGATGTTTACTTCCTTATTATTTTAGGGGCAGTTCTGATCGAGTCTTGCCCCATAAATAGCACATGTTATGTATGCATTGCCATCTCCTTTCTCAAGGCTACCTCTAATTAAGGACTGTTAACCTCATGCCTTATACAGTCCCTTACCTCCTTCATTTTGTTCAGCTGAGTTTTTACTCTTCTTGCTCTCTGGCATGTGCATGATTACAAAAGTGAATTTTGGCATAGACATAGACTCTGAGGTCTCTTATTGTGCCTCTCACTTGTTGGACCTCCTCCTGCGCCTCTGATTGTGGAATCAAGTAGTATGATTTCAGTCCCTGCTTGGAGGACCTTGGAGGCAAGCCTGCCACCAGCTTCTGCCACCCCATCCGTGCTTCTACCTGGCTGTGAACCCTGATCCATGATCAGACTTCTTGGCTTTACCTTAGAGCTGCCTTGCTACCACCAACTTGTTTGGTATTCTGGGCTCATGTCTGACCCTGACTGCTGTTCCTGGGTCAACCCTGTGCCTTCTTATGGTCTGGTGTTTGTGGGATGGGACCCTGTCCATTGAGGCCCCTGCCTTGCTGGCCTTGTTGTCATGATTGCCAGCGGGCTCCCCCTCCATTAGGGGCCAGCTGTTGGTGCTCCCTGATAGTTTTTGTAGATTGATCTATTGATATGGTATTACTATTTTAGGTAAGTAGTAAGCATCAGAAATTTTGTGTAGCTTTTTCACAGCTTTCTTTTCATCTTTACTTGAAAGGAGATTGTGCTAATTTCATGCAAACATTCATTTCACCATAGGTCTTTACACCTTTTCTACCTGGACACTAAACTAGCAAGGGCTACAGTTGATCCACTCTTTGGGAGGCCTTACTGATTTCCAGAATTCTTTCCAGTCCTATTTTCTCAGAATTCTCAGCTTGGAGAAGTTAAGAGTAGGGAAGAGGAAGGAAATGCTCAGATTTATTTTTTAGGGTTTACTTAAAAGCACAAGAAACTACCAGGACCATGGCAGTCAGAAGAGATGGTGGTGATAGTGAAGGGTAGCATTTATGGAGTAACTGACAAACTTCTGGTGATGAAACTTAACCCGAGATGTCCTAATTGTATATAAATTACTGTTTGAAACTTAACAATGTAGTACTATTTCCAGAGAATGCAAGAAGCAACTTTTTAGTGGTGTATTTTGTAATCTGTTCTGGTCAATTCTGCTTCCTTATACGAAGGAACAGAAAGACAAGAAACAGGAAAAGCCAGAACTTGTAGTAACTTCAGACAAGAAACAAATAGAAAATAATAATGATTGCTAAATTTAAGAAGGGAAATAAACAGGAATATGATAAAGGCAACTTTTAAAAATGAAACCATAAAAAGTGACCTCGTGGAATACTTTATTTAAAACTCTTAAAGATCTCTTTCTCACAGCATCCCTTTGTCTTCTACATAACTGCACAGTCAGATTAGAAAATGATTAGTTGTCCAAGTAGATAGGAATATCCTTAGCCCTGTTATACCGGGGAACAGTGGACGGCATGATACCCTGTGCTATAGTGTATTCTGATAACCAGTCAGTTATTCACAGTTGTGGTGTTCTGGATGGATTGTTTTCTTATACCAAGCACTGTAAATAGGCAAGATATTACAGCAGCTTTCTAAATAAAACTTTTGAGTGGAATAGTTACATCTAAAGACATGGAGAATTTCTTTGAAAAGCATTTATTCCTAAAGTACTTACACTGATTTATAATTTCTACCAAGGAAAGATGCTGAGGTGCACTGAAATGCATGAGTATGTCTGGGATTTCTTTCCTCCAAAGTTCTTAGTGTCTGAGGTTTATTCCAGATATTTGACCTGTAGATTGCAGTACATAGCTCACACTTAAACTTCCTTCCCAAGCTGTGGTGTTTTTTTTGTTTTTTGTTTTTTTTTTGTAATGATATGGCTGAAAGTCCAAATACTGCCATTTTGTACTTTATCTATTTTTATGTCATCTGTTCTTGGTTGAGGGCAGGTAGAGCTACTGACAAAATTCAGATAGTGTGAGTATGTGCGTGTCTTTTTCCAAGGGTCTGCAAGGAGAACAAGTAGTGAACCAGATGGAGGGGGACTCTTTCTGTAGGAGAGAATCTCTTGCTCTCTTTCCCTTCTGGCCATTTCAGTGCAGAAACCAGTTAAGTGGCTGCGTACTCCCTTTGTGATTTGGTAGTAGCACTTCCTGAGCAAAGAGCAGAATGTGACAAGGAGGGGCATTTTTCTGCTAGCATCCTCCTCAGCATACCTCTTTATCTTCAAGGAAAATACATTATTTCTGTAGTCTCATTTCTCTAACAGTTCTGAGAGCGACAAGAGACTCCCCCGTTATTTCAAGTGTTTAATTAAACAGAAACATTTTTTATCAGGAAGCCATGGGCCTCTTACAAGAAGATCTGAGCAACTTTTTGTGATCAGTGTTTCAGTAGTTCAGGCTGAAGGACAGTAGTAGTGTTTTCTGTCCTTAAGATAGCTGAGTAATAAATTCAGAAGCTAATGCTTGCAAAAAGCAATGACATAAAACCATCGCTGTATCCAAATCTGCCAAAGGCTCTGTGGAACTTCTTCCCTTTTTGCTTGAAGTAGCTTCATATAATTCGTACTAAGTTCAGCCTTTTTTTCTCCTCTGTGAAAATCCAACATTGAACATTTTAAAAACAACAACAAACTTTAAAATAAGAGGGCTGGAGCTTGCAGTTTCTCCTTAATTTCCTTTTCCTGTTAGTGATTCCCGGAAGGTGATGTGTAGCCAAAGCAAGTTAACCTGGGGATTATGCTGTGGGGTCAGTTCTTTTCATCCTTTATCTCCTTTTTAGGTAGTTCATTGGTTTTCATGTTGAGTACAAATGGATACTGTGATCAGCCTTCTGTTTCCTTCCAAATTTGGTAGCACTGATGCTTCCCCCATTGTGACAATAAATGGATTAGGAAAATTATTTCCACTCTTCTGTGTTAATATTTAGAAATACATAGAGATTTTCAATTTTGTTAGAGACTTTCAGCCTGAAATTGAGGTATGTAGATATACTTTGTGTGATCTTGGTTTAGGAGTTTGTGAGTTAATTTCTACAAATGTTAAATAACAACACTGTATTGGCTCATATTTTCTTTTCTGTTACTTGGGCACTAGGAATCTGTAAGCGAATACATGCTTAGCAGAAGGAAATAACAGGTTTTACTCAAGCATACTGTTTGTGACTGCAAGTGGAATTAAGGCTCAGACTGGGAACGGATGGAAGTTGCTTTGTTCTGTGAAGTCTAACAAGCCTGTCCTTTTTTGGGATTTAGGTGTGATTGCCTCAGGAGGTTGTCAGTAAGCACGCTTCATAAATTGATTGATACCTACAAACCCCTTGAGAATGACAGTTATTTTCTTCACAGAGGCAAATCCCCATTTGTAATGAAAGTATACTATCTAAAGATCTGTTGTGCATTTTGCTTTTCTGTGTTTTAGTTTTTGAGAGTAAGAGTTAGGAACTTTCCTTGAAATATTCTGCTACCTTTCTTTGTAAAGATAGGAAAATGATTTGGGAGTTTTGATTTTATTAATCTAGGTAAAATAATTACAGTACATATGTTTTTAAGTAAAGGGAAGGATACTTCTGAGTTGAAAGTAACTAGATATTTTACTGCTTTGCTTTTATTATTGCAAAGAAATTTTCTTTCTCTGTCTACTACTGCAGAACTTTGCATCCAAAATGACTCTTCAGTCCTAATTTGACATCTGTGGCGCCACTAGTTTTGCAGTTTCTATTGTAGTGATGGTTGAAATTTGCAGAGAAATTCTTATTTTGGTTGCAGCAGTGCAAGTCCAGCACAGTATTAAGTTTAAAATTACTTTTTGCTGCAAAGAAAGTCTGTGGTTGTGAACACACACTATTCCAGTTCAGTTGGTTAAATCTTGGAAGTGTAGTAGCAGGTATGGACAGATCTTTTGTCTTTATATGGAGAACAGGGCACCAGCCTCTGGATTCCAGGGAATTAAATTAATGTGGAAAGAATTAGGTATATGAATTGTAAAAGGGAATGTTGTACATTTTTCTGTGCCTCAGAAAATCATTCCAATAATATTTATTTAGACTTTTTCAAGTTTTTAATTATTTACAGAAGATGTGCTGCTTTCTGGGATCATCAACAAAAAGAAGACTAAAATAACATCTTTTATTTCTGAAATTTGGTTTTCTACCTGCTATTAAAAAGAAAAAAAAGGGTGGGGAGAGAATGGCAGTTTTGTGCCAATACCATATACTTACTCAGTTCAGTTTGTGATGAACTGAGGAAAAAGGCAAAACTTTGCTTTAAGGAAATAAGTATGAGAAGCCTCAGTGGCTGTGGGTTTCGTTGTTTTTGTTTGTTTAACTTTTTCAAGCAGTGAACCTAATTTAAAGTACTGCAGTTGGATGTCCCATGATGACAGTTTTTCATTTCTGACGAAGTTGGTCATCTGTTCATTATCATTTTATTTTTTTTCTGGTACATCTGTGTATTTCCCTCAGAATATGAAAGGAGAGGGAGTTTTAATACTAGGGTTTTGATGGAAAATTTCCTTCCGTCTATTTAGCTTGACATTTTCGGTCCAGAGAATTATCCATAGGCAACCAGTGTACGTATACAGTCTGTAATGGCAGCTCTGCATTTAGTGATCAGCACAATGGGATAGTCTGCAAACCTCTGTCCTTCAAAGAGAGAAAAGATGCTTCCTTAATTTTGATTTTGAACAGAATTGTATTTATGAGATCAGCATAACAGGAGTGAGTTCTGGATGATTTTTGTGAGTAAGTCCCATCAAAGTGATAGAGTCAAGTTTTCAAACTTGTTTTTTGCCATTCTTACAACTCTACGTCTGGCTTCCTGTGGTCCTCCACCACACTGAATCTTTTCCTTCTGTCTTTCTAGGTCCTCTTAGGTTTGTACTATTCCCTTGAAAGCAGTGAGCTAAAGGGGATTACATATGTGCTCTTCTGCCATTGAGGTCCTGCTTGGCCTACAGCATCGCTTCCTGCCTGGTGTGTCCTCACTGAATAAACGCAGTGTTACCAGGTACTGGCAGTAATGCTGCAAAAGCCACAGTGCTGCCAGGTGGTGGAATGACAGGGAAAGGAAGAGGCTGACGTGTGAGTGGTGGTCTGCTAATAGCAAAGGTTGAAAAGTATGAGTCTTTCTGTAGAAGTTGAAGAGAGGCACAGCATTGTGAGTCTACTTAGGCAGGAGCAAAGGTAATGTTAATAGACAGTAGTAGTAGTCTATAGAAGAAAGGGTTTGAGAGGAGATGGAAGGGCAGCGGTAGTGATGTCAATACAGAGCTTACATTGACAAAATAGGTCTAATACTTAGAAACATTGTGGCTCTCAATTTCACCGAAATTTTCTCTTGTCACCTCCTAAAAGCTTGAGACATTTAAAGTATCTGTATTTTGAGTTTATGTGGCTTTCTCTCTGACATTTGAGACCAGGTTATTCATAGGTCATATTTTTGAGATTTCCCCTGCAGCCATAAGGAAAAGAAATACTGTATTTACTTGAAAGGTGAGAATCTAATGTGACGTCTTGACTTGAGGAGCTGGAACTTTAAGAAAACCATAACGTCTCACATTCCCAGGATAAAATACTTAAATTGTTGGAAGAAATTAAAAAATAAAATAGGAAAGGGACTAAAAGACTGGAGGGTCCCATTTCTGCTGTTAAAACAGTTGTTCTCTCCTGTTGTTGGCTGTCTATACTTCAACTGTTAGGGTTCAAAATTTCTTTACTATTATGTATTTTTATATTGCTTAGTTTAACAGAACAAAATGTCTGCTGTGTCGAGATTACAATCAGACACACTTAGCTGAAGGGAATCCCTCCAACTTTTATAGTTCTGTTTGCAATTTTACTCATTTCCGAGACAAACATTCACTGGTCTGCTTGAGGGATTTGAGAATTCAGCTTCGTATCATGTTTTAAGTACTGTTTTATTCTTTACTTAAAAATAGGTCTCACTCGTCTTGTCATAGCAAATACCGTTTTCAAAGGTTTGCAGTTCTTTTTACTTAGTCAAAGCAGTTTATCATTCAGTATTTTACTCTGAAATTATTCTGTGGGATAGGGGCTCATTTTAGGAAGCTGTCATTCCTGAGGGCAAAGGGACACTTGGGTTCCCTGTGGGCCAACTGCAAGGGCCGAGGTTTCAGAGTGAGCCCCTGGCAGGGCTGGGCTGGTTGGGTTGCAGGACTGTGGTGGTATAGGGCTGACTGTAAAACCAGAGGCTACTTCCTGATTAGGTTTTAACTGATGGTTTATTTATTACCAACTTCTTCAATAAAAGAAGGTGCTGTACCTTTAAGTAGCACATGCTGTCTAACCATCAACAGGCATCTTTTGCAAGCTGCTTTAGCCTGTTTCTCCAATCATGCCTGCCTAAGTCAATAACGCATTGCCAAACCTCCTCATGCATTAAAGGTTACCTTTTAGCTTATTCCATGAATCAGAGCAGATGCATAACTTGGCAGTGACCACTTCTGTCCCTCCCCTTCTTTGCTTTATGCTAACTGCAGCCCCCCAGCTCATTGCTGGCTGAGCCCCCTCCCCCAGCAGGGAGAAGTCATTACATGAAGAGATCAACTTACCAGTTGTCTTCAGAGCAGTGGCTGAGAGCACAGCTCCTGGTCGTACAGTGAGTGCAAGAGAAAAGGGGAGAGGGAAAAGAGTCGGACCTAGAAGAACTAAAGCCTGTGTTACCGAGACACAAGTGCATCTGCTAGCTGTTAGTACTTGGCAGAGGGTTTTCTCCTCCAGGGTAGCTCTAACTTTGGGTAATAATGTTTGTCAGCTACCTGATACTAACGTTGCTCTACTTTCAAACAGCAGTGTTAGCAAGACCTGGGGGAGAGGTAAGCAAAGTATGTAAAAAATTGTCGTCTTGTCAGTTTTCTTCCTGTCTTTTAAGATGGGTTGTGAATTGTTTTTATGTTTGTAGAGACTTTTTAGAATTGCATCATTTGCTCAATGTGGAAAAAGGTGTAGCTTTTGATCGTTTGTTGTGGTGGGTTTGTTTGTTTGTTTTGAAGTCTGAAGGTACTGAGGGAGAGTAACTGGGAAATAAGCTTCTTTCCACTTGATCCACGTTTTGTGTGAGATGACTGTACTATGTGATTTTTTCTTTCCTAACGGAGAAAAAGGATACTCTTTATAGCAGTAGATGGTGGTGTTAAATTCACATTCCCCTCTTCTCCCCCCTTCTCTCTCCCTCAAAAAAAAGAATAAAAAAGCGTGGTTGAAGAAGCTTTTACTTAGGATGTATCATGGGGATGCTAGTATGAAAAAAATGCAGGTTCTATTATTTAGTAATGCTCTTGTTGTGCAAATATATGTAATACTCAGTATGTGTGTTGTTGTTTTAGCAGGGCATGAAGAACTCTGTTTTTGTTCTGGTTTTTTTTCAAGAATGCCATACTATTAAAAACAGACTTTACCCATTCTTAATCAGAGAAATCTTAAGTAATGAAATAGAACAGCCCTTTCTAGACTCTNAGGGAAAAGAGTCGGACCTAGAAGAACTAAAGCCTGTGTTACCGAGACACAAGTGCATCTGCTAGCTGTTAGTACTTGGCAGAGGGTTTTCTCCTCCAGGGTAGCTCTAACTTTGGGTAATAATGTTTGTCAGCTACCTGATACTAACGTTGCTCTACTTTCAAACAGCAGTGTTAGCAAGACCTGGGGGAGAGGTAAGCAAAGTATGTAAAAAATTGTCGTCTTGTCAGTTTTCTTCCTGTCTTTTAAGATGGGTTGTGAATTGTTTTTATGTTTGTAGAGACTTTTTAGAATTGCATCATTTGCTCAATGTGGAAAAAGGTGTAGCTTTTGATCGTTTGTTGTGGTGGGTTTGTTTGTTTGTTTTGAAGTCTGAAGGTACTGAGGGAGAGTAACTGGGAAATAAGCTTCTTTCCACTTGATCCACGTTTTGTGTGAGATGACTGTACTATGTGATTTTTTCTTTCCTAACGGAGAAAAAGGATACTCTTTATAGCAGTAGATGGTGGTGTTAAATTCACATTCCCCTCTTCTCCCCCCTTCTCTCTCCCTCAAAAAAAAGAATAAAAAAGCGTGGTTGAAGAAGCTTTTACTTAGGATGTATCATGGGGATGCTAGTATGAAAAAAATGCAGGTTCTATTATTTAGTAATGCTCTTGTTGTGCAAATATATGTAATACTCAGTATGTGTGTTGTTGTTTTAGCAGGGCATGAAGAACTCTGTTTTTGTTCTGGTTTTTTTTCAAGAATGCCATACTATTAAAAACAGACTTTACCCATTCTTAATCAGAGAAATCTTAAGTAATGAAATAGAACAGCCCTTTCTAGACTCTATAAGGTTGCTACTTGATTTAAAAGAACAGTTTTCCAGATTTCTGTTCTGATCAGAGCAGATTTTCTTTTTGTCAAGTTCTAATTTCATAGTAGAACAGAAAATTTCAGCTAGTTGTTTGTCATTTAGGAAGTAATTTATTAAATGTACAACTATTGGATAAGAAACATTCTATCTAGTGATGCCAGTGACAGAAACTACTTCTGGTACTTTTGATATTTGTTCTGCCTCACTCTTTCAACTGAAGAATTGTGTGTATTTTTGAATTTTGAAGGAATAGTTTGATAGCTCTGCTTCCATAATATATCTTCCTTAAGTTTATCAACACCATAACAAAGAGGCAAAGTGCCAAATAAATCTGAAAACAGTGATTCTGCTTTCGAGTTTTGTATTTTTTTAGTGCTCTTACGTTTGCCGTAACCTAATAAAGATCAGAGCTTTTCCCGGGAAAGGAGAGTGGAGTTGAACTGGAAAAACCATCTTGTCCAACACTGTGTGGTTGACACTCTGTCTAGCTCATATACCTAGACATAACCTGTGTTTTGCTTCCAGGGTTTTTTAAAATGTGGAGTTGCAGTGGTTGTAATTCAAGAAAACATCTTTTTAAGAAATGTTGTTCTGTCTTTGATCTAATTAAAGGAGAGCAAGGCAATATTTCCAACAGAATCGAGGAACTCTGTATGCATTGATGATCAGAGTGACTGGAACCCTTCTAGCTGTCGCTGAATCTTTAACTTCTTGGTTGATGCTGAGCATGGAAAATGATGACATGGTCCTGGTCACCCTGTCCAGGCTGAGGAACCTTAAAATTTGTGGTTGCTCGTATGGAAATTATTTGTCATCACTACTTGTACATGTGGTCTTCAGAGATCCATATAAAGAAAAAGTCTAGAGCAGCACCAGTGTTGCCTGCCAATTATCCTCGTTAGCAAGTAAAATAAAAGCAATGCTGTTTCTTACCTGGAAATGAATTTCTACAGTAAAAGTGCAATGTGGAATGTTTTAGCACTGTTCCATATGCCAAGTAGCTTAAACTGTACTGTTCTTGTTAGAATTTCAGCTAATACAGTAGGCAGAATATGAAAAATGGCATATTACTTCATCTTAGAATTTACTGTAAGTGGTGATAGATTTTATTTTATTATAATAATAAAGATAATTCTGAAAATTAAGCACTAAAAACATATTGTCAGCTTTTAGTACAGTAATTCTTTGTCCTATTTTGTAAGAGACCACCCAATAATCTTGTGCATTTCCCTTCTTCAGCTACAGAACCTTGGCTACATAAATATTATTTCTCTGGGAAATTCAATTTTGATTTTTCCCATTCTGGAGAGACAGTGATTTGAAGACAGGGAAAGTAAACAAGAAACCATTCTTAAAAGGAATATATATTGCAGTCTTGTGCTTTGAAGTGTTCTACTTGCTTTTCTGGATATTTTAATTTATAGATTTTTATGTTTGAAGTTTGTATATAGTTGTTATTTTGTGATGGATTATAAGGTTGATGAGAAGTTGCTTTTCTTGCTTTTCTTTTTCTTTCTTCTCTCTGTATTGTAATGCTGCAGAACTTTGACTGTTCCAGAAACAGAAAATTACAAAAACAACACTTAAATTTTAACCCCAATGATTCTTAAGGAAGAACTAGTACTTTCTCTAATACATGTATAATTCTGTTTTCTTTTGGTTTTGAGTTGAGGAATGGCTTAGTGTGAAGTCAGTGGAATTGTGTTGCATCACTTTTTTGTTTAGGAGGGAAGTAAAGTTGTATAGCTTTAAAACTTACCCACGTTTGCAATGGCCAAGAGCAAAATTATTTTGTGCTTCTTAGGAAATGAGTGTGACTTTCTTCATCTTTTACTGGAAGCTCTAGCTGAAACTTCCTTCTGTGGTCAGCTTTCCTAACTGATCAGAGTTCAATTTCCATCTCTCTGGGATGTTCTGGAGTAGTTATCCTCAGCAACAGACTATCTTTTGGTGCATCTATCCTTACCAAGAAAGAGCTAGGGGTTAGTGGGCATCAGATGTGAAATCCACATGAAATTATAAAGACAAAGCATGGTAAGCTAGATATACTGCAGAATGCACAAGGCCCAAGCTCCTAATTGCAAGATGATACCTTAATGAAGGTTTCCTCTTCTCTACTTCCTAACTGGCAGTTTTGAATCATCTTTAGCATGAAGATCACTGTTTAACTAGATGCAACGAGCTTTACAAATCCTGTAGCATCTGGAGAGTTTTGCTCAGGAATAGCCTATCCAGTATATTCTGGAGTTTTTAGCTCACGTGTGAATGCACAAGTGCATCACAGTAGCTTTAAATCATCATTCTTCACTCATGTCCAAGCAGACAGCCTTTTCAGTATTCTTTTTGAAACACACTTTTTATTTGTTTGTATTTTGAGAATTTCCACTTCCTTGAGATTTCAGATATTTCAGCTGAGTACTTCTCTCATTGTAGCAATTTCCTTAAGCCTGTACATATTAGCCTTGAATTAGTACTGTTATTTCAATAGGTGTCAGTGGAGCTGTGCAAATCTACTGAATTACCCTTATCCAAAATTGAACTGCACATTGAGTTTTGACTGCATTCATTGCTAGTGACATTTAAAAAATTCAGCCTAGATGACAAAGGGGATTATAAAATTGTTAAAAGTGGACTAGCCTCACACTTAAAGTGAACATTTATTTGTATTTTAGTGCAGTAAATAATCATAATCTGATGTTAAGAACACAGTATATGAGCAAACAGAGTGCTTTCAGCAGGTTTATGTGACTAGTGAATTAATATGTAAAAATAATGATATTCTGTTCTTGAATGGCATTTGTTCAGTTAACAGTGTATTTGCTGCTGCTGATGGAGTAAATAAAGTCATTAATAGAAGCATATTTTTATTTGGCTATATGAACAGGATGAGTTCAGGATGCATGAACACTGGATTCTTTCTTCGTAAAACAATTACTGTGATGCATAGAAGATTCAAAATGAAGTCCCTACATGTTATTTTTTTCTTCTTATAAATGCAGTATTTTATTTAATAACAGATATGAAATAGCTCCCTTTGGAATTTGGGCATAGAGTGAAAACATCAAGTTCCACCTGGTAAAAGGCATAAGGGAGCCTGAATAAATTGAGTCTGAATTTTCTTACACTTTAAAATCTGCTGGTTTTGATTAGCAGCTTAGGGGTTGATACTTGAAACAGTGTTGTTTTACACTGTGTCCCAAGCAGCAAGACTAGGAATAAATACACAGAAATGCAGATAACCCTGTTTTCATGAGCTCACATTCATTTCTACTTTGATGTGGCTGTCTTCTCTGCAGTATGTAGTTTGTCCAAACCCAGAGGGGCAAAGTGAACTTGTCAACATTTTAAAAGAACCATCAGTTCTGAACAAGTTGAGGTAGCACAGTCCCATTGCTGAAATGTAACCCGTTTTAAGAAACTTCAGGAGACATATATATTGCCCAACGCATCTTTTAACTGAAAAGTTGGTAATGAGATGAATGGCAAACTTAAGAACATTCAGTTCAGACATTAATCCAAGCTACAGTCCAATCTCCATCAGGTAGACAAAGTTTCCTTTGTGGCCAAAAGAAGAGGTGCTGATGAGTTGTGTCAAAGAGAGTGAACTTTTTAAGAGTGTCTTTAAAGGTGAACTGATCTAGTTATTTCCTGAAAATAAGTAGATTGTTTTCATTTAAGGAGAGTCTAAAGAGAATTCTGATTAAACATGAACCATTTCTTTCATTCTTAGTTACTGTCTTTTCTACTGTCTTAAAAATCTGTGATCCTCATTGTTACCTTGAAGTTGTGATTTTTCTTTTAAAACGCCCTATTTGTGTGCATATAGACATGCATAAAATTCTGGGCTATGGAAGAAGAACGTTAAGAGAGTACTGAAAAAAACATCTTCAAGGTATGTGGAGTTGTGTCTAGAATTTTTTCCAGACTGACTGATCTGTTTCTGAGGTGGCCAGGGATTACAGCTTATCCCAGTTTTCTTTCCATGTGGTAGAGCAGCTTTCAGATATGCTTATCGAATCAATCTTTCCAACTCCTATATGTTATTGCATCTCAGCAGTGCCTCAGAGGAGGTCTGAATGGCCTGGAAACGAGCTGGTTAACCTGTGCATCACTGGGCTGCAGTCACTGGCACAGCCTCACCTGGTATAGGCACGGAACACATTATATGACCCAATAAAACAAGCTTTTCCATCTCTGACTTTCATGGAGCCAGAACATAAGAAAGCAAACATAATTTCTCCCACTCCTGTGCTGACAAAAACCATTTCTCATCTTGGTACCTGAATATTCCAGTCTGCAAGCCAGGATTAATAAGGCTTCCACTGATTCTCCAGAGAGATTGATATGTCACTTTGACTGTATTTTCTCCTAAAACTTCACCCACAACACTGCTGTTTTGAAGCCTGGTAATGTTTGAGAGCTTTTGTGAGTTGGTAACTGAGGAGGGATTGAACTATTTGGATGGTTATTTGAATCTACTTTAAAATTACGCTATTCTGAGTTAGAAAAAACAGATGGTGATTTACATATGGCAGTAATTGCTGACATCACCAGTTAAGCATCTGAAAGTGAGATGTTTTGTAGGTGAAAAATAATCCTGTCAAGTAAATATCCACAGACGTAGCCAAATTATAAGAATATGCTCTGAGTATTGCTTTTGCTCTGAGTACTACTAAACAAGTTTAATTGACCTCTGGCATATGTGCTACAGTCATCATCATAGCTTTATATTTCAGTCTTAACTTCAGTAGTTATAAGACAACCCTGCTCTGCTTTAAAAACTTCGGTGTAAGCTTGCTGTATTAGAATGTTCACTTAAAAGTTAATTACATTGCAGCAACAATGTCTCTAAGTATATCCTTTCATACTTTGAGGTCAGGTAGGTTTTCTTTCCAAGATTCCTGTTGGGCTTTTAGTTTTTCCTATACTGCATATCCTTACCTACTCCTGTGGGAAAGACAGGACTGAAATAGTAACAGTTGCATGTGCTGGTATGGGTCTGCGTGGATACCGCCTTAATAACTCAGACTGTGGGCCTAGATCCAAAACTTTCTGTCTTTGTGCTCTGGTTCAGGCTATACTGAGTTTCTTGTTCCATGCTGTAAACATCTAAAAGACTGATAGAGGGCTACAGTAATTCCCACAGTAATTACAGCATCGTGCTCAGTCTTACCATAGCTGAGCTAAATCTGTTAAGTCATTACCAAATAAATGGTTATGTGTGATGGTTGAGCTGATTTCTTTCTTACACAAGGTTTGTAAGGCTATTTTCTGGCCTCCAGTGAATTTTGAAGGCAGATAGTTTATGTTAGGATATATTAAAAGGTATTTTAAAAAAAATCTAGTGAAGTAAATCTCTCTAATTTTAGATCGTAACACTCATTATATAAATTGTTCTTTCTTATAAAAAAAATTTTCTTTGGTTTTCCTATTTCTTCATGGTAATGTTATAAGGATCTAAATATTTTTAAATGCTCTGATGTATAATAGGGCACAAGAATGTGTTCCAAGACTCATAAAAATTTTAATTAAAAGAATGGAAGGTCTTGTAAACTCCTAGTGGTTGCCTTTAAGTAATATCACTTCTTAAAGCCTTTCTTTTTCCCCCAGCCTCTAAGATTATCTTTCAGTTTGTGTACACAATGTGTGTTATGTTTTGCATGTGGATGATGTACAGATTTTAAGGAGACCAGTATATTAATTGATTTACCCAACCTCTTACGATCAGGCCCCTTTTGGACGCAGTACCTGGCACACAAAAGAGCCTGTGCTAAGTAACTAAACAAATGCTCTGGTGTTAATATCAAGACTGTAATTCTGCTGCAAGCTTTGCTGCAAGTATACTGCTGTAGATGGATTACTAGCAGTGCTGGCTGAGCAGCGCACACTGAGCAGTGCTCGGAGCCTGGAGTCGAGGATTGGAGGGAATTATGGAATAATCTGGAACCTAAAGCTGATTTTCCCTTTTTAATTGAAATACGTTGGACAGAAAGGGGCTGGCATATCTGACATATATCCCCATCCCAACTGGATCGGTAGTCTGCTTGATTGTTTCTTGCATCTCACTCACTATTCATTGGTGCCAAAAGCACAGCAGCAGGGATCAGTCATCATGTGTTTAAGGACCCAAAGGCACCACCAACACAGCAATTATATCACTGACAGCAGATACATTGCTTCTGTTTAAAGACCTCTTCTAAATGAGATACATGAAAGTGGAGCATGAGAGATAATTAAATTAAAGGTTTGCCTGTGTATGTGATTGCCTGAAGCTGTCAATCTGTTTCTTCGTGGTTTACAAGTATTATTTTCCCAGTGTGTGGGTTGTGAGGAAGGTTTTATCAGGAGACAGAACTTTTTTGACAAATTTCCACTCCCACTTATTTGGCAGATACAGAGAAGTGAGGTGAATTTGGAGTCAGTGAATTAATCCTTCAACCCTTAACTGCTTTTTGACTACAGCATAATGGTTGCTTTCTTTTTTCATGCAATTTCTTCCCAAGATGTTGGTTTGGGATGGGGAGGATGAAAGCTATGACATTTTCAACTTAGAGGTAAAATCCTTTTGTTGTTAAAAGATGTGTGTTAGAATCCACTTCTTTCACAGAAAATGTGAAAGATATTTATTACATTTCTGAAAAGATATTGACAAATTTGTAATTCACTGTAAGTGAAGGATGATGTAGCAGTAGAATGCTTGTATTTTAATACAAGATTGCTTCCTTGCTCCTTGGAAGCTGAAATTATAGAAGCAATGGTAAAAACATGTGGAAATGCTGCATTTTAGTCCTAAACATTTAATAGATTTACCAGAAGAATTTACCCCCTCTAAGGAAAGATCTCGTTTCCCTTTTGTAATTTAGGTTGTATTTTTCTCATTATGCCTCATGTGTACTCTCTGCCTCTGGAAAATTAAAAGAGAGGAAACACAGTCAAATGTTAGAGCTGTGACATGAGGTGTTCTGCAGGCTAGCAGTTATGATACCTTGCATTGCTTATCCTGTTTTAATGTAATGATTTCAGTGTAATTTTGAAATGAGTTGCATTTAACTGCGACAGAGGCAGCAAAAACATTTCATAAGCATTGAGTGTGTGGAGGGAATATCAACATCTGTACATGAAGAGAGCGTTTGAAACACGTGCTGAACTCATGCTTGTAAGTACTTGAAAGCAGAGATTTATTTAGTGCTCAAATGAGCAGGTGATAGTGAAGAATTCTAGCCAGGGGCACCAACTGTTTTGGTGTTAGCTATAAGCCAGTATCCTTAAGAAAAGCACAAGGACATAGAATAACTATATAAATTATGTTTTTTGATTCCTCATTAAATGGAAAATTCTTTACTGAAATTACAGAGATACATATTTTGAACTAGTTTATTGAACTAAAGGAAATTTTAAATATTTGCTTGTGTGGTTGGGTACTGGACACTTCGTGCAAGGATTTTCTTGGTTTTCCATAGAACTGAAAGGGGCATTGTAGCCCCACACAGGGATAGAGCATGCATACCCTGATTGTGGCAAAGGACATGGCTGTAACACCACTCACCCTGTGGCTGCACCTCATCCTTTTGAGATTTCCAGTTAAATGTGAAATTATTCAATATTTCAAGTTTAACTGATAAGTAAATATCCTTTCAGCTGCCCAATGAAGAGTACACTAAATAAATGTAACACTGCACCTATTGAGATGCTTGGTTATTGGTGGTATGGTGCCTCTTGGAAGAACTAAGCATTATCAAAGAAATTGGTAGTTAAGAATTATCCGTAGCGGAAATACAAAGCTACTTAATGCATGTAGCTGCCATAGCGTGGCTACTGGGGATTTTCTCTGGCAAGGACAAGTTAGCAGAGACGGTGTTGAGTCCAGTCTTTTTTTTCCAATTAACCACCACTCCTAGTTCTCAAATGAGAGCCAGAAGTATTGAGTGACAGCTAATAACTTGTTTCTTTATTGGCAATGATAGGAATCAATTTCTAACCACATAGAAATAGTTAATAACCAAGCAAAACTGTGTTCAAGTTAGTGTACAAATAAAGCTAAATAATAGTAAAAACTTATTCAGAAAAAGAAGACTAGTGATCTTCCTTTTAGGTATACTAACTACATGTAGCTGTGTCAATAGAGAGAGGCTTTAAAGGAGCCTTAATCTGAGAAAGAATCAGGCCAGGAATCTATCACATACTGATCTGATTTTGTCTTTGTTCTCACTCCTAATGAACTATGTAGAGGTCATGCCATTCATTTAGTCTAATGGTGATAATAAATGGCATTTGTGAAGCAGTGGGGTTATGTTTTGTTTGTTTGTTTGATGTCCATGGTTTTGGCCTTAGCCTAGTGACCAAGTCATTAGGCTACTTTTAATTTTGTCAGTCCAATTCATACATTCTGCTTGTGAAAAAGAGCTATCTAATCCTATTACAGTTTTCTCAAAAGCAGTTTAAGGTAAGAAGTATCAGGAAATACATTTACATCAGAAGATAATGGAAAAGTAACTCCATTTTGTCATAAGTCAGTTCTGTGATGCAGAGAAGTCCATTAGTCCATGGAAATAATAGTAGTTAGTGTAGCTCCAGCCACCTATGCAACTGTTCATTTTAAGAATTGATTGAGAGCAGGTGAGATCAATAATTAAATCTGCAGCTGTAGCTGTTTTGTGCCCATAAATAAGCAGTAGAGAATTGATGAAGCAGTATTTTAGTGAAGGGAAAGTACTTCAAAACATATAGGGTAAATTTCAGTGCTTACAGCACTGTTCTATTGCACTATTCTTGCTTAAGTTTCAGGACAGATTTTTTCCTCTTAAATAGGAACTGGGTGTATCTATCAAGCAAGTTAAAATTAGTAAAGCTTTCGCATTCTCCTTTAAAGGGCAAGCTAGTTCTTGGATAACAAGCTAATACTGCTAGGAAACGTTAACATTTCTGCTTCAAGTTTGAAGGAAATTTCTACTTTATCACAAAAAAAAATGGCAAAAATTCAGAAAGTAAGCAATGGACAATGACTGTTGCTTAGAACGTTGTTTGAATTGAGGGGATTTGGCTGTGGATGTTTAGGAAAGTAAGGAAATGAAATGAAAACCACTCAGCCTTGTAGAACCCATCAAAGAATTCATTAGGGAGGCATTGCTGGGAAGCAAAAGGGGAGGGTCAGTGCTATGAATGTCTGGGTGAAGACTTGGCACAATTGAAGATGGTGAAAGCCAAATTTTCACAGATTTAAAACTGTCATAAAAGGGATTTCATTCTAGGTAAGTCGGATTTTAGAAAAGATTCTACTTGCCTTGATCAGATGCAAATCTTCCTATACACAGTGTACAAATACCCACAACAGCCATGTTTTAAGTACATAGGTTGAGACGATCTGGGAATAAATGAGGTATCCTGCAACATAAAGAAGGAACGTAACAATTTGTGTGGCATATTACTTCTAATGTGAAAATAGTAAGAACTAACTGGATCTAGGCAAGCTATTTTAAGTTTTAGAATGACAATGCTAAAACTTCATGAGCAGTGATGTCTTACTCTCATTCCAAACACTACTTATAATAATGTTTTGGTATAACAAGTTTTTCATTTTACACCTAATTGTGAAATGTTTTCAAAAGGTGGGAACTGGTCCAATGGCTGTGTGTAGTTCAAGGAGAGTTTAGGCATGAGCCCTGGGCCATTGAATCTCATATGGTTCTGCCTGGGTGATGACCTTCTGCCAACTGGCTGAAGAATCAAACTCCTGTTCCAGTCGTGAAACCAGCCTGACCGAGTTAGGATGGAAGCTGCATGAATATTTGATCAGTAATACAGCACGTGGGAAAAGTGCCATTTAAGCCTTATTGTTCCTCTTTTTCCAGATGTTAAATGTTGTTATATAATAGAATTGCTGAATGTGCTATCATTGGTGGTTAGTGTAAATTTTCAAGTCTTGTATCCGTACTGTATGCGGTGAAGTCTGTGTTTGGCTTCAGAGGGAACTGGGCTTCCCAGAGCAAGACAAAGAGCATAAGCAGTGTTTGCTGTTTGTATGTTTAAGAAAAGTAAAGAAGATGTGTTTATGTGCTATCACCTCACGGTATCACAGCAAATATTGCAGTATTATTCCTGTTATCCTTTTATAGAAAGTTTGGGTTTTGTTTCTTTGTTTGTTTTTAATAAATCTTAAGAACAAAAGATGTGTATGTTTAAGGAAGAAAATATTGCCAGTGTCACGAACATCTCACTGTTAAGAAATCAGGACAGTTAGAGTAACTAGTGAAGATGAGCATTTTTAACTTTTCAGCAGTGATTACAAATGAAATAGTATATCACTTAGACTTTGCCAAAGACACACGCTGTTCAGCAGAGTACTTGAACACACTTAGGTCTTCAGGTGCGTGAGAAGTTGCATGAAATCACATCAATTGGTGTCTTTCTCAGGCAGGACCATAACATAGTGAGCATCTATCATCTTGGCCAAGATGATAGGAATTTCTACATAAAGAAATGCACCATTGTTTCTAGCAGTGGTGTGACCACATTGTTGTTGGCAACTAAGGAGAAGTTAGGAATCAAATTCAATATGTAGGATTCACAGGCATGATAGTGAGGAATTCATTCTGTGTGTGTATTTCTTATGCAACGTCTTGAGATCCAGCTGTTGTGCTAAATGATGTCTTCAGACATGAAACTTAGAAACCATGATGTACATCAAGAGCCCTTCCTGGTGCAGAGATCAGGAAGAAGCACTTTTTTGCAACCAAATAGCAGTGTTGAGACTAAGATTTTGTTACAGTGTAGTGTGTAGTGTTTTAATTCAGGTGATTGATATGTTTCTACTTCTGTCTACTATTTATTTATTTATTTGTTTATCATAAAAGCAAATAGATAGATTTCTCAACTAACTTATGTAAAAAAATTCACTTGAGTGTTCTTGTTTGGTTAACTATCAAGCCCTGTGGTTTGAATAACCATTGGGTTACCTATGGGAAGTTCGTTTAGAGATAAAATATCCTTGTTTATTTTTTGTTTGCTTTTAATTTTTGTATAAATAGTGGTCTTTTGAGTTTAAAGACATTTATGCTATGAAGCATTAATGTAACTTTAACTGTGATACAGTTGTTCTAGGAAATGAGTATCAGCTATTTTTCTATTTAAAAATCTATCCACATGCTTCGCAGTGTATTTAGATACATATAAATGCTAGCTTTTAGTGTCTTTGTGGCATCTTTGCTCTTCCTCAGAACATACCATAAAGAAAAGTAATGAATCAGATGGAAGGCTGTTTTCAACCCATTGTTACTGAGGGGGTATCCTTCATGTGCTGTTGGTACGTATTGTGTCCATGAAACCATTGAAGAGGAGTGTGCACTCCTGATTTTTATTGTCTTTTATATTGTCTTCTAGATAGAAAATGTAATGTGATATTACTTCCCAAATGTACACAGTTTTTTAATGGATTTCAGACTCAACACGTTTGTCTGTCTGTAGGTTGTGTAGAACCTTACCTACGGACTACATTTTGTGAGTCACATCAAGAATTGTTGAACCTTCAGTCACCTGAACTAATGGCTTTAGACATTCAGTAGGTTTTTTTCTTAATTTGTTTAGTTTTTGTTTGGTTTTGCTCTTGTTGTTCTTTTTGTGTTGTTTTTATTTTTTTCTCTTTTACCTTTAGCTTTTGGAATAGTTACCACTCCTAAGATTATTATTATTTTTTTTTAATGTAAAATATAAACTGTGGAAACACTATAATTCATGGTCAGCTGTTGAATTAAACAGCACGTTCTTGAAGCTCTAAAGATAACTATTTTTTCTGTGTTACTTGTTAATTTACAGTGTTTTTATTGTTTAGTCTAGGCAGAAAGTAGAAGTATCAGTAGTCATACTGGAATGCAGGATTGGAATTATCCTTGCAGGTAAACAACTTTCTGTTGCAGGTCACCTTCTTTTATGATCTCTTCTAAAGCTGTCAGGTTCCATCATAGCTGCTTATCCTGCCCTCTGCCCTGGAAAGTACTGAGATAAGTAGTTAAATTGAGGAGTATGCCTGATGTTTGGAAATAAAACTATGAAACTTGGATGGTCTGAGTAGTTGACACATTCTAAGAAAACATCCAGCGTCATGAAAAGCTGTCCAAGGATAATTGAGTTTTCCATTTAAAAATTGGAACAATTTTGTGAACGGTACTAAAATAGCAAGAAAGAGAAAAAGACAAGCCACTGATGTTTTTTGGTTCGAAGTGTCATCAGAATGGTAATGCAAGCTTTCCTCCTGTGTTGGTGTGTTACATTGCTATTACCTGCTCCAGTTTTGATATTAAATGCTAACCCTGATTTTTAAGGGGTCTTTCACTCTTGGATACTCTATTTGGTTGTGTAGACACTTCAAATTAAGCAGTTCTGAAACGGTGAGATTTAGAACAGTTTGTTTCTGTATGGATTCTCTAATAGAGGTAAGACCAAATCCTCCACTGTTGTCTTTTTCTGACAGTGCTAGTAGGATGATTTTTTTACATAACTTGTTGTCAAAAACTTAGGTGCTTGCTTCAAATGTATAGATAAGCCAATGCAATTATCAGTGTGTTAAAACTTTGAGCTTTCTGTTCAGTAGTCCCTGTTGTACTGTATGGTTCTTGTCTTCTACATGCCTGGAGTCATGTAGTACTGCTCAGCCCATCAGGACTTAAACTCTGCTAAAAGAAGGAGCAGATGGTGATGCAAAATCATAAATAGTCATTTCTGTCTACTGCTATACATTCAGAATTGAAGATCTCGTTTCCAATAACAAAAAATGAATTAGACTTCAACCCCCCAAAAATATTTTTAAGATTCACACGAAAAAAGTTGAACTTCTGAACTTTCCTGCTGTCAAGTTTCTCTGCAGATGTCTAATTTCACTGTGGCTTGTACATGCACATTCCACCCATGGTAGAGATTTTTGTTGTGTGAGGAAGAGTCAGCTATCATGAAGACTGTTCACTAACTGCTGAACGAAAGAAGCTTTTTTTGATAAGTACCTTTGTGTCTCTCTGTTAGATCTGGAAGACTTTGACTTCCGCAAGTTTATTAACCAGCCTTGCTACCAACATTATGCCATCTCAATTCCAATAGCTTTCTAACACTGAAACAATTTTCACAAGATAAGAAACTGCATGTGTATTTTTTCAGACGGCTGTTACTATTTGTGAGTAGTAAAGATGTAGAAGGCAATGTAGGATTTCTGTATTCTCTCCTAGAGCTGATAAGTTTCAGAAGGAGTGAAACACTGATTCAAGAACATTTGTTTTTTCCTAGTCACTGTGTGTTCTTTGTTTGCAAATGCTGCTTCACAAATGTAACTGTAATCGTAAGATTGCTTTACTCAATTGGCCGTGCTTTTTTCTCTTCTGGTTAGTAGGAAAAGCACTGAGTTATTTCATGTGCTATGTGCTGGAAAACCTACAATGATAGCAGTATGTAGTGGCATCCTGAAAACTATTTCAGCTTTCAAGTTGCCACTCACCTCTGTAGCTTGCTCTGTCTTGCCAAACTTACCTTCATCTGGGAATCTGGACATAAAATGGAGTCCCAAGCCAAAGGGCAGCATCAAAGTGTCCACAAGTGGTCTTAAAAATTGCTGGTGTCACTAATCCCTTGTTAGATATAATGAGGCCTTAAAATTTCTTTTTGAATTGCCTTCATTAATCTGAGTCCTGTGTAACTTGGAGAGGCAGATTTTAAATGTCTTTGTTAACATAGCAAGGGAGGTTATTAGAGGTTAATCCCTGAAGCATGACATTTTTTATGCAGCTATAAATTTATTTGTGTATGTTGAAAATACAAATGGTTTAAAGTTCAGCCCTTGCAGTCTGTCTGGAGCTTAACTCAATGCACAATCATGGCAGCTTTCCAGATAGCGATTGTGCCAGGCTACAGAGCTGGTTTCTCTGTAGTGGTGGAGCTGAAACCATCTGACTCCACATACTTGCAGCCCATTTACTGTTCAATTGGCAGCAAATGCAGTCAGACTTCAGTTGTAAGAAAATGCTTTATTACTTCCAAGTTTTCCTTTCACTGAAGAACACTTACAAGGCCATAAAACTGTCTTTCTGAGATCAATCACAGAAACCTTGTACAATACTGTCTTCTTTATCTGAAGTGTATTTCCACTTATGCAGGATGAAGTACTAATACTTGTTCTCTGACTTGTTTCCAGTTGCTGTAAGCTTTGCCCCTTCCAATACATACTGATCTGTGTCAACAACATGTACAGTTGCAGAGTTTCTCTGCTGCTTTTCAAACAGGTGGAAATGTCATTGGTGGGAATAGCTGCTTGCAGCATAGCTCTGCTCTGTCACCAAACAGAAAAGGAGAAAAGTACCACAGATGTTTAAATTCACTGTGTAAAGTGGCTCAAGATGATGCCTTCTTGCCATCTTAAACTCCCAGTGAAAATGCTCCCTCCCTTACTTTAGCGTAGGATAGATGTGTATAGTCGTCCATTTACAGGACTATCTGACTTGACCAGTTCTCTGCTTCTGGCTGCTTTCACTGAATTTTTTAGGCAAGTGTAGCAGTGACATCATAACCTTCTATCACATGTGGTTCTGTGCCAGGTGAAAAGTGTGTATGTTTGTAAGCTTCTTTCAGAAGCTTGACGGAAAGAATCCTTTCTGTTCTACTGAAAATATTAAGGGTACAAATCAGTGATTTATTTTTACAGAAAACCAATGTTTGTATGAGGAAGATGAGACTCTGTGCATGTATTAGAGATCTAAACTTTTCTGTAAACACAATTTTGCATCCTTTTACAAGACTTACCATCCTTTTTTCCCCTCTCTTTAGCATAATTTGTTTAGATTTTGATATGGGAATTGTATTTGAATGGAAAAGCTGAGTTTTATCCTCCTTGTGATTCATGAAGGAATTACAGTTGGAATATTGAGGGAAATGAAGGACACCAGGTGGGAGCCCTGTGCCCTAGGTCTTTGGAGGAAGACAGCACTCACTGACTGATCATGAGACAGGATTTTGGTTCAGGCAAGTCATCAATTCATGTAACATTTGCTATTTGGAATGCAGGCTTGTGTGGCCTCCTCCCCCTGCAGATTTTTCTCATCTTCTGCAAGTTTATGTTCTGCTGAAGTCAATCAACAAGTTCTGCCCTATTTGTCTCCACCTGGGCACTTGAGCAGAGGAGAAGCTTTGGTGGAGAACATGGCAGAATGGAAAGCTGAAAGAGCTCTTACAAATTCAGTTATGGAGAGGGTTTCTCCCTTGAACTGGGAAGGAACAAAATAAGTAAATGATATGAACACAGAAAAAAGATTTTCTTAAAACTGTTAGAGATCTTTCTGTATAGCTTCCTCAGATTTGTGCTTGAAATAGGGACTTTCAAACAGTTAGCAAGTCAGTTAATTTCTGTAGAGATTGTGTGTATGAAGAGTGTTGCAGTTCTTATAAGTCTTTAGAAAAACTCAGAGTGTAGTGCCAATGCTTTGTGTGTCTCAGTTCCCTACAGGCAGGGTGCAGTGCAGAAAATGCTGAGAGGTAGAAAATTAGTAGTGAGAAATTTGTATCTGTTTCCTATTGTGTGGCACATTTATTTGCCTTGGTAAAGACTGAATACTTAAATCTCTATTCAAGGAGGAAGGGAGAACTCTGCACCTCTGTGATAATTTCAGGCAGCAGATTCAACTCTTGATGTGCACACATACTGGCAGAACAGAAAACTGGGACTTTAAAATGTCAGAACACAGAATTTGAAGTATTTTTTTTATAATGGTATTATGTGGCCTTATCAAGGCTTTGTGCTCAAAGCTAGCAAAAAAAGTGGAATTATTCAGTTTGTCAAAAGTTGACTTGTATGAGGGTTGGAAACCTATTTATGAACTTTATTCCAAATCTAAGAGAAGCCTGAAAAAAAGGGTAGAAGAGAACAAAACCATGCATACACAGTTTAAAAAATGTAGCATAATTCTTAAAATTTAGTTCTGTAAACATTGAGGATTGGCTGAAATTGCCCTAAACAAATTTGTGTTACACTGTAAAATTTTTCATTCTGCTTCAGTTCAGTTTGATCCAGCTTTCCATCTTAAAACTTTACTGTCCCCACATCTGTTTTCTCACTGAAAATATCATGTGAAGGGTTTTCCAATTCAGAAAACACAGATTACTGATTCACAGAGGGTGCACAATGTATCACTGAAAGAGAATAGCGCATAGTATGCAGGCAAGTGCAAGCATGCCAAGATACCTTGAAGACCCAGAGCTGGCCTGTCAAAGCACTGATATTTTGCCTATCAAATAACAGTGTTTTGTTTTCTATGAAGCATTTATCTGAACCTAAATCTTTCTCTGCATGAGGTATTTAACATGGTTTTGTAGTCAATCTGTGAACTGTGCTGGAGAAACCAGTGTCTCGCAGGTTACAACAGCGCAGATGAGGTGCAATTCTTTAAGCAATGCTTCCCATTTGTGAGATGCAAAGCTGTAAGCAGAACTGTATATTCAAGTAGTCATTGCCTGCCTTTTTTGAACAAACTTCTGTTTTATGTTCCAGAAATTTTGTTCACGACTGTGAAGAAAAGTTGCATGGAAACTGTAACTGCACATAGAATTCTTGCCATCTTGATCACTTAATTCTACCGTAGTTATACAAGCCTTCTCTGTTCCTTTTGTCATATGCATTCTTGCTTGTATACTGTGGTTTTGATTTTCATGGTTGGAAATGCAAGCTGCTTACATGTAGCAGTGAGTTTTCACTCAGATTCTCCATAACTTACAGAGTCATATATGTTCTGAGCCAAACCCAGCAGTTCTTAACCAGGCCAAACTCCCACTGATTTCACTTTCACTGACTTCAGTGGGAGTTTTGCCCAAGTAAAGACTAAAGGATTTGGATCACTAGACTTAGGATATAGGATTTTCTATAACCATGGGCTGAATTGCACCAAGGACAGTCAGTGTTTGAAGGAAAAAGGAAGTACACTTCTTTCAACAATAATTTCAGCCCTGTTAATGCTGAACTTAAAAGCATTCCTCTCAAGAAACCGAGGCTTCTTAACTCTACCAGTCTGGGGCTGGGGGTGCTAAGAATTACTTCTGGAATTCTTTGTACTTTACTGCCAAGAATAAGGAGATACTCCTTAATGAAGTAGAGTAAGTATTGGCATGATAAGTGCTTTTGTTGTTGTAACAGAATAGATGGTCTGTGAAATGCAGCAGTGTACTTGCTTTCTCTTGCTTTAAGTTTAAAACAAAGACTTGCTTGTGCAAATATCGCACAAATGTAACCCCTTGATCCCACTCCAGGAAAATTCTTGTTCTTTACCCAATACAATACATATACAAGTTGTCCATCTTAAAGTAATTTACTGCTTATAACTTGTATTAAAAACTTATCCAGTAAAATGAAGTTAGAATATTTTCCTCATTACAATGTATACAAGGCAGTACTCTAGTAAGCATATAGTTTTTATGCAGCACTGCAAAGTTACTGGATCACAATACTGGCATTTTACACCCACATTTCCATGGTGCCTGTGTAGAAGCAATGGACAAGGTAGTGGGAAGGCAAGCCTGAAGTTCTTATATAGCAAGAATGTAGCAGCAGCATTTTCCTAGCCATTTGTATGGCAGAATCATTCAGTTCAATACTGAGCAGGATCTGAGGCCTGAAGTTTGTCATATGAAATCAGTTTTTGTGTTTTTGTGCTCACAAGAGCTGGACACATTATAAATGTGACCTGTTGAAAGGTTACTGCAGGCCAAGATGGTGGTTGGTAGGAATTGCACAGGAGTGTTTGCTTTTACAAGAGCTGCTTACCTCCTGTCTTTGGTGGTTAGATTAGGTACCACAGTAGCTGTAATCTGTGGTATTCTGCATGGCTTTGGAGAGCATAAAAGAACGTGGGAACAGAATGAGGCAAAGTTGATGAGACCTCATGCTGAACCCTGGCATCCTGAAACTGTGCCTCTGGATATAAATCCTGTGGTATATCCTGTGGCCAAAGCAAGGAGGAAGGGAAGTCTGCCAGGGAGGTCTGAAGGCACGCAGGACTGTAGGGAGGGAATAGAAGGGCAAGATCTAAACCAGAATAGTTTATTCAGACCTACAAATTTCATCATTCCATTTAAACAGTGTACTTCAACCCAAACTCTTTGTTTCTGTTATACAGACTTTGAAAATTTCACGTCAGAACTTCAAAGTGCTGCTAATCTTGCTTTAGGGTAGAGAATGTAATATTTAGTCTCTTTCATAACTCTGTCATTAAGCTTCTAAAATTCTCTACAGTGTGACTTTCTAAAGAATGAGTTAGAATGTGCTTTATGTCCAGAATAATAGAAATCATTATGTTGAAAATTAATCTTCACGTATGGATGAAGATAACTATATCTTCACTTCTTTGAGTTCTAATCTGTACATAAAGATTTTTGAATAGACAGATAATAAGGAACATCATATAGTGGTGTTTTTACAGCTTCATATCAAGGGTTGCAATCTGAGATAAACTCTGAAGAATAAATATATTGTTTTATAACTAACCACAAGTACTGCTGTGCTCCGTCATTGTGAAATAACAGGAATATTTGAAGAAATTTTGGAAGGTTTATGTTATCTTTGTCTTTATATATAACATAAAAGTTATTGATGATTATGCAATTAAAAGTTTAGTGGCAGAATAGTAAAATATAGCATAAATGCTTTAATATATTTACTCATAAAGTAGGGGAATATCAAACCAAACACATCAGACAGTCATTAGAAAGTCAAATAATTTTGCTATATTTTTGAGAATGGCCCTTAAGTATTCAGGAAGCAGAGTTTTATATTGCATGATGCTTGGTGCACCAAGCTAAGGGAGTAAGATTTGCAGTCATTTTCTGAACAAAGAGAACATGTCCTGGAAAGCTATCCGTTGATCCATACCCTTGCAATTGGGACTCTTATCTACTTTTGGTGGAATTCTGAGATAACAAATATTGAGTTAAGTAGAATTACAGTAGGTGGTACACTTTGTATTGAGACATTTTGATGAGAGAATTTGCAATTAATGTGTTGTCAAGACCAATATATGGGCTGTAAAGCAAAGAACATTCTGTTCTTCATCACTTGTGCTTTTTATCTGGATAAATGCTTAAGCAGTAATTAAAATAAAGATGCAGGTAAGTGGCAGACACTTCAAAGGCAGTGGGGTTGATCAACTTTGTATCTCTTATGAGCCTTATTCTTTATTTGGGGGAAACATCTGCTTTTTAGGAAATGCAGAGTAAGGTAAACACATAGCTCCAGCAAAAGTGTCTCATCAGAAATGATGCGTGTGCAAGTGGACTTCATATGTTGTCTAAAGACAACAAAAACATAAAGCCAAAGTTTTCTTTGTGTGTCATATTACAGAAGTATATATCATTATCCCACCAGTTATAGCTTATCTATTTAAGCAGTGTTTTGGCAATTAGAATATAGGAATTAATGTGACATGGCAATGATTATTCAGCAACAGTTAATCTGCTTCCCTGTGTGGAACAGATATCATTTTGTCTGCAGTGTGTGGGATACTGTGAGACGACTTATGGACAAGTGTTGCCTTTTTTTAGCTATCACCATCTATTCTATGCTGTCCAGAATGGTAACTTTGATCACTTAGTTATATGTTGTCCATTGTTTTGTTAATTTGCTTTATTTTTAGTTTTGTATATGTGTGTCCAATGGTATTTAAGCTGGATGAGGTGGTATGTGTGTGCTTCTCAGGGAAAGTTTCTCCTGTGCTTTTTTAGACAGATTTACACATCAAAAATCTCACTGGATTTTTATTCCAATTTTGATGGATAGCATCAAAGAGATTCCAGAGGTTTTGAGCTGTGGCCTTTCTAGAGAACAGAGCGAGCAGTGCAGTGATGGAGAGCAGGAGCGTTGTCTGCAGTGTCTGGCTGGATGACTGAATTTGCACTCTTTGTATTATGACAGGCACTCGTATTTACCTTGCATGGTTGGAATTGTTGTACCAGCCTGAATATGCAGTGCTGTGCCTGCACAGGATTGGTTCAATAAATCACAGACCAAAGACAGTAGGAAATTTTGGTCAGTGGTAAGAACATCTTGTTAGCTAACTGTTCCTGGGTAGTATCGGGGAAAAGTGATACTTCTTTCCCACAGATTGACTGACCAAGAAATTTGTTTTTTAATAAATGAATTATTAGAATTACTGCTGTATTTAGTACATAGGGAAGTGCACTTTAAAGGTTAAGAACAGTGTGTTTCCTACACTCCCTCCCCCTCAAAAAAAA
>VXAB01012028.1:1080833-1098799 GCA_013399175.1 Odontophorus gujanensis
GTCAGCTTGTTTCAAGTACCCAGCAATTAAATGTTCACTGTAAGTTGTTAAGCTTTGGCAGAGCTATAACCATCTAAGAACAGAGCTATACTATTGGAAAACATTAGAAAATATTAGCTGTCACTGCAGTTACCAGCTCTACTTTTACACTTTGTGATATTTTTAACCTGAACTGTAGCATGAAAGATTGCTGGGGATGAAATTGCATTGCTGCAAGTGTCCTCAAAAATGGTTGCACCAGGATGGAGAGAAAGTAAAGGCATTCACTGAGTGGCAGTGAGTGTAGCAGGGTGAGTAATGGTCCAAGCAGCAGCTGGGCTCACAGCTAGGAGAGCCACAGTGCATCCAGTTCCCTGGGTGCTGCTGCTGTTTGGGCCATGCACCTTTGAGTTCCCTGTAGCACAGTTCCAGGTGTAACAGACGTAACTAGGGCTCCCTAGAGAGGAGTTAACAACAAAAACGACACTCGTAGTAGACTTTGTTTTCCTTAGAATAAAAGATATTACTTAACGCTGTTGCATGACATAATAGCCATCGCTGTTTTCTGTTCTTTTTTGTGAGCAACAGAGTGGATAAAAAGAAAGACACAGTTAAAATGAGGAACTGGGGAACTGATGAGTAATTGTTTATTGCACAGATACATTCTGGCAGTGTTAGCTTCTGTTTCAAGATCAGACATCTGTCCTTAAAATATTTCGCNAACCCAGTCACAAGAGTCCTAATGCTAGTAATGGCTGAAGCTGACTATTTCACTCCTCTTTCCTCACTTTACCCATCTATATGCAGTATATTTGCCTCAGGGTAAAGGTTTGTACAACCCACTGAAAACTTGGATGAAGTAACAAAATTGTTATCTGTTAAAACACTGAAACAAAATTTTCTGTTTGAACAGATCATATGAATTTAAATTTTATTTTATTCTTACGTAAAAGAGGAGATTGAAATAGGTCTGCAGTGGCTGTGCTTTGCTTCACCTCTACATGTTTTACTATTAAACCAAGTTCTGTTGCTTTGAGAGACTTCTGGCATTTATGGCTTTCTACTTACCAGTAGAATGGATTGTAATAAATCCTGAGGGGTTGACATTGAGGTATAAGACAGACTACCTAAATAAAATAAAAGCTAGCTATGACCTTGCACAGTAAAATTCAGGCACATGTCTCCTCTAAACCTCAACAATGTTGTTTTTTTTCTGTCTCAGCCTCCTGTTTAGCAATACTTACCTATGTATTTCACATGAGTGCCTAGGTTTTCACTGATAATTGCCCTGTGAAGATTAAGTTTTGGTCATTATTAGTAATTCAGTGGTACTGCCCCAGTTTTTTTCAGTTGTGCTAACTGTTGATGCTCTCTAAAAGAACATTCAGGAGAACTGCTGAGACACTTCTTTGCTTTGTATTTTCTGACTTAAAAAAGAGACAACAGACACTGCAGGAGATCATAGAATTTTAATGTCATTTTCAGTGTGCACGGTTTAGATTTCATGAAGGAGCGAGGCATCAGCTTTAGAAATAGAGCTCTTTGTAGACTTTCTGTTGTACAGTCTTTACTTTTTTGGAAATTGGGTCAAAATTTTCAGAGGTGTTAAAAAAAGTAAGATGCATATGGAACATGGAGTTGTTTAACTGAGTTAATGATAAATGAAGTGCATGTTAGCTAGTCCTCTGCTGCTGCCTCAGTCCTGGAAACTGAAGCACTTGGTGAGACCCATGTACAAATCTTACTGCAGGATCAGGACAAAGACTTGGATGATAATTTTTGCATATGTCATTCATTTGGTCAAGACGTGTTTTTCTTGAGGTCCACATACAAACTGTGAGAGTTGACTGTTGAAGTAATTGGTGTGGTTGCTGATACGTGGTTTTTGGCATGTTGAAATGGGTATCCACCAGCTCTGGGAGGTATAACCAGTTCCATGTGTGAAATTGGGCCCATGCATCTGTAGACTGATGTGTCGAAATGTGATGAGAATTTTCAGTGTGGTCCTAAGAGTCACAGCTGTAGAAAACTTAATATTAATAGAAGGTGCATGGGATCACACACATTGCCTCATATATAAGACTTGTAAATTAAACCAGAAATAAAGAGCAAGTACATACAGTGGAGTATTTCCAACAGCAACCTAAGCCTGATGATTAGTCCAGGAAATGGAGTTGAAAACAAATCTTGATAGGGTTATTTGGACAATGGCATTTACAAATGCACGCATTGTATTTTCTAAAATAATTGATAATGGACAGGATATGAATTGGCAAAAAATGGGGGAGCCTTTTTTTTTCCATGATATGTTGACTAGAAAATGCAGATCTGTTTCTTTAATATACATACACACTTGTAAATTCTTACTGTATCTGCTTGTTTCCAGTACTTATGTGCATTTGAGACTGAGTGTGTGGCATTTTGGCGTTTCTCGTGTCATTGACATTTATATAATACCAAGATGGTGGCAGCATAGCAGCACAGCACTGTTAATACTGTATTACCATTGGAGTAGTAGTTACTTACATACATGTCCTTTGACAATAAAAGAACCTATACAGTGACTAGTGACAGTTTACAGTTGTGTTTTGATTTGAAAACCTTTCCTAATGAGTTTTTTAATAGAAAACCAGAAAATCACTTTTATGAACCTGAAACAAAAACAATCACATCTATTCAGACAGTAACATCTCTTCTGTGACCTGTGCATGCCTGATTGAAATAGATCGTATGTAAAAGAGAGTAACACTAAGGCAATGTGAATAAATCTTACATCTTTATTTTCTGTTATCTACTATTTTTTATATAGTATGTTACCTATTTTTAGGACGATAGATGAAGTAATAACACTATGATTAGTTAGCTGTTTTTGTTTCAAAGTCATAGAATCAGAGAATCATTTGAGTTGGAAGAGACCTTTAAAGGTAATCT
Source organism: Odontophorus gujanensis (assembly GCA_013399175.1). Taxonomy (NCBI): domain Eukaryota; kingdom Metazoa; phylum Chordata; class Aves; order Galliformes; family Odontophoridae; genus Odontophorus; species Odontophorus gujanensis. Next base: position 1,083,744 of record VXAB01012028.1, read on the forward strand.
ATCCCAGCTACCCTGCAACAGAGCTACAGCTCTATCAGGTTGCTCAGAGTCTTGTCAAGCCTGACCTTGAATGTCTCCAGGAGCAGGGCATCCACCACCTATCTGGGTAATCTGCTCTAATGCTTCACTACCCTTATTGTAACAAACTTTCCTTGTGTGCAATCTACATTTCCACTGTTCTAATTAGAAACCATTTCCCCTTATCCTGTCACAGCAGACACTGCTAAGGAGTCTGTCTCCTTTCTTCTTATAGCCCTGCTTCACGTACTGAAAAGACACTCTCAGGTCTCTTGGAAGCCTTCTTTTCTCCAGGCTGAACAGCCCCAGCTTTCAGCCTGTCAGAGGTGTTCCATACTTGGGTCATTTTTGTGGCCTTCCTCTGGACACACTCTAACAAGCCCATGTCTCTCCTGTACTGAGGACTCCCCATCTGGATGCAGTACTCCAGGTGAGGTCTCTCAATGCACGGCAGAGGGGCAGGGTCACCTCCCTCGACCAGCTGGTCCAGCTTCCCATCCACCAGTATGCCCAAGTCTTTTTTGGTACAACTGTGCTCTACCCTTTCATCCTCCAGCTTGTATTGATAGTGAGCGATGCTGCAACCCATGTGCCAGACCTTGCATTTGGATTTGTTGAGCCTTATGAGGTCCTGGGCTCATTGCTTCCAGGAGGATCCATTCCATGATCTGCCCCTGCACAGAGATATATTGCAGTTGCTCCCTGAAGTATTATTTACCTGCAGATCTCATTAGCTTCACTTTGCAGTTGATTGAAATGATTTTATGTTATTTTCTTTGGACTCACTGTGTGCATTGTATGTTTCGAACCTGATTAAAAAAAAAAGAAAAGGATTTACTGTGTTCATCAGATTTTCAGTAAGTCCAAACAACAACAAAAACATTGCTGTGACTTGGCTTATGTATCTTCTTATGGAGAATATCCAGACTGAGAAATACAGAGCACAGATGGGTGCAAATGTATAAAAGCCACAAGCCTCTGCCTCTAAGTGATTTTATGAGTTATTTTGAAACAGCGTTTACAAGGTGCAGAACCTGGCTTTTTTTGGTTTGTTTGTTTTTTGTGAAATCTTGATGCCAGAGTTTTGTGTCTGTCTCAACAATTTAAAACATAGCTTATTTTTCACTGCTTTTTGTTTCTGAGCATGATCCAGGCACAGATGGAAAGATGTCTGGTAGCAGTTTCATCCAGAATCTGGGAAACTGTATCTCAGGTTACTTTTTTCCTACTTCATTGACCCAATGAGAAAAAGTAAGGCTAAAAGCCTTACTCACAGGCTGCAGTACGCCTACTGTGGTTTAGTCTACACAGTATCACCTATATCAGATGCTTCAGGAAACAAACAAGTGGTACCACGTCTTTGTGAGTTCTTCTCTTGCCCTACAACTTTCTTGAAAGGTGAAGTGTCGAAAATGTGTGCAGGTCAGATTTAAGTCAGTAGGGGAAAGCTTTTATAAATGCAAAGTATTTTTGAATGTATCTAGCAGAATATTATGTGTTCCTTTGAGTTAATCCATACAAGCAAGCCAGTAAATCATTTCATGTTATGAGTCAGTTAAATTTAGGCATGCTTTAACTGCTTTGTTGAGCATTGGCTGGATTATTTTTTTCCTGAATTTGACACTCAAAACTCAATACTGAATGGATATATTACTCCTGCCACAGTACTGTTCGAACAACTACAAACAAGTACTTTCTTATGAGGTAACCAAGGACAATCAGAAACAGAAATCACATTCTTGAACTCAGACCTTTTTTTTGCATACTTACCTGTTTTCTAGTAACACAAGAGACATAGTATTACATCTCTTTTAACTATTTTTCTGTTTCATAATAAGATGTCTTTGTGTTTGAAATTCAGATAAAGTTAGACGTAACATAATTTACCTCACATCTGTGCATTTGAACAGCTAGCTGCTGAGTTCTCCTTAAGGACATTCACATGCCCGTTGTTTACCTAATAGGATTTTCCCCTTTTCACTAACAAATTTGGAAAACGAAGAGATTGAATTTGTAATCTCAATTTGCCCACAATTGTTTCAAATCATGTTTCTCATTCAGGTGCTGTTGGTTACTATGTGCCGCAGCCTATGCATTCTTTATCATTTACAATCTGAATGTAGAAATTGAGTGGGATTTTATAGCTCAAAACTGTTTACTGGTTATCTTTCCTATAGCATGAAAATCATTGCAGGAGCAGTATGGACCTAAATGTAACTCTGCTTTAAGCACTGTGAAAAAGAGATGCATCCACCACCTCAAAGATGAGAGGAGAATCCAAATGTTGTGTCTGTCTTTTACAGAGCATTCCAAGTGAATGATGCATTGGGGAAAGATTTCACTTGTAAAACTGCCTGCAGTTTTCCTATCTATTTTGACCAGGCAAGATATCCAAAAGAGAAGGGATGCTGAGAAATAGTTGCATGGGAAGACAGTAGTGGAGATCAAATACTTGTAAGTGGTTTGAAGAAAGGGAGTAGCAGAGAGTTAGCTTCTAGAACATTTTGAGAAAATACTAGAAGGGGCTTAAGAAGTGACTTTCAACAGTAGACATAGCAAATGCAATCTTGTACTCTGGGCTGCAGATTCTGTGACTCATTGTTACTCTTCCTGATGCTGTTCTGAGGTCTAAAAGCAGATATTTTGCCTTAATCATTGTTTCTAAATCATTCCATGAGTGTTAAGAGCATTCTTTTCTTCCCTTCTTAGTCACTGGTGAACTGACATCATCTTATTGTTGGTTTTTTTTAATCCAGTAGTGACAGCAGTTTAAAAAAAAACTTTCTAAAAGTTGCATTTACCGTTATCCAAACTTCTGAATTTTGATTCTTTTGAGGCAATTTCTTTTTCTTTCTCCTTCCCCCCACAGCATGGCAGTTCTTTGAGAGGTTTTAAAATAGCATGTAACTGCTGTTAAAGAGAAAACCTCTTTCTTGTCATTCCATTTTATTCTAGTATTTCATCTTTCCTCTATTTTTGTTTGTTTGTTTGTTTGTTTGTTTTAGTTTTATGAGGATGAATTTAGTAGTAAGATTTAACTGTTTCCAAAGCTAACTACTAGTTGAGGTGTTCCTTGTCTAAGGGTTGCATTTCTAAAACAAAGAAAAAAAGTAGAAAAAGAACAACAACAAAACCATCCCATGTTAGTTAATATAAATATCTGGAGTGCTGCTTCTGCATGGAGAATTCCCACCAGAAGTATCAGAAACTCTAGCAGTGTGTTGTTTAAAAAAATCCTTGTTAATACCTACATAGGCACTTTGAAACACAAGCAGAGTGTGCATCAGTAGCTCTGAAAGGTCCTTGTGCAGAGCTATTGTGGGCTTCTGCTGAGGAGAGAATTTTAAGCCCAGGAGGATTTAGCTGGCATTGTGTGGCCGTGGTGCGTGGAAACTCAGCTGAAGTACAAATATCCTTGGCAGCCACCTGCTTTCAGGGTCATAGTGAGGAGGAAGGCAGACATAAAAGGCTCAGGGAACGGTGGTCCTATATTCTTACAGGCCAGTGGGTGTCCAACCTTCAGAGGGAGGGGCACTAACAATGCACATCTTCATGCTGCTGTCCTTGCAAACACTCAAAAGGGACTAAGACCTCCTGAGAAGCAGGTAATGAATGTGTCGGGGGAGACAGGGTTTCAGAAGTTAAGTGAATTCAAGATTGCTGACTTCAGTTAATCATCCCTGACGATGAACAGATACCTAAATGATGCCTTCAATTCTAAAATCTGAAAAGATATCCCAATCGAACGATTTTCAAGTTGTGACTCAGAAAACATTAGATATTGAAAGCCTAGATCAAACTGTATGTAATAAAGTAGAATTGCATTACTTTGGACTGCACTGTGATTGTCCACTGACTTCAGGCACTTCCTCAGACCCGTCCACCTGTGTGCATGTGTGTGTGTTTGGAGGTGGACAGTGTTCCTATGATGGTACTTAAAAGTTTTGCTGCAGGTGGGGAGCACCAAAGATTGTTACATTGGAAATAGAAGTGTGAAAACTGAATAAATCTGCAGTATGATTTAAGTGTTCCTTTGAATTTTGTGATTGGAAAAGAAACCTCAGAAATATGTCCTGACTGAACATAATGTGCCTGTAAATGCTGATAGCTTGGGGTATAAAGTTTTTCTGTTCGTTGAAAAAGACATTGCAGTTTTTTCTTAACCAGCAGCACAAAAAAAATTGGGCACCATTTCACAATTTCTGTTTGGAGTTCATTTGGCAGTGGTGGGCAGTATGTAGCTGTAAAAATAGAAATGTAGTTAAGTGACTGCAAATAGTCTTGGCTTGGTGAAAGTATAGTTTTCGGCATACAGTCATCATGATACATGTCTTTGGTGTTTTTTTTCTGGGTGACTTGCAAACACTGCCAGCCAGATTTTTTTTCTCAAAGGGAATGCTTGTTGAGAAGGACTGAATTTTCCTCTGCTCTGCAGTATTCTGCAGACAGAACCATCTTGCCAGTCTCCAGCTCCCCAACCTCTTTCTTCTGCAGTACTCTAATTCATTCTACCTGTGGACAGGAAACTGTTAAGCATTGGAACTCAATGCTGTTAAAATTATAGCCACTAAAATGTAGTGAAGAAGCTCAGCATTTTCACTAAAGGACTACTAAGTGGCACCAAACACATTCTGCCTGTTTAGGAGTTTTTTATGCCACAAAACTGCTTCCTAAAAAAAATATTGTCAAAATAGGCTGTGTTTTTCCTGTTTTTAGAATCTTTCTTACATATCCACTGCTGATCCCTTCAAATCATGGATCACTTAGCATGGCTTTCTTATCTTTTTGTGTTCTTGTAGTTTAGCTTTAGAGTGCTGGTAATTGAATGCTGTAATCCAAAGGACCAGTTTGCTCACTGTGTTGAGACTGTGTTAGAGTGTAAGAAAATATTGAAATTTTTGAAGGGAGTTAAAAAGTTTATGTTGAAAGTGTCACGACTGACTGCTATTATAAACAATTCCAGTGCTTATCATTCAGTGGGAATCATTTGCAGTATCTTCTAGACCTGGTATTACTGTGTATTTATGTAGTTCAGGATGCAAGTCTAAATTCTTGCATAAAAAAAAGAAAATTGCATTGGGAATGATGAGCACATGAGAATGTGTTAAAAGGCTGTATTTTACTGCCGGCATATAATTTAGCAGCCAGCCTTTATTTTGTTCTGTTTTGAAGAGCACTGGTGAAAAAGGGCCAGATAAAGCTCAATTAATACGTGGATTTAGTCTTCTTAACTGTGGGTTACGTTGTCTTAAAACAGTAAGAAATACTTTTGTTCAAATCACATCCTTACTGTATTACTGTAACTGCTCTGTACAAGCTGGCAGGAGGATATTTTCTTCCATGTGTTGAAATTTTACTGGTAAATCTGATATTTCTTCTGTTTCCCAGCCCTTGAGTTGCCCCAGCAAAGGAAGAGGATTGTCAGTACAACAGTCTACTTTGCCTCTCTAGCAGAAGATATTTCTGGAGTTCAAAATTGGTGGAAAATTTATATGTAGTCTATGTTGTCAGGACACTTCAAGTGTTGTCTGTCTACCTCCAAATGAGGATTTCATTGTTTCCAAGTAATTTTTTTAGATATTTGTCAGTACAGAGGTTTCCTCAGGCTGAATTCTAGTATTTCTTACCTTTTCATGTCTACTTTAAGATGACTGGAAACGCTTAGTTAAGTATAAGCTTTAACATTTCTTTAGATATTATGAATATATAATACATACCGACTTCTAAACCTCACCTATGTGCAGAACTCCATTAAATCACATAGATAATCAAGAAAAGACTGAAATGATCAATGCAGTTTTATTTAGAAAGACCGTTCTTATGTTTACATTTTCTGTGAGAAATTGTTTCACTGCTTGCTGAACAGGCTCAGGGGCCTATAAAGGGAATTGTTCTCAAAATCACTGAATTGGAGAATATCATCATCCTAAGGACTGAAGAGAACAAAGAGAATGAATAATTCATGAAGTAATGAGTTCCCTGTTTCTGGCTTCAGAAGTGTCACTCAAAACATAGAAAGTATGAAATACTGAAATTAAAGCATGAGAAATGTGTGTAATCACACAGTCACAGAATTGCAGGGGTTGGAAGGGACTGCAGGAGATCATCAATTCCAATCCCTTTACCCGGGCAGGTTCCCTGTAACAGGTCACACAGGTAGGCATCCAGTATCACTCCACTCTGCCTCACCCATTCTGAGAGGAAGCTTTATTTACCCAGCTGCTTTCCCCACCCACTAAACCAGCAACTCATATGACCTAACCTGATTGGTTACCCTATAAGCAGTCTTAAATAATATGTTTTAAATAAAACAAGGCAAAGGGAGGGCTGCTTGTTGCCTGAAATTAGTATTCTATATTTACATTAGTTTTATAGAATTGTTTTTGCAGGTGTAGAAAAAAGGATAATTGTAATTGTTCTACCAGAAATGTGTCCTGTGCATTGTCAAGCATAAACTCTACAAGTAAGGAAGGAGTGCTGCTACTCTTTGATCCCATGTCTATTACCACGAAACCACATTGTAAAAAGAAACTCATATCTGTAGATAATTTCTCATAAGTAAGTGGAGATTGTAATTAGAGGAAACAGTACAGAATGGTTATATTTAGAAAAACGTTTAGTTTACTGTTTAGACAAGAAGTTATTTGGGCTACATTCTCTTAAACCTAACACAGTAGCATAATATGAGTGTGACAGTAATTTCTTCTTTTTGACTCTTATCAAAGGAGAGTCTAATTGGATATTTCTAAACATTGCTTGCTAGAAGATTGTAAAAATGACTGAATCTCAGCAAAGTACTTATTGGCTCAGCTGTAACAGTCATACTCTGTTAAGAAATAATCACTAGTCCAGTCTTTACTGGCTGCAAAGAAAACAATCACATTTCAAGATAAATCTGAAAAGTCTGATAAATGCTCAGGGCCGTGTGCATTCCCAAAGAGAAGTTATCTGTAGTTGTTTGGAGTCTTCCAGAAAGAAGTCTCGAATATTGCTTGTGTTCACTTCAAATGGGTGTTGGTGTCTCTACTACTTGTGAGGCACTGGAAGCAGCTGTTACATGCCATCACATCCTCTGCTCTTGTGTTCCCCTCCCATTTGGATTCATGCATCTCTTTCTCCTACACTGATGTACAGCCAAAAAGCCAGGTGGCTGAAAATTAAATGGATTTTGTACTTACATGACAAAGCAAGAGTCCACTGCTTTCTTTCCTAACTTTGAGTCAATAGGAATATGTAAAGCTCCAGTGTTTAGATTCCACTTATCTTGCTTGAAATTTTCATTAGTCCCCACTTTCGCTTTATACTTCTAAGGACTGTTCTTTTCTGTAGGACAAGCAGAATGTAGTAATTTAGGGCAGTAAATTTTGCAAGCATAATTTTTCCCTTTTTTTTTCTTTTTTCTTTTTCCTTTTTTTTCTTTATTATTAAGAGGTGGATAAGTTTTCAATCTGTAAGTTTGAAAGATTACAGGTATTTTGGTTACAGCTCCAAGTAGGATGTGGTTTCTGTTAGTTGACTACATAAAAAGAAAGGACTTGTGCAAAATCACCTGTTCACTCTGTTGTTCAGAGGCATATTTATTACAATGATGTTATGTAGCTGTTCAGCACCAAGGATGAAGAAGGACAACTGTACTGAATGGAGGATTTCACTCCTGGATGAGACATAGTAGATGTCTGTTGCTTTGTGGAGTAGCTGCTCTGCTGATTTTCCAGAAAGAACAGGGCTTTATTCCTCCATCATTTAAATAAAAGCATCCACACAAAACAGCATTATAGAGATTATCATGAGATAGAACCTTTCTTCACACAGTGACATACTTGCTGCAGCAAGCAGAGGCTTTCACTGCTGCATGACAGAGGTGAATGTTTGCCTGTAAGTGCTCAGGAGACCCATCTAAACATAAGTAATAACTGAGACAGCTTATGTTCTTCAGATCTCTTCCTGATGTTATCATCAAATGTTGTTTGGTTTTGTTCTTTATCGTGGTTATGAACCACAATGCAATGAAGGCAGGTATTGTAAAAGTTCAGAAGGAAAGCTCATTGACTCCAAAAGATTGGATTTTAAGGAGTGAAAACTTCTCTGGGGCAACAACCTGCCTTTGAGTATATCATACTTGTTGTCTGAAGTATTATTCTTTTGAAGAGAACTATCAAGACTTTTCATTTCATTTTGGAATGGGCATAGCATTGCTTGCCAACGATAATACTGAGATATTATCAGGGCAGTGCTGATTTAAGTATTTGATTGAACCACTTAGGTAAAAGGTGTTTTAGAAAGGCATGAAGTTAACATCACTGACATCAACTGAATTATACAATTTAACTGTTTCTTGTCACTGTGATAAGGCAAGAGGGAATGGCCTCAAGTTACATCAGGGGAGGTTTGGGTTGGACATTAGAAAAAACTCTGAAAGAGTGGTGAGGCACTGGAACAAACTGCCCTGGGAGGTGATTGACTACCATCCCTGGAGGTGTTCAAGAAGCATGTACATCTGGTACTAAGGAGCATAGTTTAACGGGAAATAGTGGTGGTGGGTGGGTGCTTGGACTAGGTGATCTTAGGAGATCTTTTCCAACCTCTTTGATTCTCTGAAGCTACATTTTAAGAACTTCATTGTGCGTTTTTAGACTGCACTGTCACTGAATTCATTGCAACTGTATGTCTAAGCACCATGTCAATTTTTGAAGGCCTTAGCCATATGAACCATGCCATGAACATGCATTTAATTGCTGTGTACAGGTTCTAGAAAACAATGTCCTTCTTAAGAACTGTAATATGTGGAAGTTGTTATCTGAACTTAGGTATTGAAATGGTTCTCCTCTGTTCCAGTGGAATGTGTGATAAATAGGAATTCGGTATATTTATAGCAGATATAAGTATTCAGGCAGATGCAAGTGCTTCATTATATGTGATTTACATTATTTCAAATTGGATTTACATTATTTCAAATTGGATTCATGGATGAAGCAATTTCAATGTCCTTGTGGTTTAAAATTTTCTGAAGGGATAAAGCCTGTTGAGCACTAGAGCTTTCTGGGACATGGATATTTGCACTCACTGTCTTTAATGTTTGTTTTTCAGTTAATAGTGATTAAAATCATTTAGAGAGATATTTTTTTTCTGAGTATACACTCCGTAACTTAGGTGCTCATCTGAGTTCTGGCTGTGATACATTTAAGTATAGTGGGGGGAGGGGGGAAGGGGGAGAAAAAAGCTGTTGATCTTGCTTTGCTTTACATCAGTCCTTAGATGATTCCAAGATGCTGTTATAAATCTCCTGATACCCAAAACACTTCCACCCTGCAAGGGCTGGAAGTGATACTGACAAAACAGTTATTCTTGAGACATTTTCTGTCTGCAGCTGGAACGAAAAATTATAAACACCATGCTCAGCTGGAAGGAAAAAAAAAAATCAATTTCAGGTACTTTTTTTGTGGGTTTTTTTTTTTTTTTTCCCTGTATCAGTATTCCTGTCCTTAATAAAAGTCAGCCATATGATCCACTTGCAGGTGTTAAGGCACAAAACTGAAGCCCCAGGGCCCTTGATGTACTTCTAAATGCTCCAGCAGCAGAGCTATGTGTGAACAGACTGACCTTAAGGTCTAGGCATGGTAAAACTGGACTTTTCCTGTGTTACAGGCATGTGCTGGTGCTTGCCTTCAGTGCCTCAAGGCTGCTGAAAGGTTAAGACAGATTTCTTCTAATCCAGGCAGAAATGAGTGACACTGACTGAATTGTCTATGATCAAATGAAGAAAAAGGCCTGCAAGCCTTGCTCTCACCTTCAATAGGTAACTTCCTCCTTCCTGAGAGTTGTGTAGGAGATGGTTAGACATCTTTATCCCCTTCCCTCTTAAATGCTCCTTGCATAGCCACACAAAAAGAGTTGAACAAAAATCTTCAAGAAACTATATAAAGTATCCAAGTTGAGTAGCTATTGTTACTTGGATGAGGTTCTAGCCAACAAACATCTATTTAACTTGCAGCTCTTTTTTGCTGTGGTGCTGTTGGCAGTTAGCTTAATTTCATATACCATGTAATGTTTGTGTATGGAGCTACCAATCCCATTGTCCCTTAGAATAAAAGCAGTGTGAGAGGAACTGTTTTGTTGTTAGAGATGTCAGTGTGAGATGCATGCTTTGTTTTCTTTATGTTTTTTGTTAGCAGTTATAAGGTGATATCTTTAAGAAATCTTTCACATGATTTCTTTTCCTGGATATCTTTACTTTTTCCATTGTAACAAGAATAAAACCTTTCTTCTCTTTCGTAATTCTCCAGCCAGCAATAAACAGTCAAATGTCTTAGTGAAATGGTCTTATTATATAAGTAGTTTTTTTGTTAAACTGCTGAATATCTAGATACTATAAATGTCATTTGGATTCTTAAGATTGTCAAAAATGAATAATCCATTTCTTGTCTGAAATTTATCTGACAAAGTGAACTTCAATATAAAGCACAGATAGCTAATGAAAACATTTATTGCACAGGTAGAAAACCTGTAATTAATTAAGTGGGTGGCATGTGGATGTAACCACAATCTATTTGTAGAGGGCTGTAAATAGCATCAAAGATTTGTGAGTATTAAGTCTGTAGACAGCAGGAAATACTTGAAAGCCAAGGTAGGATCAAATTTTGGGGTAAAAATGATGGTAATAGCTAACCACAAATTAAGTGAGAGCCATTAGAATGTTGTTTGTTATCCTGAGATTGAATGTAAATTCTCAATGTTGCTCCTTTTATTTGTAAAGCAAGTGAAGGTTAGGCTGGAACCTCAAAGAGCTGTGAGACAGTAAAATAAGCACTGTACTTTGTTGTGTTCTACCTTTGGAAGTTTTATGGAGGTAACTCTCACTTAACAATTAAAGGCATGGTTCTATAGCACTGAACACACTTTGCACTGAAGGATATGCACTGCTGAACCTTTCATGGCAAAACCCTTGAGAAGCTGGCTGTGCACAGTAATTTGCTGCAGTTCTGTTACAGTGTTATGAAGAATGAACACTTTGTCTCCCTCAGGGATCAGCAAAGCTGAAAGCAGCTCCTGGAAATCTGTATAGTTCTTCTGATTTACAAATAGCTCACATGAATGAGCTATACATTTTGAAGGAATCCCACCGCGAGAGAGTTGTACTGACATGTGCTAACTATTACTCTCTAGCAATCATAAAATCTTCACTGACATCTAATTTAATACCTGTCACAGATAGCAATAAAAGGAATAATCTTCATGTAGCTGTAGGAGTTCAGTCTGCAAGTTCATGTAGGAAGGTCAAAGGTTTTAAAAATGGCCAAAGAAAAGGTTGTTGTTTTTTTTTATACTCACCTTCTTCATGTGTTAAGGAGAGAAGGTCACCCAGGCAATTTGTAGGCAACCATGCTCAGGCTTGGAGAAAAAAATATAAAAGCCAGGATCCTCCATGAGAGGAGAGGAGGGAGATACATCAAAGGCACATCACAGACAGTGTTAGGAGACCTTCCAGAAGACTGTGAAAAGTTACGGTAGAGACTGAGAATGCTTCAGCTTTTTGCACTTCAAAGGATGTGGCAATTAATTGTAATAACACTGATGGTTTTACACTTTGAAGCCGAGTAGTTAAGGGATATGGCATGAAGGTTAGAACATAAATGTTGTGATATCCCTGTGTAAGCAATCTGCTTGAATAAGAAGGCAAAACAAGCAAAAGCACTAGAAGAGGATGAAGTGTGGCACTGTGTCGTACTGAACTTTACCAGGTCATCAGCCCTGTGCTCCCTGAGAAGAAAAAGAGCAGGAGAAGGGAGACAAGATGGTAACTACACCCAGAAACACAAGGGGACTCTACTGTGAGGGTGTTCTGCATTCCCAGACCTGGAACAGCTCAATGTGAATTTTGAATGAAGTTACAATTGGAGAAAGGAAAGCTGGGGTGGAAAAGTCTGAAACTGAAAGAATGGAAATGGAATACTGGTCCAATAAAGCAAACTGTAATTCTGACAGATGAGGAGCAAGACCTTTTAGATGCTAGGGAAATACATGTGTTCTTCTTTACTAATCAAAGTGGCATCTTGACTTGAGAGATCTGATTAAGTGAGCTGCGCCCCTGTGAGTTCCAGTCAGCAGAAATTAGTAAAAGTTGGAGCTTCCTCAGTTTTTATCTCTTGGGATACAGTCTCTTGCCCTCTTAATCAGCGATTCCCTGTACAAGTTCTAAAGTAGGATCCTACAGTGTAAACACCAAACTAAAGCTGAACTGCAAGCATCCATCTAATGACTTACTTAGTTCTATCAGTCCAATATCATAAATGACTTTGAAGATAAATGAATATCTTATGAATTGTGTTGAATACTCATCTGATGTGAATTGCCCTAGAAACCCATATATAGAGCTGCACCATTTGCTTGTAGCCAAGTACTTTGCTGATTATGGTACAGAATTCTGTTAAGACTTGATTTTACTAGTATTTTTGTCCTGCACTTTTACCTAGGTAAAAGTGACAGATCTGAGAAGAAATCTCATCATTGTATGACAGAATTGTTTTAAAAGTTATTTCCTTAGTGTTGTGCATCAAATGTTTTTAATCACAGTAAGAAACTCAGAAGAATCAGATTTCTCAAACAGCTTGAGCTCAGTGTCAGATGTATTCTAATGTTTAGATTTACTTTTTCTTTAAGTGAACTTTACTGCTCCTTGTTAGTTTTTCCTTTTTAGTTTTTTAAATTTGCGTGTTTCTTGTTTCCAATATTCCTTACTTGCTGTAAATTTCAGCTATTGGAAACAGAACGCGTTAATATATGTATACATGGGTTTGGAGGGAATAATATGAATCTCTTATAGAGTACAAGCTGAAGGGAAATAAAGCATCTGAGTCCATATTAATACAAACTCCTGGGCATTAGAGTGCTGAATGAATGAACTGCTACGCGTGGTTTATAGTTACAATATGTACAGAGGAACCTACTTGAAAGTTTTGGTTTTCATTTCTCTCATGTCAGTTGATCTAGCTGTAAGCAGAAAATATGAAAAAGAATTGCTCCTGGAGGTGTTCAAGAAACTTGTTCAACTTGCCCATGAGGACACCCACAGTCCTTTTCTGCAGAGCTGCTTCCTAGCAGTGGACCTCCCACCAGTACTGGTGTATGGCATTACCCTGAGGCTGGAGTGCCAGAGGCGAGACTTTGCGTTATCTTCGTAAAACTTCACGGGGCATTTTCCACCCATTTCTGCACCCTGCCAGGATCCCTCTGAGGAGCATCCTGCTTCCAGGGGTCACTAGCCTTCATGTCTGGCAGCCCAACTGATTTCACACCAAGTTCATTATCTACTTAGCCTGTCCATATTTCTCAAATTTAGGTATAATAATGAGAAGGGAGAGTGTGTTGAAGGCCTTGCTTGAATCTAAGTGAGAAACATACACTATTCTCCTTTGTCCACTGGATCAGTCATTTAATCACAGAAGACAGTGGCTTGGCTCGTTCAGATAATCCTGCACAAATTAACAGTCAGTTGTTAATAGCAGGGGTTATTTTTATACTTCTTGTGCTTAGAAGTTCCTTCCAGAATGGTTGGTTCTGTAGTCTTTCTGAGGGCTGGGATTAGAGTGACTAACCCTCAGCTGAGGCTCAGATCCTCCTCCTTGCCTTATTGTAGATGGATGTGACATTTACTTTTTTGTAGATATTGACTACTGCCTCCAGTCACCATGACTTCATAACGATGTCATCCACTGCTGGCACTCTTGATGCATCACATCTGTTCCCAAAGACTCGTGTACATAATTTTCTCAGATGCTTCTTAATTTGATCTTTCTATACTGTGGCTAATGCTTCATTCCTACATACTCAGTGGCAGTGATTTAATTTTATACAAAAATAAAAAAGAATGAAGAAGTTTGATACACTTAAAACTAATAGACATTTTTATTGCCTAGTAAATTTTCAAGATTATGAAGACTTTGCCATTAATATAATTCTGCTTTGTCAAATCTATACAGAAGCCAGCTACTGTGACTTGGCAAATTTCCAATTGATGTCAACTTTGAAGTCATTGAGGCTTCTCTTTCGAGGGAAGATGGGAGGATTTAGCTTACAATGTTTATTTATGACTAATAGATGAAGTCCACCTGGTCTCCAGACAAGGAGAGCAGCTCATGGGAGAAAAATGAGTTCCCAGCATTTCCGCTTTATTTCCTTTTTTTTTTTTAAACATTTTGTGACTTTTTATTTTACCTTTAAATGCCTCCTAAACAAAAGGAAAACTGTGGGTTGACATGTTACCAATAACAAAATAGCAGTATTTGTTACTTGTGTAGTAGTGGCTAATTTGAAATGAAGGATATGAACTCTGTATGTAGTTATAGGCAGAAGTTATTTATTTATGTGTGTATGTGAGTGGAAGTTCTATGAACCGGGCTCACAAGGATTCTAAGTGCCACCTTGTGGACAACATAATTAATCTTGTATCTCATTACAGAATGAAAATTGGTGAGGTAACACAGTAAAATTCAGTTTCAAGTTCTGTATGAGAAAATAACTCAGATGGTTTTCTGAGGATTGCATTTGTTAACTGATTTTCTGAGACTTTAGTTTCTTCATTAGAATCTGAGTAATCTGTAAGAAGTCTTTTAAGTCAAATAACAGTTGACCACAGACTTTAGTGGCTGTCAATAAAGCCCAACTCTGTTAGTCTTAATGTAGAATCTTATTCTTCAAGATCACTGACTGGATTTTTTGCTGCAGTTTCTGTGTTGGCCCCTCTCCAGTCCTGAAGGCTTGGTTGTGTGTATCAGAGGTCTGGTTCAAATGGCAATTACACTTTGCTAGGGGCTTCAGTAATACCTAAGTTTTGAACCAATGTTTTTGCAGGTACACTGCAGCATTTTTTGTCCTTTTCTGAACTATTTTCTCTCAGAGGCACAACCAGCATTGGCTCAGCTCTGGCAAGTGGTGGATCCCTTTTGGAGCAGCTGGGGCTGGCTCTGGTTTGACATGGGCTCTGCTCACGAAAGCCACTCCTGCATCTCCTCACAACCCAAACATTGCCCCGTAACCCCATT